>VWZU01000755.1:4030206-4102629 GCA_013397095.1 Sterrhoptilus dennistouni
AGAAAAGATAAATCCCAAAAACCTCTTAAGGGATCTGAACATTGTTTGAAATTTCCAGGTTAAATGATCCATACAGATTTTTTACCATGGTAATCTATTATTAAGTTTTGGCAATTACAGGTCACTGCTTTCATACAAAGTTCAAGCCTGATATCAAATATCTCAGCTTATTTGCTTTAAAATGAGCTGGATACATTAATAAAGATTTGCTAGGTGGTTTTAGGATTTCCTCATAGAGTTTTAAAACAATATTTTACTCTATTTCTCATCAGTATAAGAAATACTAGTATTAGTACCACAATCTTTATTTTCTTAGTGTTTTAGAATATAGTTTAAAAATTCTGTGTAGACAGTGGTTTCCCCAAGGAAGATGAAAACCGTTGAATAATTCCCTGGGAAATCCATTTCTAAGTACAGTAAGCAAAAGACTTTTCTTTTTATTTTTTGTCATCTATCAGGTATTTTTAAGGTTAAGAATGCTGGATTGTAGGCTTCAGTATTACCTATTTGAATTGCTCTTACTTCTTCCTTGATATTGTTGGTGGGTTATAACAGGGAAGTGACTTTTTATTTTATTATTATTATTTTTATTATTATTATTATTATTATTAAATAGGACCATAAAATTCACATATTTGTACTATTCAATTGAGTAACAAAAATAAAACCTGCGAGTAGAGGATTGATACTTTGTAGAAATGGAAGATAAATTAATATACTCAGTAAAAGGCAACATAGAGGAAAAGATCACAAGGCTGGTTTTGTTAGTTCAAACAAGATTATATCTTGTCATCATTAAAAAAAAAAATATTTGATGGAAACCAAGATAAAGCAAAAGTTCAGGGAAGACTCATAAAGAATTCTCTATTGAAAGAAAAGTGTTCAGTCAAGGAATTTGCTATAGTCATCCTGGCTTCTTCCCTGTTTTTATGCATGTCATGGTTTGAAAGCAAAATGAGTGAGAGGCTCCAAGTCAGAAATATAATTTAATAAGAAAAAAGGTAAAAAGGTAAAAATAAAATAAATGCAATAACACAAAGGATCACTGACAGAGTCAGAATACAACCTGAGCAGGATGGTGGAAGCAGTCCAGGTGAGGTGCTCTTCCTGAAGCAGTGATCCTGTAGAAAGGTCTGGGAGCTCTGCTCCTCTGGGAATCCAGTGGGTCAGGGCTGCTTGCACTGTCCCACATACCAGCTTATATCCAGGTGAGAATGCTTGGCTCCTCCCCCTGGGCAGAGCATCTCACAATGGGATGAGGAGTGTGAAGTGGGTCCTTGATGGCCCATTAAACAGAGATAACTCCTGGAGGGAGTTACCTGTGAGTCATGGGCCAGGCGTTGATGGGCCATTAGCAGAAGAGGCAAGGGCTTGGGAAAACACTGTCCCACCTGGTTTCAAAAGTTCATGAAGATGGTGATAGAATAAATATTTTGTGTACATCCTACACTGCAACCCAGGACAATGCAAAAGCTTAAGTACCATTGTAATTACTATTTTTCATTAAATGGAAGACAATAAGGAAAGATAGTGTGTGTTTTATGCAAAAATTCCTATGCATGACAAACATCCACATGCATGACATACACAGATGAGCTGGACCAATCAATCCTACCTTCACTCAAGAAGGTAATGACCTCATTCTTATCCAAAGACTCCAAAAATAAAACTCCATGCACTAATGAACAGAGGTGCTATGAGATGGCTGTATTTGGCACATGTCCCCTAAATAGCTTTATATGCTCAGTCTCCAGTGGCCTGAGGAATGTTTCTTGCGTGCACAGATCACCCCTGCACAGAAAACTGTATTAATATGCAGAAACTGTGCCAAGGGGATGGCCCTTCTCCTTTATTAATTTAAACATTTTAATATTCTCTATATGCAAAACATAATTAGAATTAATGGACTTTAGCACTAATTCAATGCCTGAAGCTAGCTAGAGCATCTATCTTGTGCATATGATAAACATGAATTCAAATACCTTACCACCAGCAAGGCTGGGAGCTCAGCTCAGTCTGCTGATGTAGTTTGTGTCCACATAAAGATCATATCAACTGACAGACAGAGGGAATTACCATCCTTTTGATGAGATAAGCAATTGGTCCTCCAGGGAGGCAGTAAACCATGACTGAGTTGCACTGATTGTTAAACAAGATCTCATTATAAATCTATAAAGACAGTGTAGCTGGGTTACAGTAGCATATATCAGACAGAGAATAAATGTCAGATTTTAGTCTGTTGTGCCGTGACTATTTAGAGTTTCCTTGCAAAAAATCACAAACTCCACATGTGACAGAATAGAAAATAGGATTTTTATTCTGTCTGGTATTTCACAATTGCTTAAGAAACAAAAACTTATCGAGGAAAATATCAGAATATTTGATTTGAAAGTAAGCATGAAAAAATGTGGCAAACAGAAGCAGAAATTCAGGATGTGCTGGATACGAATCCTGCGAAATTATACTGACTATTATTAAAAAGCCAGAACAACTCCTGTGTAGGGTCATATTTACAGGAAAATGGACATGTATTAAATGAACCAGCCTAATTTTTTGGAACTAAAGAACAAGGTCATCTTTGTGAATAAAAAAACCTGATGTTGCAAGAAGAAAGAAGAAGCAGAAAATTGGCTGACAGACATAGGAGTGTTAACAAGAGTAAAATGATGCTTACAGTATCAACCAATTAGGTTAAGAAAAAGATGCGTGCTTGCCTCGTGGACAAGATGGAGCTACCAATCAAGAGATGCATGGACAAAGTGAAGCTGCCAATCAAATAATGCATGACTGTGTAAACCAAGATAAGAAGTAAATACAAACAATGTTTAGAAGAACAATAATCAGCTTTTGCTAGATTCATATTGAATCATGCAGAGTCCTTTGTCTTGTCTCCTCACTCATGCACTGTTTTTATTGTTTTCTTTGACCTGAAAACAGCAATAAGATATAAGAAATTTATTTAATTTTTTTGCCAGTAGTACAGCCTGAGAAGTAGAGTCTTCAGTCTCTCATGGTTATTTACTCTCCCAACTATGTTGTACTATAGGATTAGTGGGGGAAAAAAATCCACTAAAGCAAAGGTCCGAATTCAAGAGCTACACACAAATACCTTAATCTACTGCAAGTCTTCCTGATGTTGTGGTTTAACCCCAGCAGGAAGCTAATCCAAACAGAACTGTTCTTTCATTCATCCTCAGTGATATGGGGAAGAGTATTTAAATGGTAAATTTGTGAAAACTCATGGGTTGAGATAGACAATTAATTATGTAAAGCAATAGCTGTATGCATAAGCAAAACAAAGTAAGAATTCATTCACTGCTTCCCATCACTAGGCAACTGTTTAGCTATTTGCAGAAAAGGAGACCTCCATGATGCATAACAGTTGCTTGGCAAGAGAGGTGCTCTGATTCCAAAAGTCTTTGTTCAATTGTCCTCTTTCCTCTTCCTCTTTCTTTCCTCCAGATTTTATTGCTGATCCTGACTTTACATAATATCTCTTTAGTCAGTTTGGGTCAGCTCTGTCAACTGCGTCCCTTCCCAACACTCCCAATCTGCCCAGTGGCTGCATAGTGTGAGAAAGAGAGATCAGCTTGACATTGTGCACTCACTATTCAGGAAGATCCAAATTGTTGGTGTGTTATCAACACTGTTTTGGTCACAAATCCAAATGATAACACCATACCGGGTGTTATGAATAAAATGAAATCTATCCCAATAGAGTTAATTTTAATAACTTTAATAGATTTAATATACAAACCCAATAATCATTTTTATTGTGACCTGCCATGAGAGACCTGTCTCTGTTTCTTCTTCTTCATACAGCTTTAAGTGAATTGCTAGTTTATTACCATTTCCCCTGTCTGACATGGTATTTGGAGGACAACTGTACAAAATACTTTGTGCATGTGAACACTTTTATCTCTTTATTGTAGTAATATGCTAGACAATCCATAAAATTATGTTTTTTCTCTGTACACATCTCCAAAAACATCCTTTTTCTTTCTATAATTAGTTTTGGCAGTCCAGTCACTGATCTTTCTATATGTCCTTGTTCTCAAATCTTTAATGAGTACACTCATGAATTTATTTTATGTCAATATTAAACACCTAGGTTGATATTTCCACAACTAAATGCAAGCTAGAAACATGCTCAATATAACAGCAATTTTAATTTCCTCTAAATTTTTGGGGTAGTGAAATATGAATTCTCACAAATAGTAGAAAATGCATTTTAATCAAACCTTTTAAATAACTATCAATGGATGCAGATAGATATGTAGAGCAGCATGAGAAAATGATAGTGCTGATTATTAGCTTATGTGTACCAGTTAGCCTGATAGACTATAAAGAAAATGAGGTGAGTGAAAAGAATTTATCTGTAAGGTAGAATTTCTGTTCTGGTTAGGGGTCATGCTAGGAACGGGGGGTTTGTCTCTGTGAGGTCTTAATGAATTCAGTCACATGTCTCAAAACACTGTCAAAGCCACAGAAAGAACTTCCTGTAAGATAAGCCACCATGCAGATCTCCACTGAGATAAGCACACGCAGCAAGAACAGCAAGATGCTAGTTCCAGGTGTGGTGAGGCATATCTGGGTAACCTATCCGGAAAAACATTTACACAGTGACAAACTGTTGGAAAGGAAGCAACAGCTTATAAACATAGCAGCCCAAGCTGTGGGAATGACATCTATGCCTCATGGATAGTGTTTCTGGTATCTCCAAATAAAGGTCTCTAGGACGCCCACCACTGGAAAGACAGGGAAGAAGACCACCAGGATTCTGTGGATCCATATGGTGATGGTATCATTCTTCTTAATCTTTCTCTAGATCTCAGTTTCTTCTCCCTGACCCTCTCCTATTTCTTTCTATCTCTCTACCTCACATTTACTGTTAAATAAAATCTGTACTATTGACTTCAGCATACGGTGTCTTATAATTGAACCTTAACAGTCTTCAACTCACATTGTTAAAAAAGGTATAATAATGGTCCCTGCAAAAAACAAGAACTCCAAACTTGAATAAGAAACCAGGATCTCTGCTGCAAAAGCTGTTTACTCTTCTTATTAAAGAAACCCGTAGATCTCCTGTAGTTGTGCTGCCATAGTCATTTCTAGAATTACAGCTCTCTCATGCATGCATCCTTATTTGATACACGATAATAATCATGTGAATTAAAAATATGAGAGAATAACCATGATACATGTGTTGTGAATGAGTGGCTTGGCTATTAAAAGAAACTGTCAAAGATTAAAAGCAGAGTTTAATATGAATTTGTGAAAATGTGACTTTACAGAGTTCGATGGCAAGGTTCTTCTATTGCTAATGCACAGGTTAAAACATACAAAAGAAGATAAAATTAGAAGCAACTTGGAATCACACACACAGAAGCCAAGAATGCCAAAGAGGGCAAGAGTGCAAAGTATAAGGATACAAGATAAGGGTGCAAAAGGGTTTAGCAGCATTTGGTCATTGAATACTTTAACATTTAGAAAGTGATTCAATAGGGTTTACTAAAATTATTAGAATGATTTAACTATAGACTATTATTCATATCATAATCAAGTCACACACACATATGTAAGACAATGTTGCGCCGACTTCTTTTGTGCAAGGGTACCTATCAAAAATTCTCTTGGGTTCAGTGGAATACAAGAAATCCTTCTGTGCTTCTCAACAAGCAAAGGCTGCATCTCAAGGAATATGGAGATGCAGGGGAGGGTGTATCAGCCTAGACTTCTCAGGATGGGGCTGCAGTGGGCAGAGAGGGTTGCAACCCTCAAACCTGTGAGTCTCATGGAAAGGGGAAAGGGCAAAGAGGAAAGGGGGAAGAGAGGGGAGGGGAGGAGACGGGGAGGGGGAAGGGAAGGGAAAGAATTGATACAAAAGTAATAAGAAATGTTGTCTTAGAGATATTAGAAGAGTGGCAAGGCTTTACACACATATCAGATTCAAAATTATCTACCAATATTTGATACAGTACACGTTAATATTAATTACTCCATCATGAAGTCAGTCTGTGGGGGCTGTCCAACAGTTTTTTCTTTACTTTCCTTCCCTTCCAAACTCATTTTTACTGGTAGCCCATCACTTTGCCTAAATAACAGAGGTTTGGGGTTTTGCCAATTGGAAAGCTTTGATCTGCTTTCCTATTTCTCAGTGTCTATAGGTAATATTTTCAATGAAAATTCACTTTTCAGCATTGCTCAGGCTTGTGCTTGTTCTCACAGGATGAAATCTTTCCCAAAACATCTGCTCCCAGAAAGAACAATCTACAGTAAACTTGGATACTTGCCAGCTTTCCAGAAAGTTATCTGTTGGGCTGTCTAAAATATTATATTTCCCACTTGAGTAAGAGAAAAAACTTCATTACTCAGTATAATAATTTTGTGGATAATTAGTAATTCTCCCAGTTCCTATAACTCATTCTTCTCCTTACATTGTTAATGTTGCCAGCTATAACATCTACTGCAATAGATTAGAATCTTAAGGACAGATTTTGGATCCAATTTAAATTTTCTGTACCCTGATGATTAAGTGAACCTTTTTACAAGACTGATTATTTCTCAGGTAGAAATATGAATGTGCTTATAATATCAAGTGGCACATCCCTGGATCTTTACCTGTTTCATGTTCAATTCTCTTCAATAACCACACTCAGCTTGAAACCTTGAAAGCTGTTTTCCCAGAGCACCAATTCAGATCCATTTTAGCTCTGATGATAGTTCTTGTTTACAATGATAACTGCTCAATATTAAATTGCACCAGCTTTGAAACCAGTCTGGTTTGGGTTTATTCCATGTCCACAACACTGCTGTGTAGCAGCAACTGTTTTCTTTTCCTGTGCTCTTATGACACTGAAGGAAAGGACAACAACTTCCTTCCAAAAATTAAGATTGAAATTTATGCTTCCAGCAAGAACATTTAAATCTAATCAAATTACCTCAACACCCATCTTGAATGAATTCCCATTTAGAATATCAGAAATGCCTCAGAAATACAAATTCTGTGACATTGCCATGTCTCACTCTGAGATAATATCATATGTTGAGGTTTTGACTAGGAAGAAATACTGAGATACAGATAAGGAACTGCAATAGTAGGTGGGTCTCTACTGTTTTGTCTGGAAAACACTATAAAACCATCTTTCTATATATATGGAGGGTTTTTTGTTCTTTTTGAAATTCAGAGATCTCAAGACTTTAATTTTTTTTACTTTGCATGACAGACCACTAAATTTCAAATGCCTACCTAAATAATTTCCTTTTACAATTAGTAATCCAGTGAATAGATCTTATCTTCTCAATAGTAATTGACACATACATAGATTCTGGTGTCAAAGTATAAGAGTTTAATTCCTTGTCTCACATACAGCTCTCTAACTCTCTGCACATTCAGATATATTTCACTATAGTAACTGTTTTAGATATCTCCTCTACTGTTCATCTTTATTTCTTCCAGTAGTATCTGCCATGGAGATAGGAAAGATCTTCACAGTTTAATTCTTATCTTCTTTGATCCTGTAAGACTTCATGATCCCCAGTGCATGTCTGTCAATCACCAAGTCTGAATGTAGCATCCCATCTTTTCCATTGAATGAAAGGCTATGGCGCTAACTGAAGATTTGCACAGTAGTCAGTATCACTTTTTAGTTTTAATGAGATTTTGATAATAAAGTGAAGAAGAAGGAACCAGATTGATAGCTGTGAAAATATCCACTCTGATGGTACCACTCCAGCTATGAAATTGAAGATTTTGAAATTAATGAAAAAGTATTAATTCTCCAGCTTTTCTCATGAGCTCTCTAATTGGTTAACAGTTCTGATGCCTTATTAACAGTAACTTGCAATGTAATATTTTGTTTAGGCATTTCGGAAACAAAAAAATGGTCTGATTTTTCACCAGTGGGTAACACTTCTAAATTGCCATCCCACCTGTAACAAATAGTCCTATATTCTTCTGAATAAACCTGTGCTGCAAATGAAATTTTATCCCAGTGCCATACTTCCTGAAAAGACAAAGTTAATAAAGTAGTTAATATTTACAAGGATATTCAAAATGCTGAAATTCACACTGGATGACCCCTAGTATTTTCTCTTTTTTTGTAAGAAAAACTCTACCCCTAAGCTTGAAAGCAATATTTCCTTAAGCTGTTCAAAACTCACTTTTGCTAGCAGTGTCTACATGTCCTGAGAATATTAGAGAACAAGTGATAGGCTTTTAAAGAAGAGATATTATACAATTAAAATTCAAGATGTTGCAGGAGATATTTTAAGCAGTAAATGGCCATACTTGGAGAGATTTAATGATGAGTTCTGATTTTTTTGCTAGTGCTTTGAATCTTTCAAATTATTTATTTTAAACAAGGATAACTGATCTTTAGAAAACTCATTTACTTCTGCTAGTTTTGAAGGTCAAAAACCATAATCATAGATAATAATAAAATACAAGACTTCTTTTTCCTTAGTATTGAAGAGCACTGTTGCTTTTAACAATGGCCTCTTCAGCCTTGGTCCATAATGATGTGAATCATTATAATCAATACAGACTAGAAAATCTTAATGATTTTTACAACAAAATATAATTTGCTATATGGTTTTAAAGGCATGAAAAATATTCTGTTGAAGCTAATTTTCATATATTCATGTGAAAAACAATAATTTCCTATTTCTTAACTTTATAGAACCATTCCTTAATTCTTTATGTAAATGTTTTTATTTAAATAGTTTACAAATACACTGTCTCTCTAAAAAGTGCGGCATAATATAGTATTTTCCATTTTGTCTCATTTCTTGCTTCCTCTATTGAATTCTTCACAAAAACTACAGCACATGATAGTCACTTTTTCACAGGCCACTTACCATTTTTTTCAATTTTTACATCCCCATTTTCCACTTTTTCTCAATGGTATACAAGCAGGACTAGACACTCTTTTAAGTGTAAATATAATATATCTTCTTAATTAGTCTGAAATTAATTGTAGTTATTGGTCTTTCATAGTTATATGAGGAAAACAAATTTCTCTCAGTTCAACTATTTAAACAATAATTTTGGGGCTTTTTTTACGTACAATAAATAAGTGAGCCTTTTTGGTTTTACCCCAACCCCAGTTATATGTCAGTCATAAGTCATCCAGCCCCTGGGTCTTGTCCGTCACTTTGGGGTCTCTCCCAAAAGTCTGGAAAGTTCCAGTAAGGACCCCAAGTGATTGGACAAGACTTCAGCTGTCTCCCCACCCGAGTTATTGATTTGTTACAATGTATGTCATTTATCCAGAGAGCCATGCCCCTTTGGCCCCTGATTTGTCCCCAGTTAAACCCATCCCTGAGTTCCTCCCCCCAATAAAGGGTGTTACTTTGGGGGGTTTCCCGGCTTTTTCCCATGCCCTTTTTTCCCCTCTGCTTCTGCTGAGGGGTGTCTGCTGGGGCAGATACCCTGATGAATAAAGCCAGCAGTTAACCCTGAACAGCCTCCCTCTTTCTTTCCTGCTGTCATTGCTTCACTCCTTCGGGCAAACAAGAACTCACAGGGATCAGTGAGGTTCATCCTGCTACCAAACCGTGCCCTTTACTGTCGAGGTGTCAGGGCTGGCCGAGGCAGAGACAAGACATTTCTTCACAATTTGATTTTGCTTTTTCAACTTATTCTAACCCTTATACTTCAAAACTTCTCAATCGCAGAATCAAAATTTAAAAAAAACCCTATAATTAAAATTTCACAGAGATGAGAAAATATGTTCATAGGATGATATATGTTTACATACTAAACTTTCATGTACTTTTCTTCATCCATTTCTTCTCCTACACATATAGAAGCAATGAAAAAAAATAGTATTTCTACATCAGCAAATTATTGCTTTTATTTGAAAAGATTTTTATACTAGGTTTCTTCAGTAAAAGAGATTACAAGAATAATGAATTTGGGTTTTTTGCTGATTTTTATCTATGAAACAATTACTTAAAGTATCTGATATACTGTGTTATCACATAATAGTTGTTTCTACATTTCACATTAAAGTATTGTTTTTTTACGAAAATAAGCTATCATCACATGAATTTAGGAAAAGAAGAAAAAAAAAAGGGATGCTAATGACCTAGGATCTTGATGACATCATCTAAAATGGAGGAAATACTTGTTGAAAAGAGCCAAACTTCTGTCATATAGCCATTATTTTAGACATGTTTGTATCCATTGCATCTGTTACAGAAGAATCCTTTGAAGGGTGAAGTTGTTCTTTTTAATATATTGTTTCAGTCTATTGGTTTTGACTGTGGCAGGGCCTTCTGAAGTAATTTTAAAGACACCAGGTGGGGAGATAAACAGGGAACTCTATATCTGCCTAAATAGGTCAAATGAGAAAAGGAACAGATGAAGAAGTATGATATAATTTCTAAAATGAGCCCCGTAGTTTAAAATATCAGTTTTTCTCTGTACATTTAAGGACACAAATAATGCCCTGACTCCATGTCTTTGCGTTGAAAGAGAGAGAAGAAAATTACAAAGTATTAAAAAAGAGACAGAATTTGTCTTTTCATTCTGCCACTTTTTTTTTAATCCTTACCGAAAACCCTCAGGGACTACATTTGAGCATAATAACACTTCAATAACACTGGAAGTGTATATTTTAAACTAAGGTGTAATTTATGGTACATTTCAAAGAACAGCTACTGAGACCTGGGCACAGTTCCAGTGCTGACACTGCAGTGCAATTGAAAGACACTGAACTATTACACATGTTGTTTCTTTTCGAGTAGTGATCATCAGAAGATCATCTAAATTCCGGGGAACTTCTTGAAGTGAGATGTCCTAATAAAATTCTCTTCTTTAATAAAACAGATTGCACTCTTTCAAGGTATGTCTGAGGTATTATTGAGTATTTATTGACTAACATTCAGCAATATATTTGCATTCAAAACTGTTCCTAATTCATTGCTTTGGGATGCTTGAAAATTTCTTTATGCTTATAGCAAAACAAAACTTATGGATAACTGTCTGTAACATATGTTAATCTTTCATAGTTAGGCATTTTTTATGGCAGTATGAATCTTTATTTCATTATGTATGCAAAATTACATATCAGTTAAGACAAAAAAAAATCAGGATGAAAATTCATAGTCTATTTGACGGATGTCACTGAGAGCTATGTAGAGAACAACCCAAGATTAAGTTATAAAAGCAAGTATCAAAACTGACAGGAATCATCAGAGGTTTCCTTTTCTCTTTACTATGCCTTGAACATTTTACTTTATGTGATAAACTTAACACTTTCTTAATAACTGCAGAAAAACTTGTATAGACATACAGAGCAATTTATATATGATTCACTGAAATTATGCTATTAATATTCATTACTATTTAGACAATACCATCATTCATTGAGAATTTCAATGTCTCAAATACGTTTAATAGAAGAATGTAAATATTCAAAAAATATCACAATCTTCCATAATTTAGAATATATTTTCCAACATATAAAATCTTATTGTCCCACCTGGCTCCATGCTGTGATAAACTGTTAAAGGAAGATTTATTACAGAGCCACAGCACCAGTGCCTTGGCCAAAAGCAGCACCCCTGGAGATGGAGTTGGCCCTGGCATCAACATCCCCACAAAGGTGCCAAGGAGGGTATCTCATGGTCACCAGCAGATAGGGCTGCCCTTCGCTGTGCTGGCATTAAGCACTCGCCCAGCAATGGCAGCCAAACTCTTGTGGGTGTATGCTTAGGAACCTTCCAACAAGATTGGAGGGCTCATCCTGTACATTTCCTGTTCTATTCTATTCTACTGTAAAACTTCACTGATCATTTTCTCGCGTCCTATCACTTGTGACTAGGGAAAACATATACCCACCTCACTGCAATCTCCTTTCAGGTAGTCATAGAGAGTGATAAGGTCTTCCTTCAACCTCCTTTATGCTCCTCCAAAGCCTTCACCAGCTTCCTTGCTTTTATCTGGACACATCCACATACAATTAAATGTGCATTTTTGAAAATACATATACCTCATTTGTTTCCTCCCTTGAGTAATTCATATATTTCAGAATTCTATTATCAAATTCAATTATTTTATGAAAATACATTAAGGTATTATGTCAGTTAAAATTTAAAATGATCTCACAGATTTATGTTCCCCAAGGTAAAAGTTTTTCCATTTATTGTAAAATCATAGAATGGTTTGGGTTAAAAAAGACATTTTAAAGATCATCTAGTGCAAGCCTAGACATGAAAGATACTAGATCAAGTTGCTCAACACCCTTTCCAGTATGGCCTTGAACACTTACAGGAGTGGATCATCCACAACTTCTCTGGACAACCTGTTCCAATGTCTCACCACAATCATTGTAAAAAACTTCTTCCTTACATTTAATCTAAACCTGCCCTCTTCAAGTTTAATACCATTACCTTTTGTTTTGTCACTACAGGTTTTTGTTATAAGTCTCTATCTTTCTAGTAAGTGCCCTTTAAAGACTGGAAGACACAATAAGATTTGTCTCCCCTAGCTGGCACAACCCCAAGAGTCTCAACCTTTATTCACAGCACATCCCTCTGATCATTTTCATGGACTTCTGAACCTGCTTGAGCACATCCATATCTTTACTGAAGAATTCAGAGCTGGATGCAGTAACCCACATTGGGCTTCACTAGAGCATAGCAAAGAAGGAGAATCACAGAATCTCCTTTCAAGGTCCTGATGAAGAGCAGCACAGCCTTCAGGTGTATCAGGTACTCCCCCCACTTTTGAATTGTCAGCAAAGTTGCTTAGGCTGCACTTTATTTGTTAGTCCAGGTTGCTGATAAGCAAGTTGAATGACTGCACACAGTACTGATCCATGGGGAACACCACAGACTATAGGCCTCCGATTCTATTCCACTGGTTGATCAATCTCGCTGTCTATTCATCTAACCCACAGTTCCTGAGCTTACCTATGAGGATGTTATGGTAGAGATGACAAAAGCCTTGCTGAAATCAAGGTAGACTACATCCACTGCTCTCCCCTCATCAACCCATACTGCTGTGCCATCATAGAATAATATCATACTGGTCAGGCAAGATTTCATCTGGGTAAATTCATGTCGACTACTCCCAATTATCTTCTTCTCTTTTACATGCTTGGTACTGACCTGTTGCCCTGATCTTTTTCAGCCTTCTGATGTTTGCACTTTTGTAGGGGAGTTTCTCATGGATTGTCATGTAAACAAAGTGATTGTTTTTCATACCTCTCTTGAGGAGGGACAATTGATGGACTTCTAGTTTGACCAGTATGGTTGGAGAGGTGGCAACCTTCATTCTCCAATCCCTGGTCATTGTCCAAAATATATATATAAATCAAAATTGAAAAAGAAACGCCACTCTTTTTTGCCCTGACTACTGACTCTGTGTGTGTCCTTCATTTTGTGTCCTCTAGTGATACTGACCTCCAGAATGATCTGTTCCATACCTTTCCAGGGATGGAGGTCAGGCTCACTGATGAGTAGTTTACCAGGCCCTCCTCTTTTCCCCTTCTAAAGATGGGAGTAAAATTTTCTTTCTTCCAGTTACCAACACTCATGTTCTCCATTATTTTTCAAAGAAGATGGAGAGTGGCTTAGCAACATGTGTCAGATCCCTCCGGTGTATACATCTGGTCAGGGCCCAAGGATTTATGGATGTTGAATCTCCCTAGCCTATCTCTAAACACCAAGAAGTCTTCATTTCTTCAGCTTTCCTCTCTTAGCCTCAACATCTGTGATTCCTGAAGGTTGGCCCCAGCAGCAAAGACTGAAGCAAATAAGGCATTCAGTAATTACTGAATTTGTCTTCTCTTTGTCTTCTATCACCAGGGTGTGACCTCCTTGACTTTCTGGGGTTAAAATGCACATTGCTGTCTCATATCCAGCTTTTCATCCACAGATATCACCAAGTCTTTTGTGGCAGGGTGCCTTTCAATCTGTTCATTCCCCAATCCATATCAATACGGGGGATTGCCTCAATCTAAGTGCAAGACCTTGTAGGTGATGTTGTTGAAATCCTTGAGATTAAAAGAAATTTACAAAGGAACAGCAACATTAGGGAATTTGTTAGCTATTTTTCTAGTTATATTTCACATTTTAAGAACAAATCCTAAGTAGATCATAGGCATTACTGACATTTGCATACTTTAAGACTTTATGACACTACACGATCACTTTAATCCACTTGGTTATGATGCATAATTTCCTAATACAAAGCTCTAGAGAGAAGTTTGAATTGCGTGTTATTCTAAGGTCAATAAATAGTTCGTCTAACAGCTCCATCATTGCTGCTATGGTCAGTCAGTAGCACATTAGAAAGCAAGAATTAAAACTGCTGGAAATATTCCAACACAATATTGTTGGATGTTTTCCAGAAAGACTTTTCCAAAAGACATTAGTTCCTCCATCTCTGCCTGGGCTGGCGGTTATCCAGATAATGTCCTATACTCTGTATGGCGTTACCTAGTGACTCACTGTGTATTATCCATGCCTTACTGCACCATGGATTGTCCTTCATATCTGACAGCAATCAACTGGAAATCTCATAATGATTTTGTTACAGATTCTTGTGCCATTTTTTTGTCTTCAGCTACTGGAGAGGGTTTGCTTAAGATTGTGTTTTTATCACAAGCAGATTCAGAGAGGGATTCCATGGCTCCCAATATTTTCTGCAGGTCATGATTTGGGTAATGAAAGAGTTGTCTCAAAATTTAAAATTATGATGCATCAATCACTCACCACCTGAATAACAAGAAATACTATCAGAGAAAGTTTTAAAAAGAAGAGGTGAAGCTAACTTTGAAGAAGATTAAAGTAGTCCCAGATGTGTTCATGAAATGAGATAGAGTTTGACTGACTCTTTCCTGACTCTGCAGGAAAGTACTGAAATTCTGAACCAATTGTTATTTTAAGATTTTTATGAGCTTTATTGCACATCCTCCTCTTGGATGATATAAGAGAACAATTGTCAGGTAGATCATAATTTTTTTTCCATTTATTTAGGACATTTTTTTTCATAGAGAATGAGTATTTTTTTCCTAAGTGATGACTCAAGAATAAAAGCTATATATTTAAACTCATGAACTTCATGCCAATCAGCATAATAGTTCTTTTACTGGAACTGCATCAGAAGTAAATGGCTCTTATGATTCTCTCTGAACTAAATCCAAGAACAAATTCATTTTCTGTTGTGTTCCAAAAAATCTGTCCCTATGCAGAGCAGAGTATGGTGTGTAAAATTGAATAGTGGAGTTTTGCACATTTATTTTTTTTATACAGTGATTAAGAAAATTGATTGTTTTTTCCTCATTCCCTCCTCTTATCTCCCATGTTGACTTTAATTTCTCAAGTTGTACTTTCTCTGTTGTTTTTTGAATTACAGATCAAAGGATCCTGTAATCATTGGAAAGAGCAACATTCAACAGGCTTCCATAATTTTCTTAAGTACCATTTTCACCACTGCAGTGAAATAACCTGCAATTATTTTAAAGAACAAGACTTAGTGTATAGGTAATACCTACATTTTTTTAAAACTAAAAACATAAATGTTTAAATATATTATAAATTTGTACAATGCATTTTGATGAAAGCAAAGGTAATATTATTATGATCAGCTGCAGTGTATGAATTCAAATTTAGGTAAAACAAACTCACCAGGCAGCTTAGAAAATGGAAAAAGAATCAACTAAAGTTCCAGATGTCAAGGAATCAAGTGCAGTCCTTTGATATATATCTTCTTAACTTTCATTTCAAGACACGGGTAATTTTTTACATCTGCACTTGTTTAATGTGGCTACAAAAATATTCAAATGAGGTCCACAAACATACTTTCAAACAATCTGGCTGTGACAGAATCAAAAGACTCCTCTGATAACTCATTTTAGAGTTCTGTGCTTTGTTAATCAATCTGACCGTATAAACAAAAACATAGTTGCTTAGCTCTTAGCATAGATATTTTGTTGGACTAAAATATCTAAAAGCATAGGTGAGAGGTATTAGCAAAGCCATGTTATGTGTAAAGTAATTATTACTGTGATACTTAGATGATTCCGCTAGGTGATCACATTGGTGAAACTCATTTAACAATTGTGTTTGGTTGTTTTACTTTATAAGCTGCACGAATAAGCATTTCACATGATTAAAAAAAAAACAGACTCATAAAATCTTTTTTTGCATCAATTAAAAGAGGACATTTTAGTCTTTGAATAAAGTTCAGCCTGTGTTAGCAGCTGAGGTAAACTGCAAGTTGAATCTTCTTTCCATTTAATCAGGAATTGTTTTCAACAATAAAAGATAAATTAGTACTTGGATCAAATTAATCTGGTGTTGATTTTGCAGACACTCTTTTGCAAAATTTATGCCAAAAAAGAGTGCTGAGGGAAAAGTCCTTTCTCTTGCCTTTTTTTTTTCATCATATTAAAAACCTCATCCATATTCATGGAATATAAAAATTTAATAATTCCACAAGTTTGCTTTACATCTATTTTAGCTTGCTTTGCTTATATACAATGCAGAATTTCTATGATCTCATGCACAATCTTCATACCAAGTCCTGTCTGCTGAAAACACAGAATGAAGATTGTTGCAGTCAGGATTTTTTCTTAATATTTTATTAACTGTGAAAGTAGAGTTCTCTGAAGCTTCTGCTGTTTTCCTAGACAGGACAAATTACTGCTTGTCCTGGATATTGAGCACTGTCTTACTTCCCTGGCTCTAGCAAGGTTGTCTCTTCATTTACACATTTGCACATAGAACTGCCCATTTTATGGTATTTAGAGAGACTTGCACAAAGATAATTTCAGCCCCTGGATAAAAGTATGGAAGATCTTAGCAGTATCTGAAGGACTAGCAAGTGTCTGAAAATACATCATGGTAAGTTGTGTTTGACCAACTTGATACTTTCCTATGAAGTAGCAATTTATAACATAAAAATGTGAAACAGTAGAGCTGTGGATGTCATTTACATCATCTTGATTTTAGCAAGGTGTTAAACTGATAAGATATAGACTGATGATAGGTGAAAAATTGGCTCAACTGCCAGACTTAAAAAGGGCTATTGTGAGTAAGAAGAAGAAAAATTATGGAAGGAAAAGAATTCTCAAATGTGTCATAAGCTAAAAAAGATGTTCACATTCAGGAGGCTCAAGGGAAAAAGAAAACCCACTGTGACTGTCAAATTCATAGGACTGTGTAAGAATTCTGCACATAAAAGAAGGAAAAAAATTGGTGAGATTAGTTAGTAGAATTTAGTATCACTATTCATCTGAGGGTTCTGTCTGACACAGGAGAAATACATACTAGTTTTTTGCTGCTACTATTACAATTTCACTATAAGCAAACGTGAACAGTGCAAAATATCTGTTCAGCAACTTAAAACATTTTTCCAGTGCTCTAGGTAAAAAGTGAATTTTATTTTTACTGCTATAATTCCAGAGTTTCAAAATTAAGATTATTAGATCAGCTACACTTCTTGATGAAAATGTGTAGAAGACTACCTTTGGCCAGATACATTAACAAATTGTGTAATTTTTTTAACTTATAAGCTAAATTTGTAATTGAAACAAGAACATAATGGATTTTGGTTTCATTGCCTCTGGAAATTGCCCCACTGTGGTTATAGAATCATAGAATAATTTATGTTGCAAAAGGACCGTAAGATCATTGAGCTGCAAACTAGCTGTAAACTGGCACTGCCAAGATCACTACTTTTATGGCACTTGGGGACATGTGTCTCTCTCTTAAATACCTCTGGGGATGGTGACTCAACCACTTTCCCTAGGCAGTCTGTTTTGATGCTTGGCAACCTCTGTGGTGAAGAAACTTTTCCTAACATCCCATCTAAACTTCCTTTGTGCAACTTGAAGTCATCTCTTCTTGCATGTTCTCCCAAGTAACATGCATCCTTTTGCATGTCACTTGGGAGAACTGTCCAACCCCATGTACATGTAGAGAGCATTAAGGTGGCCCCTGAACCCTCTTTACTCCAGTCTAGACAACCCCAGCCCCCTCAGCTTCTCCTCACAGGACTTGTGCTTTACCTTTTTCATCAAAGTCATTGCTGTTCCTTTTTACACCAGTCCTTTTGCATTTTGGTACATCCTGAGCTATTTACAACACTGTTTCAGGATATGTGCTACACTTTCTGAGATCTGAGAAACACTGTTCCAGTGTTCTCAATGTGTTAGGGAAAGAATTCACTTAGATTGCCGTTACCAACATGCATTTTTTTGCCTTTTAAGTACTTCATTGTTTCTAAAGTCTCTAAACAGCATAAAAACTAGGCCTTCTGTCAGTCACTGAAACCACTGTGTCTCACTGCCTTCAAACTCATTTTACTTATATCTAGACATGATGTGCAGATTAATTGACAGTACCTGGTTTAACATGCATTTTCAGCTTTGATTATGAAAGGGAAATAGAAAAATGTTCAAGGTACTACTACTCTAAGCAATAAGTGATACAGTAGCTGGAAAATTCCCTTGCAAATCTTTAATATATTTAGAAAGTGCCTTATAGTTTTAAAGATTCCCAGTCATTTAGTAGCAAGGAAAATAATAGTTTTATGGGTATAAAGTCTTTTACTTTCCAACACCTCTAAAGGCTTCATATATTAAAAGATTTATGCACATTATGACATAACTGCTGAATATCTAGATGACAAGACTTGCAGATCCTATCACACTGTATATGTGAAAGAGGCATTTGGTGAAAGGCAAACATCCATGCTAGAAACAAGACAATGGAAGAGATACTGTTAATTCAGCTACATATATTGTTAATTCAACCAACCTGAGGTCTTGAATTTTAAAGCTAAATCTAATACTTCATCTGAAGTATTCTCAACAGCTGGTTATGTTGTTTTGTTTTGTTTTTTTAAAAAATATTTTAATTTTTATTCTTCCTCTTTTATTTCTTTCACTTTTACCAGTGAAATCTCTTCCCTTTGTTCTTTTCATCAAAGATGCATCTAAATGACCCTTTTCCCGATTCTACTCAATTATCACAGGTATATGATTTTCACAATGAACTGCTTCAGGTTTACCTTGAGATCTGCAGATTCTAACCTTTGTTGCTTTATAGTCAGGACATTGCAAACTTACCTATAATTACTTATTTTCAGTGACAGTGAGTGGTGTCATTCAATTCATTAGACATCTTGCCTTTCTGTAGAGCAGGAAAAACTTACTCAGAACTCTTAAGATTTAAATTTAGAAAACATAAAGTAGTAGTGGCAAGAATAACAACTATCTATATTCTTGTAAATAACTTATCTACTTTTCAAATTGCTAAAAATAATTTCAGAGGTGGTAAACTATATTTTAATGCAGTTGAGAACATTCCTCTACATGCTGCAGTTAACGTTTTAGTTTCTTGGTTTTCAGGTCAACTTTTCGGAGATTGTTGAAATACTCTTTTTAAAGTTTTGAAAAAAACCTGTTTTGCATAAAATTTGGTAACATATAATGGTGTCCCTTTATTTTTGATATTATTGAAATATCAGCATTTACAAGGAATGACTGAGTATTAAAACATTCACTATAATTAAGGCCATGTTTACACTTTTATAATGTTAAAATTCTAGAAAACAGCATACCTACAATAGTGAAAACATTTACATATAATTCATAAAGGATGCCACAAAAGATTTTATTTACTATTTTACAAAAGCAGTGAATGTTGGCATACTGACATTGCCACTGACATTACACTATAGTCCATATGTAATATGAGATGGTAATCAGTAATAGAGTCAAATTACCTCCCAGCTGAAGTTATTTGCTGTGGAAAATTCATTCTTATAAACAAATGGTAACATTTCTAGAAGGCCAATGTGAAATATGCTCTGAGTTTTCCTTCAAGAGAATGTTCTGGTATTTTTAGAATTCATCCTATGGTACAGAATATAGCAGCCTGTAACTAAACCAACAAAACGAACAAATGAAAAAAAACCCAATGAAACAAAAACAAAAAAACAAAAAATCCACCAAAAAATCAGACCTCCCCCCAAACTATTTTACCTCTGACATATCTTTTTTAGTGAAATCTTTGAAAGAGTTTGGGCACAAGTTTATTTTCTTTAAGTGGGATGCATTAGGTTAATCACCAGCCTTTAAGTTAATAACCAACCTTTCTTGCGTGGGAAATACTCTTTTACCAAAAGAAAAATGTAGAAATAAGAGAGAAATGAGATTTTAAACAAGAAAGCTAAAAAAATTCAGCTTTACTTAACTTTTAAACAGTTCTTATGGTATTCATAGTTTAATCTAATCCTTTATGATTTTTGCAGTGTCTCTCCCAGGTCAGAAGTTAAAAAGAATGTTGTTAAAAGCAGCATTTTTAGAAGGAAAATTGGTTTGAAATAATATGTGCATCATCTGTAAATCTGCTTGAATAATTACGCTTTTTTCTTGAATCAGAAAGGAAGTTATTTTGAAGTCCTTGCTGAATCAAAATCAAAAACCAACATAACACCCTTGTCCAGTTACTAATTCAACTAAAAACTGACATCTCCTGGCAAGACCTGAATCAGCATGAAGCCTCTGTGTTTACCACAGCCTGCAGGGCAGCCTCATGTTCCACCTGCCTTTTCATCCACTCATCATTCTCTCAGTTTTACTGTCAGATTTTCCATCATGTGCAGTGTGATCATTCTCTTTCTTTACCTTACCTTTGTGTTCTATTGGTTTTGTTTCTAAGAAGGTATTTAAGTTAAATATTCCAAATGAGTTGTTATTCTTCCTGAGTGGACAGCTAGTTCTGTTTCTAGTAGAAGATCCTGCAAATGCCTGATCAATCCAAGGTCTGTCCTAGATCTCACAGCATGAACATCACTCTGTGTGTATGCATGGATTGCCAAATTCATGTGCTGTGCAAAATGCAGAGCGTGAAAAGAGATTTGCTTCCTCACCCCCCAAGCCCCCCAGCTTTGTTAATCAACACTATGGTATTGATAGACATGTGGCACTACAGCTCAGCATTGTTTGTATCCCAAAATACCATGTGCTGGATTTAGGAAGCTGGAAAGATGTTGAAATATTGTTTTGAGAAATAATGAATTCTTGTTCTCAAGCACTGATGACCCCCACATAGGCTTACCAAAGCAATTAAAAGAAATTATATTGATGTGAATTAGAACTCAGCCAGGCCAACTTCAATTAGAACTACCTTAAAGCAGAACTGAAATGAACTTAAATCTCTAAAATTCAGGAAAAGTTGAGAGGAAGAATCTTGGAGAAAATCACTTTTAACAGAAGTCTCTTGTTGGTATTAGTGAGCCAGCAGGGTAACTGCCATCAAATGTTTAGGGAATATTAGAAAATATTAACTGGCTGTTGTTCACTTAATAAGGATGTGAGCATCTGAACCTAATTTCAAGTCCAAAGAAAGATACCAGTTTTATTTTGCAGAATTCTCAACTTCCAAATTCATTAGGCAGTTCTCTTAGATTTCTAGTTTCCAAGGTTACTATGTGCCACGTGTTTTCTGAGTAGATTTTTCTTCAGACTAGATTTATATTACAACTCAGGTTTAGACAGACAGCTGCCTAAATTCTATCTCAAAAGGTAAAACAAACAAACAAGCAAACACAAATCCCACTAGAAAATCAACCAACAAATTAGAAAATTTATAACCATACTTTTAGTTTTTAAATTAGGTGTTTAATGTAGTTCTGATGAAAGTGTAAACATCAAGTCAAGCAAATAGGTAGGTGCAAATCAGATATCATTGACACATATATCCACTCCAGGGATTTTTTTTACCTGTCTGCCAACATTAAACCTACCTTTTAAGCAAGGATATGCATCTTTATTTGTATTTTGTGTAACAAGTGCAGATAAACTGAAGGTGTCTGTGTTCACAGTTAAGCCTACAACTTTTGGATACTGTATTGACACATGCCTGGTGCTGTGCTATTAGCCTGGTTGGTATAGGCTGGCAAAACTACTCTGAATGTATATTTTTAATATTATCTATGCCCTTTATGCCTCTTCTTTTTTCTCATTTAGGTTACCGCATTCCATTCCAGCAGTGAAATTTCATTTGTTACCTTTTAAATGCACACGGTATTAAATTAACTCATGGCAAGTAACCATAAAAAAGCAAACATAATTTTTACAGTGAATTTGAACATAATTTTCTGGGTAGCTCACTATATATATAAGAACAAAAAGGAGTGCAAGAAAGTTTGTTTGAGTTTTTAGCTCACCAGCTATTTTTATTGGAAATTTTCTTTTAATTTGACTATCTTTTCTTTTGATTATCCTGATCATCTTTGACCTCTTCTTTTCTAATTTTCTTTTAAGATGTTATCATTCAATTTTATAGCTGCTAAATTATATTTTACAGATCAAGGACATTTTATTTTTAGCACAGATATCTAATAGTGATATCAATGATATTTTAAGGTAATATAAGGTTTTATACCACAAGGATTAAAGCCAATTATTATGTCATTTTTGCATAAATAACTGGATCTTTACCAAAAGAAACAGAAGACTGAAAGCCACCACTATTTAAAGAAAATTAAAATATCTGCAAAAATTGTTTTCACTGAAATGATTAAAACATGAGAAATTAATAATTTCCTGCAGAACCTGACTTTTTGTTAAAAACAAATAGTAACACCACATGAAAACCTGTTATGAAATTTGTAGCCTGATTTAACAATGGCAAAGCTAGGATCACTGGACTAAGTTAGGAAGTTGAGTCTTCAGAAGACAATGCTTATGGTATTAGAGCTCTCTGAAGGAGGAGGGAAAGGGAAGAAATAACAAAAAAAAAACAAAAAAAAAACCACCACACACACAAAAAAAAACCCCACCAAAAAACCACANAAAAAAAAAAAAAAAAAAAAAAAAAAAAAAAAACCACCCCACACAAAAAAAAAAACCCCCCCAAAAAACCACAAAAAAAAAAAAAAAACCAAACCCAAATAAAACTCAAAAAAAACCCCAGAAAATATGAAAATATGAACATAACTTTTATTACCCATATACTTTTTGCTGTCTCTAATCTCCTGCTCACACAACTGTGTAAAAATAGTAAAGATTTGTACAAACTCTAAGCAAACACATTGACAGAGTCTACAGAAATTACTTTTTACAAAGCTTTATTCTCATCAGGAAAATAAGTGTGTTTTACAAGAATTTGGTGATAATTATTGCAGTATGTCTCTTGCATTTTTTAGATTAAGAAGCATGACAACAACAAAAACGGGAGGAAAAAGCTCAGAGCCAGATTATTAGAGCCTGGAGCACTCAGCACTCAGCAGTTACAAATACTATATAACATTGTTGTGAGCAGTGTTGAAAATCTGCCCTGAAGAATTTGCAATCCCAGATCACTAAAGACCAGTTCAAACTCAGGTGCAGTGGCACCCACTCATTCAAAAAATCAAATTAATTGTGATATTAAGCTTGATGAAGAGGAAATTTGAGAACAGTTCCCGAAATTAAAACCTACCATAAACACCATCAGAAAGCAATCAATAAAATCTAATCACGATCTTCTTTATCCATAGTAATAATAACCCAAACAAACAAGTGAAAAAGAAAAAGAGAAAAAGAAAAAACAAGTTCAGTTTAGGAATGGAAATCAAATGAAAATTAATATAAATAGTTCTTTAGAATTATTTCACTGTGTAGTTTTTAATAACTATGATGGTATTTAAATTATTTCTTTTCTTGTAACATTTTCTGATTTTCTTCCTTCTCTCTAGCTCATTATGATACAAATTAAAAATCACTCCTTTTCCTTCTATTATTCCTTTAGTAGTTGTTTGGCTTATAGACACAAAAGGGTGTAAATGGATGTCTGACTTAGGACTACAAAAGGACATTTGCCATCCAGTATTTTACTCTATCCTTTTGGTAATTATCATATATATTCCCTATTCTCCTTATTTTTACTGAAGCCCAGGGACTTGGACTGGAGTCCAGTGACATGAAAAGTCTTATTAATTCCAATGTTTTTTAATTAAACTCTCATTGCCGTACCTTTGTGGACTCAACACCTTTCTTGTTCTAATTTAATCGTTTCCCTCTACGCCTTTATTGCCACACTGCTATATGTGACTATGTCAGTGAAATTGTTGTCCACTGTGGAATATTTTCCCTCAAGAGGGACTTATTATTTTTTTCTGAAAATATAAGCTGAAGCTTTTTTAATACTCCAAGTAAAAATTCCTATTTCAGAAGTGAAGTTTGATGTTAAACCAAAACCACACTTTTCAGCTGAAGCGAGGGTTCCTCAAAGGTGTGGTTTTACTAATAAAATCAAATTTGTGTGCTCATGGGATACTGGTTTATCCAGTTTCTCAATGTAGAAAGTGCCTAATTAAATTGATCATATGCTAAGTAATATCAATCAAAGGTCAGATGCATGCTGAATTAAATTATCATGAGAAAGGCAATCAAAATAATGTAGTTTCTCATTTCTCTTCTAGGAAAGTAAGGAAGCAGAAGTTTATAAAGTAAGTGAATGGTAAATGCAGGATTTAATTTAATTTAGTCTGTGAAAGAAGTAGCAAAATTCATTTTCTGTTCTTATCTTCTGAGTACTTAACCAGTTCCTATACAAGAGTACTGGGTTCTGAAAACACATTACCACTTCAGTTGGTGGTTGGTCCTTGTTAGCTTATATCACTCAATTAGGGTGACTAACATATAAGATTTCCAGAGAACTACTGATATTTTCACTTATTATCTGATTGGACTTGGAGCAATTCCTGCATATTTACATTGCCCCTTCCCAATATCTAAAGTTTCCTACTGATTTCCTCCCTTTTAAACTCTGTAGAATTTTTCCAATAGGATAAAAACTGCCTGGTTGTTCCAATGTTCTGAATACCAAAATACTACTAGTGATTAGTTTTATTTTTGACAGTGGTTTGAAGTAAACTTTTGGGTGGATCATTAACCTAAGAATCTTATTAAAATATCCACGGTAAGCAAAATGAGTCCTTCCTAATGACACAGTCAACCTTTTCTAGTAACAACAACAAAAAAAATCTTCTAGATATCATCACTCAAAGAAGTAAATAAAGAAATGATTTTGTAAGTTTAGGTTCCTACTTCTCCCACAAAGTTACAGAAATCAGTCAACTTCTGAGTTTCTAAGTTTTTCTTAAGACTACATCCAGATGGATTCTGAAAATATTTGGAGATGGACAAAAAAGGGGCCAGAAGATAGAATTATTAAACATGATCATTGTACAAATACAATGGTTAGTTAAAACTTCGCATCATAAAAATTCCATATTTGTTAATCCAATCTATAATGAAAACAACCTGCCTTATTTTTTTAATATATTAGTAAAATATGATTGCTTTCTTTTTGCTTTTTAATTTTATTTAGAAGTAAATAAACCTGATTCAATGGGTTGTTTTATTTTCCCTAAAACTGAAGCATTTTGCAGGTTACAGATAAAAATTATGAATATTTTTAGTTATCTCCTGCTGAGTACCATTTCCTGTGTTGCTGCACTTCTGAATATGTGAGTGATACTCTACTGCTACACAGGAAATCTGCTGTCACAATTATCTTGGACTGAATTTCAGCAACTGCTTTCTAATTTTGTTAAAATAACCGATGTAATTGTCAATCCTTTGGCATCTTCTCAAATGATCTGTGTGATTTTGTCCAAAAATCCACTCTATTTAAGCTTGTTACATTGCTTAGCATGTTCATTCTACATATTCTGTCTTGGTATTTCTTAACATGCCATAAAAAATTTGTCAGAAAAAGACTAAGAAAATAATATATTAGGACTTTACTACATACAGTATATTAAGGATTAAAACAAAACTTTTTTTCATATTACTGGGCTTACTATAACTATTCCATGAATTCCCAATATAGGAGTACTGCCCATTCCAGCTTCTCCCAGGGAAAATGTAAGAGTTCACTGTATGGATGAGTTAAAGAAAAAAAAAACAAACCCACAATATAAATAAAAGCTCAACACAATGTAATTCCTAAGGAGCTTTGCTTGAAGCAACTAGCTCTCCCAAGTCGTGGTTACTACCTGAATCCTCAGGTAGACGTTCCTAAATATTTCTAGTTAACATTAGGAACTGAAATAAGAAAATAACCCACTTCTTAGAAATGGAAATTTCTATATTTTAGAAAAAACAGAAAAGAGAAAAATAATTATGATATGATTAACCTTTATTTTATGTCTAGAGTACTTTGAAGACAATTAATTAGTAAGAGTAATGTTCTGGTGACACTGGTGATAGAAATGAAGGGGTTTATTCAAAAGCACATGTCAACACACTTGAAAAATTCATTTTGGTACCGATGTTAGTGATTCTCTGGACTTGTTTCCAGGATTAACATTATCAATTTCTTCAGAATCTTAGGGCAATTTCAATGAAATGCCTCAATTTCAAACCTGTTTCTATTTTCATTTCTGCTTCTTGGCATTGTAGGCTACTTCTTAATGCTACTTCTTAGGAAATTCCAGTGAAAAGTTATCCGTAAGAACTACTATCTTCAGCATTTCTCAGCTCAGGAAGGGACTAATAGACAGCTAATACAATCTCAATATCCACTTTATATTGACTATATATGACTTCCAGCATGTGTATTGAATATTTATGTCATCCTCCAACAATTTTTCAGAAAGTCTATTGATATTCACCAAAGATAGCTTTATTATTTTATATTCTAAAATTCCCTTCGTCTAGTAATCTTGAGATTTGAGTACAAAGATTTGCAGACAAAATACTTTTCTCTTTCTGATTCTAAGGAGAATATATTTAGTTCTAGTGATTTCTTGTTCAAATTCATTGTGCTAGCTGAGAGACAACCCATTATAAATGACTCCCACTCTGTCTGCTTGACCAGACTCAGGTAAAGTGAAAAAATCCCAGAAAATATTGGGTTTAGGGTGTAGAGGTACCAGTGGGAGTTTAGTCATGCAATTTTAAAAAATGAACTGATTTAAAATATTCACCAAGTCTAATTTGGGATGCAGAATTTATTCTAATCTTGTTTCAGTGCAATTATTGCATATGCTTCAAATCAACAGCACATCTTTGCTTCTACCCCATGCTGATTAGCCATTTCTGCATTTGTTTTCTCATTGAACTGTAAGACTTGTTTGATTGTTGCCCTATTAATCCAGGCATTTTTAAAGCCTGAAACTTTTGAATGTCTGCCAAATTGAAGCTCTGTTCTCCTGATGCCTTTTGCCAGCAGAAGAAAGAAAAGATCTAATCTTTCTCAAAGCTGGACTGAGAATGTAGCCTCTCAAAAATTAAAGATGACAAACCAGAAGGGGGTTTTGTCTGAATGGTATTGATGAGACCCATGGTACAGGACTCAGAAGGTGAATCACTCTCTTCTCTTTTTTAATAAAACAAGCCAATTCATAATACGTATTGTATGTTATGCAGTATAAAATCATGCCATCTTCCCATTTGGATTTGATACCATTTGTTCTTTTTTGTTCTCATCTACATTTACCAATCAGCAACACACACTTGTACACATATATGTCTTACCTATGCATGCATGCCTTTCCCCAGTTACTAGAACTAAGAGAAAAATCAAAATTTAACTGACTGCTGAACTGAATGCACCATTCTAAAAAGAGTAAACATCTATAATATAGGGAGAAGAACAAAGTCAACTGAAACATTGCTGAATAACTAATATTTAAAAGCAAATTGCTGTGAATCACAAAGATATTGAGTCTTTTGTGAGAATTTGAGATGTTTTTATTTCTTCTTTTAGAAACAATGTGGAATTTTTTCTGCTTGTTGATTTAGTCATTTCCTCTAAACCACTACATGAAATTTTCAGAATCAAAGTTTTACAATGTGGAAACTGAAAAGAGCCAATTATACCTTCTATTTATTCTAACTATTCTAAACTATACCCAAAGTAATAATAATATGACTAAGAGCAGAATTTAGTCATGAAATCCCATGGCTATGAGTAATATATTCTTATTTTTTTATGCAGTTAAATAGATTTTACCCTACATTTTCTGAAAATTCTACTTTTAAAATCAGATGTGAGATGACCATTAGAAGTTCATATTTAGAAGTTCATATCAACAAAACCAGTATGTATGTATGTATTATTATTATTACTACCACATTCTTCTTAATGAAAAGTGGTCCTATAAATAAAAGTGCATGCTGTAAAGCATTAGAATAGGATAAATTAAATCAGCATGCTCTTTATGGTTTGTTTTGTTTCCTTGAATCATTAGCCAAACATTGCTATTAACTTCCCTGACTGAAAGTGCTCATGACAAAAAGGTTGGATTTACTGCTTCTGAGCTACACAGGTAAATTTAAATGCCAAAAAATTCCATTATATAAAGGTAGAATATTATTTTACTTTTCCCATGACTGGCTCAGACTGTGATTACAGACTGGAAGATTCAAAGACACATATTCAAAAAATCAAACCTCAGGGCAACCAGTAACCTTTCATTGTCATAAAACTAACAGACAGGTTATCAGAAAAGAAAAGAAAAAAATGTTAAGAATGGAAAAAAAATAAATAAAAAAATTTAAATATTTTTCTGTATGTGCATAAGTAAACAGGAAGATATTTGTTTGTATGAGTTCTAGGAAGAAATTTCTTGTATCCATAGCTTTGTTAGTGCAATAATAAGTGCTCTAGGATCTCAATAATGGTACAATTTTAAATAAAATGAATGTTAAAAAACATTCATTTTATTTTTTTCAAAAATGAGAAGAGATCTACTACTAGAATGTTCTATTTTTAGATGTTCTCAGAAGTACACAGCAAGAAATGCTTAGAGTGTGTATGTTCAGATTTTTGGTTATTAACTTTTATGATTATTATCACAGAATAATCAGTGATCATAAAAGATATAGAGTCATCCACTTTAGGAAGGCTCTTACTTCTGTGACACCACTGACTGTGCTTTTTATAGATGTTTTGATATTTCATAATAAATTACGTCAAATTATGTGCACAACTAAACTATCTAATTTATTACATAGAATTAAGAACATCACTTCTCAAAAACATAACTGTAAAATGATAAAGACAAAATTAACTTCATATTAATTGAATGAATATTGAAGTACTTCTAAATTTAACCCAATCCTTTTTTTAGGGACTGAAGTAATCCTTAGGTTGAGACTTTCAAAGAGATTATCCTACAGAATTTAATAGATACAGGAGT
This sequence comes from Sterrhoptilus dennistouni, assembly GCA_013397095.1. Classification (NCBI taxonomy): domain Eukaryota; kingdom Metazoa; phylum Chordata; class Aves; order Passeriformes; family Zosteropidae; genus Sterrhoptilus; species Sterrhoptilus dennistouni. Next base: position 4,059,371 of record VWZU01000755.1, read on the forward strand.
TCTACAGGGGCCAGAAGTAGGGTGCCAGTGTATCCTCCAGTGCAGGGCTGAGGTTACACCGGGATATCTGCAGGTAGGTGGGGATCAGGATCAGTCTCACTGCAGGGAACTGGGGTCAGTCACAGCTTTGAGATGTCCAAGCTGGATTGTCGAGGTAAGGGTGGGCTGGGACATCAGTCCAGAATTCGCTTTACTCACTCTTAAACACATCTGAGATGCTACCATCTCAAACGTCTGCTTTGGTTACAAACACCTCTGCCCCCTCTATTTCTTTGCAGATTCAACTCAAAAGGGTATTTTAAAACTACAGCAGAATGGAATTATTCCCTTCCAACAAGGATGACAATATAAGTCCTTTAAGGTGTAAATGACATTATTTTGCAGTATTTAGAATCCTGGAATTGACTGAGCCTGCCAAAATTTATTGCATTTATTTTCTGTTTGATTGCTAAGTGCAATGAGACATTAAACCCCTAGATCCAAGTAGAGGAATATTTTCTGGCAAATGGATGAAAGCAACTGTTTTTATGTGCATTATTTCATAAAATGAGGACAGGCCTCAAGGTGCAGAGGACACTTAAACTAGAAGTCCTCAGTAGACAAACTAGATTTTCCAAAAAGTATGAAAAAAAAGATAAACTGAAAAGGAGACTACTTAAATTTAAACAATTTCTGCTAGAATATCAAAAGTAGGACAGAATGAGATAGGTGAAAAAGTACATCTGCACAATGTGCATTCTTTACTGTTCTTAAGTAAAGAATAGGCTTCTTGTTTAGATTGTCATAGATACACAATAATAGCATATTACTTCTCTGTTTAACACTGAAGGATCACAAATGTTCCACAGTTTTAATGTCTGGGATTGTTTATGCTCCTGAATGCTCTCAGGAATATAGTGATCCCCTAAGAACAAGTAAAAGATAAGTTTTATGATATTCAACTATAGTCAAATAAGAATTATGGAAATTTGGAATTTTATTAATAAAGCATTGGTTAACAGTTTAATGTTAGCATAGGTACTGATAGCAATCCCACTATATAGGATTTCAAACATACTCTTTTCTTTTAATTTCGTTTTCAGTTAGGAACTGGATTGTATGGATTGTTTTATATCTGGAAGCAAATCCAGAAATAGTCTGAGGTGCCTAAAAGGAGGGAAACATCTACCTGTGAACAAAAGTTTGAATATAAACCAAAATATATTAAAAAACAAAGAAACAAAAAAAATCAATCCCAAAAAAGAAAACTAACAATCTCGGACAAAGATAAACCGGCTGAATACTGTCTTCTTGATATGAGTACTTGGAAGAAGACATAAACAACTTTTGAGTATTCAAAAAATTGCATTGACCTGAAGAATAATCAATTTATTTCAGCCCTCTATTGTCAGCGCACTGTTCATCCCGCTATGTATACTGAGATGGGTACTGCTCTTCTGAGAATAGGCAGTAGTTGAGAATCATAACAATCCTGGTTTAAAATGCAGCTCCGTATATGCACAGAATAGATCTTTAAGGTTCATCTTTGATACTTGACAAAGGCCGGGATATGTGAAATTTATTTTATTTCTTCTTTTCAATTTCATTTAAACAAAAGCCCATAAAATAGTAGAAGAAATGCAAAGGTGGAAAGATTATTGAGGTGTTCTCATTCCACACACACAAAGATATTTACGTTATATATCTTTATATACTACAACTTAACGATATTTATGTAGAACCATAAATATCAAAAATTCCCTAACCACGTGAATCAATCCATGTTAGAAATATATCTCAGAAGAAGATCCTTTCTAGCAGTGGGTGGTTGCAAATTTTGCCATGCAATTTGGCAAGAAACAAACAAAAACTTTACAAAATAGATTGGTTTATGGTAGTATGCAGGACTACTCAAGATGTTAAGTCAGAAGTATCTGCAAACTATTAATATTGTTTTACAAGGAGTCAAATTTCTGTAAGCCATTTAGTCATATAGTCTACATAGAAAAAGTGTAAGTGCACACACACATTTACACCCTTATACAATAGAAAATCTGCTGAATTTCAGTGACATTTTGTAAACAGTTACTACATAGAAATTTTAACTCCATTATTTTTCATTTATTTTTTCCATCATTACCATATTTATACACTTCTAAAATATAAGAAGTGGAAATTTAAACCAGTTCTGTTTATCAAATGACAAAATAAGTGGGAAAAAATAGTCATTTATCACTATAAAAATATGGAGTTTAAACATGAAGTCCCATTTATTCACCTCTTTCACAGAAAAAAAAAAAAAGCAGAATTTGTCCTTATCTTTTCCCATTTCAGAACAAAGCATGAGCATGTATATAAACCACAGCAGGTCTCTTTCTTTACAGTGACTTTAAATTTTAGCATATGATTATATCTTTGGAAGAAACTAAGGGAACATACTGAAGCTGCTGAAAGAGAGATTAGGTAATTCATTAACTGTGGTTTCAAAAAGTGGATGTCTGTTCTGTAATCTTCTTAAATATAAAGAGACAGAAGTCCAGTTTCAGCAATGCTTTCTTTGCATTAGAAAGCAAATAGGCATTCTGTTTTATGTTATGACTTCTTGATGTATATCTGCTTAATAGAACTCATAACTACAAAGCAACAAAGAAAACATTCAAACATTTGAAATCTTTTCTTGGTTTACTAGTGGGAGGAGGGGGTGCATTTGAAATTTCAGTTTCAAACATTATATTTATTGAGATTTATTGGTAGCAGAAGAATTGTGTGAAACAAAATGCTTTTGGCTTTATTTTATTCAAAAAATGTTACCTTTCCCAGAAGACACTTCCTATAATATAGAGAATTAATGATTTTATCACAATAAATTTTTTATTTTTTAAAAAATGGCTCAAATATATCAATATTTTTATTAAAAACTCAAACTAATAATTAAAGTATGTAAAGGACTTAAATGTACTATAACTTTTCCAGTAGAAGCATAGGTTTAACATCTCTGGCCGATGTATATCAGTATAGAAATTGCTTATAAATCTCTTAAAGTGGAAAATTTCTTCCCACACCTGTTTTAACATCAACCTTTCATACTTCATATGCTATGGAAAAGCCATACATTCAAGTGTCCAAGTGTCTTTGCGTCATTTTTCCAAATTCTCACATAGATGAGCCTTTATGTATTACTTGCAGTCTGAGTTTGTACTATTCTGATGGAATCCACCTTCAATTCAGAATAATGGATTTTTTGTTATGATTTTTTAATGTCCCTCTTGCTTTATTTGTTCACCCACTATCCATACACTATATACCTTATGTTTTACATGCCATGTATTTTGTTTTCATTGATCAGACCACATAAGGTGCAAGAAAATAGAGTCTTCAAAACTATCAGCACGTAATTGTCAGACAGGTTATCTATACTCTGAAAAACTCTTGAGTTTGATATTTCAGCCTTCACACATATAAGCAACTCTACATACTGAGAAGACAAAAGTGCTGAAAATTCTTCAGGGTTTCAGTACAATAAACAAAGATCAACCTTTTCTTTTCAGCTGTGATCTAAAATCTACTAAAACCTAAACTTGTCCAGAAAGCACTAGATGTGCCATTTTTATGGTTTATTTATTTTAAAAGCTGAAGAGGGCTCTTCAGCCTAGGATATAGAAACACAATTTTTGGGTTTTCAGCGTCAGCTTAACACCTCATATTGCTAGAGAAATCAAGAAAAGATTTTGATCTTCTATCTTCTTCTCTAAGTTTTGTATGGTAAAGTTCTTACTTGACCAAAGCTACAGAGTTAAATTCCATTCTTCAAATAATTTAATTGTGAAATTTATATTTGAAAAACTCAATATTAACTTCCTATACTATTTCCTATACTAGTTGCTTAACAACTAAAATTGTACCACTTTTGAAAAGTGTACAGAACAGTGTAATAACCTTAAGATAAATTTCAATGTAAATAAAATTGTATCTATCACTATGAACTGTACTGATGATTCTGCGAAAAGTTCTCTACCTTTCTGGCGACACACTTTACATTGCCTCTAAGTATCATACTGATTGTTAAAAGCAGACAGAATCAAGGAATGAAGGGTACTTCCTGGGGTCTTTACTGAAGTAAACTTAACTAATTCACACAATAACTGTACACTTAAAGACAGTGGTGAATTCTTACGCATTATAAATTGATATCACTACTTACACAAAACTGTATTTGGCAACCATGTTATAAATTAGATGTGAATCTACAATGCCATGAAACAAGCAAAATATTTAACAGTGGTTGCTAGAGTCCTGGATGGGCCTGGCAATCAAGGCCCAGATGACCAGGCTTGAGTGCTCCTTGAAAGAAAACCAAGGTGGGCTTGTCTTCTTTTTTCTCCCATTTTCTTCATTTAATTCTGATGTCTAATGCTTCCATGTCCCTAAGCCAAAAAATATATGTTTTCTGATTCCAGCAAAGCTTTTTGGTGTGTATGACCAGGATATCCTACCTCTTTTTGGTATCTTGTACTTATCTTGCATTTGTCTGGCAACTTTTTATCCCTTCATTTCTTTCTTGTGCAACCACACACAAATATTTCCCTTCATTGTCACATTACTGTCATGCATGTGTAAAATGTTAATATATTGTGTTTGGCTGTTCTATGAAATTATTACTAAATTCTGTTATTAATTGCAACTTTTTGACCATACTTGAATTTAAGGAAAGCTGACATAAGCAAATCTAATTAAATAAGTAATTAACATTTTAATTGGGATATCTTAAAACATCCAGGTGTCAGAAGGCCCTGCTTTAACTACATTGTCCAAAGAAGAAATTACATTTGGTTTCTAAAAGAAAGATATTTTATTGTGATGTTAGTAGTAATTTAAATATACTTATTAACATATCCAGAAATGTCTTTAGTTTTCATTATTTTCCATTGTAGACCTACAGTAGATTATTAAATGTCCTGCTGTGTTAACAGAATTGTCTGTTGTGGGATTGCAGGTTTCATGCTCCAGTTTCTATCACTAAGGGTTCTGTGTGATGCCTTGATCCAGAAACACACATAATTAAAAGGAGTCATACACCCCTGTCACATATGCCATGTTGAATTTCGTAATTCTACAGTGCCCTTAGGCACACAGCAGGGCTTACTCTTCAAAACCCCATGTCCTCTATGTTATTACTTATCTAATAAGTAACATCAGTGCTGAATTCTGCTCCAGGGTGCTTTACATCAGAAAGCTACCATTTCAACACAATGGCAAAGTGGCATCTCCTGAGTTAACAATAATAGCTCCTAAGTAAGGTAGCTATTTCCTTCATCTCTTCTCATGCAAACAACAGTAGGCATGATGTGATGGTGCTGTTATTACTATTCTTTGTGCTGTAAAAATATGTAGATACTGAGGAAAAAAAATTAAAATACAGACAATAATAAAATAGTATACTTTTTCACTTTTCAAACCAGAACTGGAAGCCCTCTTCTGGAAGGTTAACAGTGCATGTTTCAGAACAAAATGCTGGACTAAATTCTGAAATCTTCAAAAAGGTTAGAAAAAATAAATAAACAACTCCCTTATTTATCACAGTTCTTCTTTAACCAAACATTAGGCCTATGACTTTATTGATTTCTAGGAATCAAAAGAGTTTGCAAACCAATCTAGAATTAGAGCTACCAGAATGTGTAGTTTCCACGTCTGAATTCCCTAAAAATGTTTTTGTTTATTTCTAAGACAGAAACTGGACTAATACTAATTTAACACAACCCTGAAATTATTTGAAGATTTATGGAAATCTAGAGTTCAACTTTGAGCCATGGATATCATTCTAAAGCCTTTTACAACTAGATAACCAAAACCAAACAAAGTCTCTCTCATGTAAACATGATCATGCCTGGGTTGCAGTTAATTTATATACAAATATGCTGACTCTTATCTTAATGTAATTTATGAACAGATTGCTAGCGAGTGGTAAAAAGGCACAAAGTAGACAGCCTTTTCCATGACCCATTCCATTTCCCATGACCCATTTCATTAGATCCCTTGCCCCGCTGCACAACAGGCCTATCCATTCTTCTCCTGATAATATACTTACAGAGAGCTGTTTTACTACCCTTCACCTCCCTTGCTGGTTTAACCCAAACTGAGTTTTGGCTTTACTCCATCCATTCCAATAAGGGGAATTCCTTTGCACTCCTCCCATGCATCCCATTGCCACTTCTGTCATCTGTGCACTTCCTTTTTGTAGCTGAGCTCAGTCAGGACCTCAGTCTTCATCTATGTTGACCTTTTCACAGACTTGCCTGACAAGAACAGACTATTCTTGTGCCCTGAGGAGATTGTCTTTGAAGATCAAACAGCACCTCTATTCAGCAAATGTTCATCTTAAAAATACAAAATGTTTGACTTAAAATAGCAACTTTAACTTTTTTTTTTTCTATGTCAGTTGTCTGGTTTTGGGTTGGTTTGGTTTTGGTTAGTTTTGTTTTTGCTGGAAGCTTGACACCTTGCCATCTAATTTAATTTTCCAAGATGCCAGCAGATATCTAAATACTTGTATATCTAAAAACATTGTCCTCAGCCATCTCTTCTATATTCCTGCTTTCCCTGCTGGGGAGAATGATAATTTTTTTCATTAATGAAGTACATGTAAACACTAAGAATGTAGGACAGTTTATACTACTACTTGTGTGTAGCTTTAGTCTCATACTCTAAAATCCAGTTGTTAATTGTAAACTGTAAATTGTAACCCATAAATGTATGACCAATTGTTGTGCAAACGAAACCATTTAAATGTTAAAATGTTTCTAGATCTCAACTACACATTTCCTTTTTCTTTCTTATTAGATTCAAACTTCAAAAATCCATCCTCCCAATGGAGAAGGGAAAAGCAATGGTAAAAACCTGGAAAACTTACCTAGATTACAAGCCAATTACAGCTTCTTGTCCTTCTTACATTATGAGAAAATTATGGACAGATTTGGAATCACAGCACAGCAGCAAGCTGTGAATGATATATAAAATGAAACAGTCCTGCTGATTATACTGCTGTGCTGTTTGCTATGACCAGTAGACATTCAGGTGCACAATAATATTCATATTGTGGACAGAAGAATAGTCATGCAATGAAAGACTTTAGAAGTGTGTGTGAGAGAGCTTTAAATGTTCAGTGTATACTCTATTTTCCTCTTCACATTCTTTCCTTTAAATACCCTTTTTCCAGACTAAAGCCCACAAAGAAAAAATAAGAGCTTATTCTCCAAAAGAAGCTACTTAGCATAATAAAGATCCAATATAGGTTAATTTTTTTCCCTTTCTCATCCTTAGGCAAGACATAAAATTTTGTTTTATGCATGAAGATGAATGGAAACAGCTTGCAAATGGAAAGGAAAATAGTTTACAAGTGGTTTTATTTGCCTAAATTTGAAAGCACTTATCACAGACGACCTTATGGATATTATCAAATACTCACAGGCTTGTCTTGTGTTATCCAATGGGCTGGATTTTTGTTCTAAGCTAAGTGAAACATAAGGAGTTACCTCCTGATTGTGCAGTATCAATTAAGGAAGAATCAAGCCTACATATATGCAATGCTCCTCAGTAAACAAATAATCTCCCACCAGAAATTACCAAATGTGTGCTAATTTTACTTATGATATATATTTATCAATATTGTGGTGGGAATTTTAAACTTTTTGCTTAATAAATAACTTCCTGATTATTTTTAAAATTCCCTCTCTTCAGGTAAGGATTTTCAGATAGCACAGACATATTGTTAGGTAGCGAATACATATCTCTCCCTAATCTCTGGGTCCACTCAATTGCTGCATTGCAACAGCAGTAGTCCTTTTCCTAGAAAGATAATTTGGGGGGGGGTTCCTGATTTATTTAAGCTTGTTTAAAATCTTAGAACTAGATTTTCCAGCTTGTTTAGACATTTTATTTTTTTGCCAAAATATGCATGGGTTCAGAAAGCAGTATCATGACACAGCCATGCTGACAGAACCCAGAGTGCCATGTTGACAGTGATGAGATATGGAAATTGCAGTTATTGGATGGGTAGCCAGTAGAGATTCCTGGCGCAATGTCTAGTACAGTGAAAATTTATGGATTTTCAATTGGGGTAAACTTTTAAATTGTAAGTGAGTGAAAAAGAGAAGTTGATTCAGAAGAATGTTTTACAAAACATAATAGGCTTTAAAGTTGTACTTTAATATAACCTCTTTAGTATTTTCTTTAGTAAAAGCTTGGGATATGCATAATTCATATGCTTCTTGATAATGTCTTCACAGAGATTTCAATGTTCTTCCATCCCAGAGATTTCTGAAGTAGATTATTTAGTAATCTTTCTGACAGATATTACAAGTAGCAATTGCAGCAAGATTAGAGAGGCTTTATCACTGAGGAAATCTATGGTTAAGTTTACACTTGTCTTTTAGGCACTTCCAAATCCCTCACAGTTATAGTAAAGAATTTGACCTCCTCTTTAACTAAAATTATGGAACAGGTCCTCATGCTTATGCTTTTTGCACACAAGTCATTAAAAGGGTGTACATGTAATGGCAGAAATCTTAGGGGAGCAACGACATATCATTCCCAATGCTAGGGCACAGTGGGGCTGTGGCTCCCCAAGTACCAGAAGTGGGGAGTGATGGGCAATCCACCAGGGAAGACAGGGCGTTGCCTTACAGCCAGAGCCCACCCTGCCGCTGCAGTCAGGGAGCAGGACAGGCCTGGGGCAGCCTTGGACACCTCACCAGGGGCGAGCTGGAGCAGCGGCACAGCTAAAGCTGGGTCAGGACATCACCCTGTGGGTGAGAATCAGTCAGGCCTGGGGAGAGGAACCAGGGACAGACACAGCCTTGAGTAGCCAGGAGCCTCTACATTAGTGTTTCATCTTATTTTTATTGAGAAGTGTTCTTTTGAATTGACTTATTGCTTCTGCTCTGATTTCCACTATGCTTTCAAATCACTATTATTTGGTTCCTTTCTTTGAATGAAATTATTTAGAAAGACGCTCTCCAGAACCACACTGAATGTTCTCTGATTGCCATTGGTTATCATGCTCAAGTTGCCAAAGTAGAATTAGTTCAAAGTTAAATTTCCTTTCTTCTCAACACTGTTCCACTGCACAGAGACTTTCATCCATTTTGCTATTTTTCACTTGTAACATGTATGTAGACCTAGGCTAGCCTTGATTTCTGGGAATATGGGTGTCCTTCAATGAGCATAGAATTCATGCAGCAATCTGAGTCAAGCATATTTTCACATCATCAATTTTGCTATTAAATTACTTCTTACAACATTGAGAAAGAAAAAAAAGCTGGTTAATTCTTTAGTAGTTACTAAAAAATTACTACCACTAATTTAGTAGCTTAGCAGTTACTACTGCTACTAGTCTTAGTATTACTTGTAAAATGGGGCCTGTTTCTAGTGTTTTCTGACAAATACATTTTTAGGGAACCACAGGGAAATAATCAATTTCCATGAGAGTTCTCATCTGTCTAATTATCTAATGGCCAATAGTCAAAATAACATGTAAAGGATCCAAAGTTCTCAGTTCCTGTTTTTTACCTGAAACCTTACACAACTTATTTTAAATTACACCTTTTCATTGCATAGACTACAGACTTAATTCTGACCTCTACTTTTCAGGGAAGTGTTTCAGCTCCTAGGAAGTAAACAATTCATGACAGAGACACACAGTTGTTATTCAAGGACTGTAGCATGATGTCATACCTGAGATTTCAAATCCTTCCTCACTTTGTTGGTACATTTTGTTCCATAGTTGGCTTAGTCATAGCTTCTATTCTCTTTGCTGGTCTTGTTTGAGAGCTCCATTCATACTCAACAGATAGCAGAGAACCTGAACAGACTAATACTTTCTTGCAGTGTGTCACTGTCATAATATAAAATAGTTTGAAAGTCAGTGACATGTCTTACCTAAATGTTAAAATAACACCAGATATGTCTTCTGCAACAATACTTAATGTCCAGCCCACTGTGGATTTGTTCCTGTGGTAACATATAGAAATATCTTAACTACTCATCCTCATCTGAAAATCCTAGTGGATAACTTGATATGTGTGTAAAGAAACACCAACTCATATGAAGACATCAGAATCTGTTTGTTCATTCATGTAATTGCTTTTTCCTTGCATAGTTATATATAATTAATTTTCAAACCTCTTAATTAAATCTGGATCTAATGTACTTGCCTGATTTTAAATTTTTAAATGGACCATTGATTTAAGGAGCCACTAAACTCTTTGCTGATGAACCTAGAGTGAATACAGCAGTAATACCAGTGAATCTATGTATGACCAAGTTTAAACATGACTCAATGACAGAAGTAGAAATCACTTCAGTCAAGATGATAGATTTGATTATTGCATTTTCCATTATTATATGGCTTGAAGAATTGTGTATGAAACCTTCATTATCATTATTGAAAATGAATGGCATTGCCAATTATTTAAGCTGGAATAATTTAGGAACTGGCTGAGCAGAAGTTAGTATGAATAGAGCCAAAAAACATTACTTAAAAAACAAAACCCGTGTCACTAGCAGAGTTATTTAAATATTTTCATGTGTTATTACCAAAAGCAGAACAATTAATGGAGGCTAGACTTGGATTTTTTAATTAGTATTTGCTTCAAATTTTCATTGATATCCTAAAATACACCAAAAAATTCAAATCCCAATGTTATTAAGCATCACTTATTTGAGACTTGAATACTAATGGAGATAAAAGGTTGAGCAGAGGAAGTGACAGATTTTTTTAAACGATACAGTTTTTCATTCTATTTTGTGAACAAGACTAGATTCACTGCCTGAAAAAGTAGAGAAGAAACAGCATTATCTGCTACAGGGTTTTCTTGGTGTCATATTGAACAATGTAGCCCTTGACTACTTTGTCCTGTTTTAAAGAAATAATTTACAGTTAACTTACGCAAAGTTTTATTGTTCAAAGAAGTAAACACTTATTTTGATAATACAATGCAGAGAAAAAGCTATCTTGACTGATGTCCTTGAAAGTATTTATATTGTCTACACACTATTTTCCATTTTTTTCTTCTGGTTTGAAACAAGTCATTGTCCCTGCCCATGGCAACGCGATTGGAAGCAAATGATCTTTCTGGCCTCTTGTAATCAAAACCGTTCTGTGGTTTCACGATGATTAGTGGGACTGACTGCTTGTGTCATTATCAATTATGAATTATGCAAAATTCTGTGTGTAGATGTAGTGTGGTTTAAAAACTGGAAGGACTTCTGGTTTTGTCTTACATTTTCCTTAGCAACAATTATTCAAGTTGTTTTGGTCTTGGGTTTTTTGGTGAGAACTGATTATTGAATTAATGCTACTGTTACTAAGTTGGTGCAGTGTCTTTATTTAGCACCTAATTTTGGAAACAGATATGTAGATAGCTGAAAGTATCTACACTTTTTCAGATCTCTCTAAAATATATCTTCTGGCGATTGCAAGATATGATAGGTCATACGTATCTTCCACGATTGTCTATCAGGCCCACAAAATCACTATAAGCATCTAAATGGCACTATTTTTTTTTTCTCAAATTTTATCTTTATACTCCATCAATGTGAGATACGTACAAAAACAAACAAAACAATAAGAAGGTGCAGGTATGCTGATACCACTGCATAGAATAGTGACTAATAATGACATGTGCTCTGATGTGACTCAGACTTTATACATACTTATTATTCTTACTATTTTTTACTTGCATTCTAGTGACAGACATAGTAAATAATAAGAAAATACACTAAATATCTTGGGATCTACTATATTTTTCTCTTAATAATTTAATTTAGAATAGTTATGCATAATAATGGACAAATGTAAAAAGAAACACTGCTTATCATCATTTTTTTTTTTCCTTCAGAGGCTGAATTAAGGTATGCGATAGCCAAAAGATCTAATCTGGTTTTTAGGACTCTGACTCTACTGGTCTTTACTAGTACAATGTTTTACTTCTTAATTACTCTTATTATTAGGGTAATAGGGTAATTACCCTTACATTAAGGAACATAAGTACATTCAAGGTGGAATTTGAACCTATCCAAAGTTTTCACATCTTATTATACTTCTGAATCAAATAATCAACTACTCTGTCAAAATTCTCTTCAATAAACTGATTAGACTGAATTTATTGAGTCTCCCAGTTTGAATCTTGTTTTCTGTGCTTTGGATCATTTAAGTGTTCTTTCTTTAGTGTTCTGCAATTTTTACAAACTTTAAAAGCAAAACCAATCATTTGATATGGTGATGTAACCTACAAGGAGAAAATCATACTCCTTCAGGTACTCTGTATCCTCCTTCTGAGCCCAAGCATCACACTTCCCTGCTTGACCTTGGCAGTAGTTTCTGGCACTTACCTAATGGTAAGTCTTCAGAAGTCAGATTTTCCTTAAAGAAGGTTTTCTGACTCAAACAATCTGTATAGGGCAGAGTATTTTAATTTCAGATTCTGCATTTTTCACTGCTACTGAAGTCATATGTAATGAAGAAACTTACAAAGTTTTAATTTTTTCCAATGATTTTTCAGTGGTGGTCTGAGAGTTGAGTTTGATGTAATATTCAGAGTGTGTTAGGCAAATTCAAAATACTAGCCTAAAATATACCTTTCGCAGTTTTTGCTTGATTAGTTTGGCAATAAGCAAACATTTGGCTTCAAGATTGCCAATATTCATGGACAAAGTGTCTGTTATTGAAGATTGTGTTCAGAAGTGTGCATGTGCAACTGAAATAAATAAATATTTAGAGATATTGTATGCTGGAGTAGCAGGTAGGGTAACTTTGTCATATGACATCCTGAATTACATAACTGTATCATAGCTGTAGGCATGGAGCAATGTCTACTTTTTCAACAACCAATGTGTCTCTTTTACTGCTCATCTAATAAATAAGTGCCAAAATACTGCTTCAGGCTTGTTTGCATGACAGTTGACATTTCAAAATACTGACAAAAATGACGTGTCTTGAGTAAACCCTTCTAAATAAGTTGTCTCTTTCCAACACACTTTTTTCTCCCATATAAGCAGCAGTAAGAATGCAACGTGCTGCTGTCATTACTGGCATTTGAAAAAAAAATTCTTTAAAAGTGGAAATTGAAACAAGATTACATGAAGTGTTACATCAATGTGTTTTATAGTTGAGAACACAAAACTTGGCATTTATACTAGTTAGGTTTGATATGCAGAATAGAGAGAACTACACAGTAAAAAGGTTCAGATTTTACATGATTGCAGACCAATACTTATCACTAAATGAGATTTTTCTTGGGTTTAACCTTTTATTTACTCTACAGGGTCTAGGAGAAAATGAGGAAAAAATTTTCTCAGCTATTTGACACTTTTTCAAACTGAATTTTTAAGATGAATAAACATTTCGCAAAGAAATGTTATATGACAAAGATAAAGTGAGCTCACATTTCAGAAAAAGCACAGTTTAAGAGACAAGAATTTTTCTGTTTCATTTCATATTTATCTTATTTCAATTTATAGTCTTGAACTGACTAAACCAGTTACTTTTTTCCAAGGACATACTTGACAAAATGTCTACTCTTTTTTTCTCTGCAACTAATTTTTCTAGCATAAACTTTTTAAATAATTTCTTAATATTTTCCTACACAACATTCCATATACCCATAACATGCAAAAGATAATTGCAGGAAATTATCAGTATTTTCAGAATCAAGACGGCTTAATTCTGGTGAGTCTGGAGAGAAAGTAAATATCTTCTGTCCTGGAGAATTCAGTAAATCTTGTTTGGCTCACATCTCTAGCTTAAACCTGGGCAAGAAAATCATCTCATCTTGCAGATGTGACAGGAACTCCTATTCTGCACTGACATGAATCCAAAACATGAAAATGTTCACAAAAATTAGATTCACATCCAAGATAATCTTACAGCACTTTATTTGGCTTTAGCAATTGTTCAAGATCATGGCCTAGATCAGGATTATCATTATCATTCAGTATCATTATCATCATTATTCTTTTACTTTACATTTCTGTTTTCTTCTCTACAACTCTGTGCATTTTACTAGAACTTGTATTTTCAACATGACAAACAGTTTCATGGGTTCAGGAAGAAAATCATACATCTGAACAAAGTAATGATAAACCGTTTCATCAGAACATTCTTGGACGGTTTATTCTACTTTATTTCATATGCCAGCTTTCTTTGTTTCATGGGGTAAGTTTTTGAGACTTTATTTTGCTTTCTTATAATTATTATTTACTTGCTTTGCAAGACCGAGTCATTTTAGTCATAAATGGTGACATCCCACACTAATGTTAAGGTTTAAGATTTAGCACCTAAGCAGCACGTTGCAGAATATCTCTTCTCAGACTGAAAGGGGAAAAGAATTATCAATTCTTCTGATTTCCAAATAATATTTGTTCAAGTCTTAATTTACATTTGTACTATGTTTCAAGATTTCAGGGTTTAGTCTGTCACCAGAAAACCAGCTACTCCCAAAAGAGATAACAGTATCTACAAGTTCTTGAACAACTGCTAATTCTGCAACCATTTTCTTAATGCTGTGCACTTCTTTCCTTCATTTCATTGTTCTCTGAATGGGCACAAGAATACACTACCACACTTGCTATTTGTTTTGGTGAGAAGTGTGCTTGACTAAAGTTAATATCTTAACCTTATATTCAAAAATGACAATTTTTGGAGGTGTTCCAAATGATACTTTCCCAAGAGAAAATGTTTTAGCATTGAGCCCAAGTAACAGTCATGTTTTTAAAGTGTTGAAATTCTCCCTTCCCTAGCTGATTAACCATTTTTTGAATCATGATAGCAAACACATTTTCTAAAGCATCCTGTTTTCTTCCTTCAAAATGTAGCAGAAAAGCACATTTTTAGTAGAGGTAAATTAAGTACTCAGAAAAAGCTTGGATAATGGGGACAAACCAATGGAGGTATTATTTTAAAATGTGTGGGTATTGTGATAATCTACAATGATTATTTAGACTGCGTATTTTAATACCAATCCTTTCTTCATATCCTAAATTTCCCAGCAGAGCTTTAGGCAGGGTTACTTAACTTTCAGGCTGCTCTCAAGTAGAATACTTTTTATTTGTGGTATTTTGTGGGTTTGTTTTGTTTCTTTGTTTCATTTTGTTCCCTTTTAAAACTTGAAAGAAGAAACATTTGAAAGAAGGCATCACATTAAAAACTACGGTTTTGGCTTGTGTGTGTGGTTTGTTAAGGTTTTGGTCCATATCTAGTTACTTCTGTGTATGGTTCTGAGTAAAATATAATTTTCCATTTGAAAATATGATTGAACCTATTCATATGCTATTTATTTTGGCCCAGGGACAGAAACACTAAGTTTCTTGAAACAACTAAAAAATTGAGTGCCATTGTCACGTACCTCTTCCTATACCCGTAAGACAAAATATCCTACAACAGCAACTGAAAATCTCAGTTCTTAAATGCAAACACAAGCATAAGATTTCCTTGCAGTAATAAAAAAATCAAGCACTTGCATGACTCTACAAAGTGATTTATCTGACTTCTGGGATTAAGTTTTGCTAATATGTAGTCAGAAACATCTAGTGAAAACAATCTCCTCTATCAGTTACTGTCTTTATCTGAGAGGAAAAATAAATAAGCAGTGAATAGAAACTGCTCAGTTTTGACCATGTTAGTGGGTGTATCAGGAAAGCTGCAGGCCTATGACAACAAATTGATGGCACCACTGACAGGAAGGAATTAATTCACCACAAAACTGGTATTTCTTAAAAGGACTGTAAGAGACAACAGAAGATGGAGGACATCAGTGTCATTAACTACATTTTGACAGGAGCAAATACTTTCATTAAGAACTCTTGTTTTTCAATTTGTATGATTAAAACAGTGCTAAAAATTTTCAGACATAAATGAGAAAGAGGGCTGTTTCTAATGAGAACAACTCTGGTTGTTCTCATTAGAAATTGTTCCAGATGTCTCTTAATACCATTCAAAAAATCTGAATTTATGATCAGTTACAAATTGCCACATGTCCCAGCATGCTACTTTAAGTTAACTTCAAACAATGGACACTTGCAATTGTATATGGAATGGAATAACCTCCTGAAGGTGTTTTCTTATTAACTTGAAGAGTGAATTCGGCTACAATAGACCTCCAAAAATGAGAGGGGAAGCATACTGTAAAAAACAATTACTCTAAAAGTTTGTTTTACAATTTAATTATGGATCAAATTTGGGATTGATAGATCATTTATTTACATGCTGTGTCAGTTCAGTTTGCACAGAAATATCCCTATGTTTTTGACTGTTGCTCTTAGGAGAATTGTTTCTGAAAACAGATGTATTTTCAAATATAACTGTGTTAACAATTGAAAAAAATGGAAAAGACCCTGAAACAAGTAACAAAAGCTTAAATAGAGAATGTCAAATCCAATATCTAACTGGGAAATGTTTTCTTCATTTTCTATCAACACAGTGATTGTAAAAGTAATTTAAAAATATCTACAAATATAATAAACATCATGGAAGTAAAAGAGGAAATTTAATTTTTAGTCTTTCAAGCTCTGCCAAAGAAGACCCAAGGAATGCTCATGTATTTCTTCAAACAAGTCTGTCACATGGGTTAACATAATTTGAAATGTTCCTTTTTAGAAGAGTAATAAAATGTCATTTCCAACAACAAGATTTTCAGAATTTAAAAAAACTTCCACATCTAAAAGGCTAACAAATTCTTTAAACTCTCAGGAGTCATTAGTAGTCACATACCTATCAGCATACAGGAATTCTTTAGCATCTAGATCATTATGAAAACATGATTAAATGTTGATTAAAAGATAATACAACAAGATTAAATTTGCTATTTGTCCCTGCAAACTCCTCTGTTAAAATCTGTACTAGTTCCCTTGAAAAAAGAAAAATTGGATATTGTTTTTCATAGTTAAAACTCACTTTCGTGATTTTCCACATGTAAATATAAATATAGCTTGACAAAAATACATTTTTTTTCATACCTGAAAAAACAAGAACAGAAAAAATGCTAAAACTTACTTTTCCCTTAGAGGATAATTTTTGTAGGTTTCCTCAACCAGGGAATCATTATTATTTAAATCAAGCTCCTGTGATAACTTATTAAGATTTCTATAAAGTGCTCTTAAAATTTTCCCAAAAGAATGAAGGTATTATTAGAAATTTGATTTCTGCTCTTTGTCATCAGTCATTTTTATCTAGTGGGGACATGGACTATGTCCCCACTTCCTTCATATTATTTAAATAGCATTTAAATCTATTGATAGAATCATAGGATTTGAAATTCAAACTCTGCCTGATTCCACTGTTTATTTACCCAGGTGGACACTGCCAAACTCTGTATTGTATATAAATGCAAAATAAATGAATAACACTTATGAAGTCTGAAGATGACTTGTCAAAGCATGAAAAAGTCACCTATAATCAAAAGAATCGTATGGGATTTAATCATCAAATTAACACATCATAAGGATATTGATTCTTAAAATGTTTAACAAAATACCATTTCTTTACCCATTCAGATAAAAAGATTAAAAAAAAAAAATCAACAACAACACTCCCAAGCCCTTATAACTGCAAGGATGTAGTTTCCTTTTTCTGAAAAATCCTGAAATAATATAATATCTGGTAAATCTAGAAAAAATATTTATAGGAATTTTTTGGTTGCTTAATATGAAAGCAGTGGTAACCAGTCACTGGATTATGATGATTATATATGCAATCTATAAGAAAACGTAGGAGAAGAAACAACCCAAAAATGACAGACACACGCTGCATTTATTTTCTGTCCTAAAATACACAATTTTTAATGAGCATTTTTCATGAAACTTACGTGCTTTGCTAGCTTTTCATTCAAATAGAATGATGATAGTTTGAATGACAACACTTATTAAACTGAGTAATATTTATCCAGTTTGATAATCATGGAGTAAATTGTTTTGATTCATTGTATTCAGGGAGTTAAAGAAAAAAAGGAAACCTTCTTTGATCATACACATTTCACTCAAATAAGATAAAACAAAAGAGTACACTCAAACAGTTATTACAGAGCAATCCGTGAATTGTTAATCACCACACTTACCTTGGGATGTGAACAAACCTAAAATTATCCTTCACTTATGAATTTCTGGGAAGAGTCAGGGAAATAATGTGAGAAGCTGAAAAGGTTCACAATGTTATTAGAAATACTAAGAGCAAATTCAAAATTTAGTTAAAATTTAACAATATCTTTTTTCTTGGTTTATGTCATTCAGTTGTTTTAACTGAAATACTATAAAAGAGAAGGTAGGCATATGGAATGGCTTATCTTTTAGTATTCCTCTCTGGTTCTGTAAGTTTCTGTAAAATAATAATAATGTTTTTACTTATCTTGACAAATCTCATCTATTTGATCAGAACTTCAGTACCTGCTATAATTTTTTTAAACCTATAAACCGATTCTTTACCCACTGCTCCCTTTTCTGAGGAACAGAAGATTCCTGTAGATAAGGAGTTCCCAGGACATCTTTTTCCTTTGTCAAACTTTGACTAATTTCATAGTAAGTTAATGGTCAGATGAAGCAAATCTTATATCACGAACAAACACACTTAGTATCAAATTTAAAATTTACCTGCAACTTTCCAGTTTGATTACATACAACCAACACCCACAGGCAATTTTTTTTTCTTAAAGAAAATATTCTTAAGCACTTAAACTAGAAGCACGTATAACTAGCCAACTAGTTGCCAGATATAAACTTTCCTCCATTCCCTTTGTTTCCAAGAAAATATTCAAGCCACATCCAATAGCTCAGCAGTTGCACTTGGCCTCATGTCACTCAATCCCAACTGACTCTCCTTCAGTTCCAGTGGAATGCCCCTGGCATCTTCCAAAGAAGATGAAAGTACATAATTTTCAGCCTGAATTGAACATGTAGTCACCAGTTTTAGAAGTTTCATTGTGAAAATGTATAGGTTTATGCAATTTGGAGGCAGGAACTGTGTAGCACTCATCTTTCTTGCAATAACTATATTTTCCTCTTTAACCAGTTTTGTTATTGGTATCCATTGCCATCATCTCTATAGTATATACTTAAAAATTCTACATTCTAATATTTCACTCCCATCCCTATGCATATCTTTAGAACTAAAAAAAATCTCAATTTAATTGTTTCTTCCTTTTTTAAAATTTCATGTTCCTACCTAATATGGTCTATTATTTTTGGGATAAACTTGCTCATCATTCAGATAGCCAAACTACAAATATGATTTCCTAAATCCTATGAACAAGTAGAACAATGCTTTTACTGTCAGAACCGAGTATTTTATACTACCTATTTCTGTAAAATTATCACAGTATACATAATTGTCAAAAGCTTTACCTCCTCCTTTTCAGAAATCTCTTTACTTCTGAAAAATTAGTAAACTCATTGAAACAAGGAAACTAGAAGTGGTATAAACTATTAATTCCATTCTATTTTATGCTAGTAATTTTCAATAAGTAATCCATTACATTAAAAACTGAGGTCTTTTTTGTGCATAGCATAATACATTATCTCTCCAGACGAAAACCTTAACATGCTTTATTGCTTTTCTTTGTTTTGTCTGGGTTTTTTATTTTGTACTGTTGTTGTTGCTGGATGGAAGATAATACCAGTTTAAAATATTAAAAGATTTTCTTTTCCTAGCAAAATTGAACAGTCTTAACTTGTAAGGATTGTTTCATGTAATTTCTATCACTTCCTAAATTCCATGTAAGAAACACCTAAGTTTCACCATGATTTCTGGAAATCTTAAATTAAATTAAATCTTCATTTATTTGAATTAAATGAATGTATAGGCTTTGAAGGAATAAAAATCTTCTAAATTGTCACATGTAATTTTTTACCTGAAGGAAAAAAAAGAAGTTTATATATTATTTTAATAGTTAAATACCTTATTTCTCAAAACAATTACTTTATTTCTAAGTGGCCAAAACAAAGAAATAAGATAACAAAATCCTTAAAAAAGAATATTCCTCTTGTACTTTTCATTTAATTGCCAAGCATGAGAATTTGTAGAGTTATAGAGTTATAAATATGTTGGGCTTGGAAGACAACTGAAACATCTAGATCCAACCCCCCTGCCATGGTCAGGGACACCTTCCACTAAACCAGGTGGATCAAATTGCCAGCCAGCCTGGCCTCGAACACCTCCAGGGGCAGGCTATCCCCAGATTCTCTGGGCAACCAGTTCCAATGCCTCATCACCCTCAAAAGTGAAGAAGTTCCTCCTAATGTTCTGGAGGACAGTGCACCTCCTAAACCTGAGTACCTGAGGCTCCCTTGGAGGGATGTCCCTTAATCGGGACAAGTCTCTTGCCCTTAGGAGGAGAAGCAGCTTCCTCCTCCCAGAGTTCTTTGGTTGCTATTCAAATGTATCCCAGTTCGACTCTCCCAGTTGGTCCATTGGCCTCCCCACCTCTTTCTCCCTTATATGTCCTTCCCCTCGAGTGTTCTCCCTTCCCCGAGGCCCCATTGGCCCTGATTTGGTACAATACTCCACCCACATTCTGCCCCTGTTACCCCATTGGTTCTCCCAGTACATTGCCCCATCTCTGCACCACTTTCTCCCTCACCCATTGGCTCCCGTTTCCAAATCCGCCCCCTATATAAACCCTGGTCCCTCACTTGTGCCCCTGCCTTCATCCCTGGACCCCTTCATGTGAAGATGGAATAAAACCTCTCTGTGAAACTCTACAGAAAGACCCTTCCCTTTCTTACTGCCAAGGGACTCATTACAGCTATCTGGTGTGAGTGGTGAGTGATTGTGTCAGTGTCCTTATGACTTCTGGCAGCTCTCCACTTGGGGACACTTCCAGAAGGTTTGTGGCACCTTTCTGCAACATAATAACTCATCTAAACCTGTCTTTCCATTTAATGCCATTACCTCTTATCTTATAACTGTATGCCCTGATAAACAGTCCCTCCTCACTTTTACTTTAGTTAGTAGAAGCCTCATCTAAGGTCTCCCAGGAGCTCTCTTTTCTCTACTAAACAACTCCAAATCTTTCAGCCTGACTTCACCATTAGCCTCCTTTTACTGCAAAATTGCCTTTCCCTTCCCAAACACAAGCCTCAAGGTTCCAGATTTGCTGTGTAGCACTTGAAGAAACAGCTCTCATATGACCATTATAGCCGCACACATAAATGCCTTCTTCTGGAATTGGAAAGAGCTATATTACAGTAGCCAATAAACTGATTCCTCACCATTAAGAAGTGCTGTACCACTTCATAAACCCTCCCAAAATGCCACAGAAGAAGAAAATTAGAAGTCCTTAAAATTCTTACTAATATGAATCTAGAAAGAATTTCTAAGGTTAATATGTTCTTTGTACAGTAAGCAATTTCTGCAATGAATGAATTTCAGGAGATTTCTGTACTAAAAAGGACAATTCACAAATGGAAAACTTACATGTTAAAAATTTTGTGCAGGACCTCAATATGCCAATTACTGGACTTGTATTACAGCTTATACACTTCTCTCATGTTACCAACAGAACCCTGTTGATATTCTATTATCCTCTGAATATTTTTCTAAAATGTAAATTTTGTCTTTTAGTCTTCCATTTTTGTTTTCTATTATGTTTATTTTCAAATTTTTCAGGTGTACTAAAGGGTTAATGAAGAGACATATTCTATTACTTTCTTTTTTAATTCTAACATGTTGCAGCAGCCCTGTTGTCATAGGGTAGAAATGAGCTGAGACACAGATTCCTTGTTTATCACAACATGAAATGGGTCCTGCTTTATTTCTCTACAGCTCAGCCATCCTGACTCCAACTATTCACCGACTCTGGTGCAGCAAGCTCCTGCTGTAGGCTTTCCTTCCTCTGACTGCTGATTATTTCCTGCTAAACTAGGACTGCAGGTACTAGTTTGCAGACTCTGAATGCAGAGCATTTTACCTTGTTAGACTATGACTGCAGGTTCCACCAACAGGCTCTAACTGCAGACCCAGACTGACCTCACAGCAGTGATTAGCTTTCCCCAGGATCGTTCTTCATGATTTCCTCTTAATTCTCTCTTCCTCAAGGCTCCTCCTCCTTCATGATCCCCCTCAGCACCTAACCCACTCACTTTTATCACCCTTATCTTTATTGGCTATAGCTGTGACTCATCAGGGTTGAGTCTGTATTGAGTAATGAACAGAGCTGTTACTCATCAGGGACAAAGTCACCTGTATTCCCTTCCCCTACACTAATGAATCCTTAACTGCTAAAATTGCCAAGATAGGATATTTATAGTATGTTTGGGTTTTTTCTTGTCATTCTGTTATATGTGTTTATGTTGTATGCTAATTCCTGTATTTTAATTTTTTAAATTATATGTAGAAGAGACTGAGGCAAAGCTGAGTCATTAAGGATGAAAAGCATGAGGAATTTCATCTTGTTTATAACAATCATTACAGTATAGTAAACATTTTAAAAAATAAAGTCACAAAGAAGAGAAATATAAATTTTGGCTGGTGAATAAGCATAATTCAAACATTTGACATAATTAAAGAGAAAAAAAATCTGAAGTCTTTCATGTCTCTTGTGGTCTTTTTTTCTGTTCTACTTCAGAACATAGAAAGTCACACCCAATGATTTTATTCTGGCTGAAAATACAAATGCCAAAATACAATATTTGCTTCAGCAAAACTATGCCTATTTCCTCTTCAAACATCTAAAAGTTTTATTCTGTATAGAAAAGACAAATTAAACTCACTAACTTAAATAACAATTAATTATTAAAGCACTTAAATGGTTAGGTATTATTATTCCCTGGACATGATGGAATATTCTAAACATAGGCTCTCTTTTTTTTGGCCTTAACTTTCCCCAATTTGCTCTTAGGCTGATTTTCCATACTATGAACTTTACATATCTCAGAACAAAACTCTGATAGTGGTTATTTAGGGAAAAAAAAAATCACACACCAAACACATACATTAAAATAATGCTTACAAATTCCTTTCTTAATTGTCATTATTTACCATAATGTATGACATTATATATTACCTGAGATTTATAAGTGCCTCTGCTTCTGAGAGACATCAATTTTATTTATCAAAAAATATTCTTAAAAGTTTTTTCCCAATTCTGAAAATAATTTATAATAGCAGGAAGAATAATGAAGATATAAGTGCAAAAACGGTTCCTTATTTTGGAACTCTTTTTTATTTCCCAGCATTTTTATTATATTCCCCATTTAGGATTGCTACAACTCAATCCTACACTTCATTCTTAAACCAGTGTACTAAGTCATAAGTATTTTATAGATACACATGATCCATATGGTATTCTTAAAGCTAATTTTTGGGCCACACAGAGAAAATCTTTCAGTGTCCCAGTGAATCTTACAATCTGCTTTACAAGCCAGTACAAGTTCATATGGAATGTCATTATCCAACTAGCCCAAAGACCTAATGCTTGCCAAAAAAGTCTCAATTTTCTAATCTCATAGAACCTATCTATCAAAATCAGGATTGAGTAATAATTCTAGAGACACAGGTTTTTCCCAAGCTTTCACTTCATCTGTTAGAGAGATATTTCATAGTACATTACCTTTCAGTAGCTGTAGAAATATTTAGTATGAGACAAAATTATTTGGAAGCCCACCTTCCCCCAAAGATAATAAAGCAAGGGAAAAAAAAAATAGAACTTACTGAGTACTGAAAAAATTATTAGTTAATTAGCATAGAAAAGAAATTGATTTACTGTTTGAGTTCAATATTGACAAATAGGACAAAGGGGAACCACAGCTGAGCTTAAATTTCATAGCACTTTATGAAAAGCTACATTTCATAACCATTCCCTCTGAGAAATATTCCTGCCTTGGGAGCAATTTTCTGTGGATTCCTCTAACTAGCAGCTAAATGTGGACTAAAGAAAAGAGTTTTTCCCTAAAATATATCCAGTAGTAGATGATAATTACCACAGTTCTGATATCAACACTGAGAAATATCTATGCTATCAGTTACACTTTTTCCCCCCCTTCCATTTAAGACTATACAAATCCCAAATACCCTACAGTCTGTCTGATACAGAAATGCTCCTCTAGAATACTTACATAGCTCTATGAAAATTGGTTCTTGTGGCTTAATGGCAGAACTTTGACTGTTCAGTTTCAGCAGTGACAGATATTTGGTTTGAAAGAATCCTTAAGAAAGTAATAAGCTACTGAATTCACAAACAAATCTTAAAAATGAAGAAAATATATGGGGAAAAAAAAGGAAAGAAATAATTATTTTTGATTCTACTTTACATTTACATCTATTTTTAAAAGCATGATTCTTTTATTTGTTACGCAATATATGCAGTTTTATATCCCATTCTACCAAAATAATTATTCTTAGATTTTTATCTCTTTGAAGCCTTAAAGGGAGATGATGCTGATGAATTAAGAGGTGACTTACACCTGATATTAACCTTAACTCTTAAGCTGGCAATTTAACTGGCTTCATGGCATGCGATAATTCTGGATTTAGGCTTTCCTATGTGCTGGGAATACCATCACAAATAATTTCATCAGGTCACTGCTCTTCTTAAGTGTTCAGAAAAAACAGTGTTCAGAGTTCTCTGACAAGCATGAAGTAGTTCTGCTGTAGATTGTTCCATGAAAAGTCTCAGAGGAATAATTCCATCTATCTATCTATCTATCGATCTATCTATCTATCTATCTATCTATCTATCTATCTATCATGCATCATCAGTCTTATCTATAAGTTGTACATTTCATCTCAGCTGTTAGATTTGATTTAAAATATGTATATATATATGCTTATCAACATCCCATTAGTGTCAAATAGGGCCTCTTGATAAGAATTAGAAAGCTCATTCATATAGCTGTCTTCAAAATTTTACTTAGGATATTTCAATCAATGTTTTGAATCTAATATGAAGTAACATGGACCCTTATAAATTCATAGGGTGTAGTGGTATGGTTTTGGTTTTATCACTTTTATGGATGTATTTGTTCCTTGTTTTATATTATTTTTTGTAAGTTATAATGGTTTGCCCCATGTCACCCATGTTCCACCCTTCTTGGTTTTACCCCAACCCCAGTAATGTGTCAGTCATAAGTTATACAGCCCCTGGGTCTTGTCTGTCACTTTGGGGTCTCTCCCAAAAGTCTGGAAAGTTCCAGAAAGGACCTCAATTGATTGGACAAGACTTCAGCTGTCTCCCCACCTGAGTTATTGATTTGTTACAATGTGTGTCATTTACCTGGAGAGCCATACCCCCTTGGTCCCTGATTTGTCCCCAGTTAAACCCATCTCTGAGTTCCTCCCCCCAATAAAGGGTGTTACTTTGGGAGGGGTTTCCCGCTTATTTGCCCTCACCTTTTTCCCCCGCTGCTTCTGCTGAGGGGTGTCTGCTGGGGCAGATACCCTGATGAATAAAGCCAGCAGTTAACCCAGAACAGCCTCCCTCTTTCTTTCCTGCTGTCATTGCTTGGCTCCTTCAGGCAAACAAGAACTCACAGGGATCAGTGAGGTTCATCCTGCTACCAAACCGTGCCCTTTACTGTCGAGGTGTCAGGGCTGGCCGAGGCAGAGACAAGACACCTCTTCAATAGGGAAAAATGCAGATGATATCTTCAAGTTATTTTGCAAATGTATCAAAAAGATTAAAAACTCCAGAAACAATATGTGTGCAGGATCCATTATTATATGTACTTTTGGAATTCTATCCCAGGATTGTCTAAGTGAAAAAAAAAATCTTTTTTTTGGATTTTTTATCTCTGTACCCTAACTTTCCTATTACTATTTTATCTTGTGAGGGTAAAGACAAGGTACCTCCATTTTCAGAAAATGGACTGACTCATATAGAAATAATGGTTAGGTCAATGATGGAACAATGTAACAGAAAGGGTGAGACCTTGGAGTCTTCAGAAATTTGCCCCAAATATTTTATAAAAATTGTCAAAACATATAAGGAAAAGTTATTGCTTGTGACTATTGCCTGTGCGTACATTTCAATGAGTTTCAGCCCATGAATTCCAAATGGACAGGGGTCTTTTTCAGTAACTTTCAGTATGAAATATGATTCCGTACATTTCAAAATTATTCAATTTTGGATGAGCAAGGATATGCAATTTTCTCTAGGCTAGTCTGCTTTCAAGACTTGGCTAATTTTGAGCTGCTTAGCTGTATGGGCCTGCACTACTCTTTTTTGTACATACTAGATCCTTTCTAAGAGTAGTACTCCTAGAACTGTTTCTTCATATTCCCACCCCAGAAGACCATTAGGAAATTTTTTAAGAAAAAATCCAAAAGAGCTGGTGTGATTGGTTTTGTAGTTCTTGATATCAAAGGCAATGGTGTGCAGAAACAGTATATTTCTGTAGCAGAAATATATGCCATACAGAGTTCCTTCATATTCTGCAGCAAAATGCAGAAGAGGTTAATACCACCCTAATCTTGTTCCATGAGTACATTTTCAATTAAATTTCATTTTTAAATTACTTTTCATAAAAGCTAAAAAGAAGGGCATTCAGATTTACAGTATTGTATAATGCATCTAATAGGGGAAAACAGAACAGCAGAAGAGAAGAAACAAAGACTGGGTACCATGTGACTGCATAATACTTGCAATAGATAGATAAAACTGTTCTAATTACCAACACAACACACTTTTCTTCAGTAAAAGCACAAAAGTGTTTGTTTGAGACTCATAGATTTATTTCTTTAATATCCTTTCCCTAGAGAGTTATCAGAGGTTGTTTTCCTGCTGGAATATGTTCCCTTGTCTTGAGCTCTGAATGTCATGATTTGAGTGGAAACCTGATTTTTGCCTGTGTCTGAGTAGACACACATTGCTGAAAGAGTTGTTATCCACTGAGTCACCAGTGTCCACTTCAGCACTTTCAGCCTCCAGGGCAAGCTTTTGGTATTAATCATAAATTGAATATATGAAGAATAATAATTAAAGACCAAACTGTAATTATAAGCAACATCCAAAGGGAGCAAAAAAACCCTTTGAATGTAGGCCCTAGGTTTCCTATTAATGCATTTAGGATTAACTCTAAACAGTCTTGTTAAACTCAGTTAAATAGTCAATTAGATGGATTTTTCCTATTAGAACAGGATAAGAGGCTTGACTTTTAGAACTACGGTCTTCGTAGGTTTTCCTTTTCTTAACTGTTATTGTGTATGGATTTCCTTTCCCTGGGAGACAGTTAAAAAAAGACACAGATAAAAATTCCTTAGAATGTCTTTAGGGGGCTTTGGCTTTTTTGTTTCTTTTGATCACCATTCCTCCTACACCCCAAAAGTAATTAGTGACATGTCAAATGTACATTTGCCTGAGAAACAGTGATATCCCCTTGTTGGTAGGGCTCCCAGCAATTAGGATCTCTTTTTTGCATCTACAGTTGTCTATTTTACTCAACTTGGATCACATGTTTTCTGTCACAATTTATAGTAGATATCAGTCTAGAAATAACTGGTTTCTTTGTATGTTTGATGAGTCAGGCTGAGTTATATTCTGGTATGTTTCTTCATGATATTTCCCCATCCTGATTTGGTCAGCCCTTGCTAATGTGTGATAGCAAAATTAGATAGAATGAAGCAAAGTGCATTTATTGCAGTATAAATGTTGTCACCTGTTAATACCTGACAGACCTTCCTGAGGCTATTTTTGAACACTGCAGGAGTATAAATGCAAGTAAACTGAGAGAAAAACTTACAAATACTTTAGGTTTCTATGCTACAGTGCTAAAATCTCTGGTCTTCAGCAGTTCTACAACTGCTGATTAAAATTTAATTAAAAAACACTTTGATTTTTAATTATTCTTCACCTATGACTGAGTTCTACACTGTCATGGATAAAGAGACATGACATCTATGAACAGCTCTAAAATGTCAGCCAAAGAAATACAGATCTGGAGGTGGACTAAACAGCTTTTAGGGGTAAGAAGCAGAAAAAAACAAACATGGCATTTAACATACATAGGAAGTACTTGCATGGTAAAATCAGATATGACTTGCAGGTCAATTGAAAATAACCAGAGGTATAAAAGCAAATACATTAAAATAACCCTAAGCAGATCTTAGAGTGAAGAAGGACTTCCTTTTGAGTGTTGAATGTTGTCACTCTGCAACCACTATCAGACTGGTAACATTGACCTCTAGAGTCAAAAGAGCAATAGAAGGATAAGGATAAGCACAACACCAGCAAAAGAGGTAGGTACTCTGAATTTTGTGCGCTTAAAATTTTTTGTGGTACAATTTTGTGGAACAATGTCACAAAAGTTTTTGTGTCATTTTGGCCATCAGGGATATAACTGGAAGACCGATTTCCAATTAAAAACAGATTAAGATCGTAAAAAGCAGAAGCCATAAAAACAGCTTCTCCTTCCAGCACCCACCACAGGTTCATCTTCTCAGATTCATCCTTACTTCTTTTGTTCCCAACTATGCTGCCTGTGGGAAGAATAAGATGTAGGAATGTGGTTGTGGTCATGCTATGAAACAGTTGATGTCTGCTTTTCCTTATTCCTCACAGTACCTCTGCTAAAGCTTGAGGTCCCCCCCGATAGTCCCGTAGACTGGATACAGTCAACAAAATGTGTCCTTCCCACCTGCTGCAGAACTTCAGGAATTACTCCACCACAGCATCTCTGATGGCCTTAATTTTGGCCAGTAACAGGTCCATCTTGGAACCATCTTGAACTGGCTCTGTCTAACATGGTGGCAGCTCCAGCATTCCTTTCCCAGAGGCCATCCCTGCAGAGCTCCTCCTCTCTCTGCTGCCAGAAATTTGCCATGCAAAGGCAATGTAGAATACTGTCACAGCTACAGCAGGTCTGAAGCTGTGCAGACAAATTTGGTCATAACAAGAAACCCAATTTGGCTAGCCTAGTTCGTTAAAAAATAGAAGTAAACCAGTCCCCATGTGAGGCAATGATAGGTTGAATTCAAACTCAAACAGGGGACCCCAGCCAATCCCATTCAATCATGAACTCAGACATGGAATTGGCCAGTGAGCTGGGCGGTGCTGAGACCCCAACTGTAGAGGTGTCTTGTCTCTGCCTCGGCCAGCCCTGACACCTCTACGGTAAGGGGCATGGCTTGGTAGCAGGATGAACCTGTGAATTCTTGTTTGCCTGAAGGAGTGAAGCAATGACAGCAGGAAAGAAAGAGGGAGGCTGTTCTGGGTTAACTGTTGGCTTTATTCATCAGGGTATCTGCCCCAGCAGACACCCCTCAGCAGAAGTGACCCCTTGGCAGAAGCAGCGGGAAACCCCCGAATGTAACACCTTTTACTGGGGGTGGAACTCAGGGATGGGTTTAACTGGGGACAAATCAGGGACCAAGGGAGTATGGCTCTCCAGGTAAATGACACACATTGTAACAAATCAATAACTCAGGTGGGGAGACAGCTGAAGTCTTGTCCAATCACTTGCTGGAACTTTCCAGACTTTTGGGAGAGACCCCAAAGTGACAGACAAGACCCAGGGGCTGTATAACTTATGACTGACATATAACTGGGGTTGGGGTAAAACCAAGAAGGGTGGAACATGGGTGACATGGGGCAAACCATTATAACTTACAAAAAATAATACAAAACAAGGAACAAATACATCCATAAAACTGATAAAACCAAACCCACATCACTACACCCAACCAATCAAATGTTCGAGTGTGGGAATTTTGAACCCCCTATAAAAGGGGGTGCCCAAAAATAAACTTCGGCTCTTGTCACATGATCTTCAATGTGGCCTTCAGTTGTGTGCCTGTCTCCAAAACTACAACCCTAATGTAATAGAATACTTACAATAATTTTTGTTCTTTATCTTTTATGTCTTTCCTTTTGGCCTGTTACTGGGTCTGAGTGTAATAGGGTGTGGCATTTTTATCTAGAGGGCTTAGAAGAGCATTTTTAGAAAATGTCGAAAGGTTATTTAGACGTCTGTATTTTTAGTGTTTATTCAAATAAGCAAAAGCAAGAGGTCATTGAAATCTTGTTCTTAACATTAATTGAAATCCAAACTCACAACATGATACTATCATGTTTAACTTGCCTAAACTGTAGATTATATTTATCTCTGGAGACCAGACTAGATGGTCTTGAAAGTAAATTTTGGGTTTAACCTCTCTGTATTTAGAAGTTTGCCCCTTCATTACATATCCTCTGATAGTATAGCTGCTGGCATAGCAATAGTAAGACCTCAAGCTCTTCAGAATTTCCTTTTCAGGAAGAATTTAAAAAAAAATTATTCAGATGAAACAACCACTTTTTTTACTGTTCAAAAAATCTGTTTCCTGGTTATCATTGAATGTCATGTCTCTTTCCCAGTAGTTTATTTTAATAATGTATTTTGCACATTGGTAATCTCTTAATTTTTGTTCTCCAAAAGCAGCTTTTTTTTTTCTTTTTTTCTTTTTTTCTTTTTTTCTTTTTTTCTTTTCTTTTTTTTTTTTTTTTCCCATTTTAAACATCTTTGCTAATCCCATTCAACTTTCTCTACCCTGGAATAATCTTTCTTTTTTTTTCGAAAAGTTAATAGTTGTTGGTATAGTAGGTGGTCAACAACTAATATCCTAGGCTAGCTTCAGAGACAAAAAATAAATATGTATGAGATGTAGAACTTAATTTCAAGTGTCAGGTGTAGCCTGCTTCTTTTTTCTTCCCCCTAGAAATTCTATTGTGTGTTTTTCATATCATAACTTTATTCAGTTCTATGTAGCATGAAATCAATCTCTCTCATGATCTTCCTGAAAAAACAGTATGCTCATTTTTAGCACATTTTGGCATCTTTAAATTGATGGGAATTTTTTAGATGTATATACTCTGATTAACAAGGACAAAGCTATTTTGAATATCTACTTCTTCCACTCTGCATTAAATTGTAATGATTGCTATTAAGGCTCATTAGATAATTCCATCATGTATAACTCATTTAAATGAAATCATGTAAAATGCACATATAATCCAAGAACCAAAACAATAATGATTTTATCTATTTTTGGTCTTACTATATGAAAAGCATATAACCTGCTGCTGATAAAGCTATATAGTACCAGTTTTAAACTCCACCTGACTTGTCAGAACCTGCTTTACATTCCAAAGTCCATTTTGTCTAGATTTTCATTTGATATGTTTTGTACAAATTTATAGTTCACTTTATAGTGTTATTTTGAGAAAGAAATGTTTAAAAGAGCTTTTGAAGTCCTACATAATTTATGTTTCAGGAGTCATAAGGGAAATTAGCTTGTGTCATTCCTGCATCAGTAAGTGGACATTAAGAAGATCTGTGGATAGCATTCTACCACTAATTAAATAGAAGCCATGTACACAGAAAAAAGGATGATAATGAAGAAAATACTTTTGAACTTCAGCTCAGGACTTCAGAAGGCAGAGCAACATTAAAGCCTTTCCTAAAATTACAGAAGTTGTACACAAATTGTTTTACATTGCTTGTTCTTGTTGAGTATTTCAAAAGTCACTCCCTCTCTTATGATTTTTCAGTACTAATTTTTTCATAATTATGTATCTTTTATTTTGAAAAAGCTACTGTAGATGGTTCAAGGATTATTTAGTCTGTATCAATACAAATTATCTCTCTAATTTTATTGAACGCTAGTTTTGTCTCGCACATTTTTTCCCACCAGCTCATTGTAACACCATAAGATTTAGAAGAAAGAAAAGCTGCATGATTTTTCTTGGCTAGTTTCAATTGTTTGCTTCACAGAGAGGTAATATAAATTGAACTGGATTTATCTTTTATCTCCTCAAATTTCCTGTAAGGACACAGTACATTTTAAAAGGCTGTTACTTTCCAGCTAAGAAGTATCTGACTTTCAGTGATAGATGAGCTGATGCTTCAGTCAAGAATCTGAAACACAATTATATACTTTGCAAAGGGCTTTAGTTTCTTTTGCTAAAGGTTAAACAGTGTCAGTTATTATTATGTTATTATTATCAATAATAATTTGTTCTTTTCATGACTGCACCAATGTGAATATGTATTTTGAAGTGTTCAATGTTGATCTGTAACTGCCTCTTACTACGATCAGAGCAGGACATGAAAAGACACAAAATGACAAGTTGTTGTAGATAAAGTGAAAGCAAAGCAAGCTGAAACAGCCTATTTTGAGAATATGTTAACATGCTTTCTTATTTGTTATAACAAGGCATCCTTTTTCTTTGAAATAAATACAATTCTAATTTGAAACAGAGATCCATGAATCAGTCACTGTCAAAAGGGTCTTTCCCTTTCAGTTGTAGAAACTGAAAAGATATATATATATATATATATATATATATTCACAGAAGGGTTTTTTAGTATTTATACACACACATCAGAGAGTTAGAAATTACTGTGATAGTGTAATTAGAAGACTGCTCAGTCAGGTCAGTTTTAAATTTTAAAACTGAACTTTACTGATTACACTCATTGAGCCGGTACTTGTAAGTGATGATAATTTCTTACAGGGTATTAACTGTTTTCATAACAAATGCAAAAATCTTAGTTCATAACACTTCAAAACTGGCTGTGAATTTAACATGCAATGGATGATGCAGTGTGGTGGGTCCATCTGCAGTTCTTAGTAGTTTTTATTGGCCAAAGTATGGAGGTCTTTGAAAGCTCTTAATCAGATAGGTGGGATTGTTCTTGCTTTACAGTTTTCATTAGTTTTTTTATGCCTGGTGGTATTTATGCTTTTGCCTCCCTCCCCTGCTTCTGAAACTGTTTTTCTTGTTTTCTGTTGCTTTGCTAGTCTCTTTGTATACTTGGGGAGCTGTACTATCATTTTGCAATGTTATGCTTCCTTTTTCTTGTTCTCTGGAAACTTCTTCCTTACACTTCCCACATGCAGCTATACTCAAATTTCTTTGGTGATCATACTGCTTACATAATTATGTAAAACTCTATTTGATTATGACATCACAGTGTTACAAATTCCTTATACATTACTGTTAGTTACATTGTTTCAGTACACTTTAGTCAGGTTCAAGACTGTTAGTCACCCTGTTAGCTTATTTATGTTGGGACTGCTTTCTGGTTTAGTGTTATGAAAACATAATAGCATTTTAGTTGTCAATAATCTTTGGAGGTATATCAGGCTACTCAAGATTTTTCCTAGACAATCAGAAATAATTCCTCGGGTGAATATTCTACAACCTCCCTCAGCAATCGTTTCCAATATTACACCATTCTTATCCTGCAGTGTTTTTCCTTATATTTAATCTGGTGTAATTGATGTTCACTGCCTTTCAACTGCGCACCTGTGAGAAGTTTGTCCCTTCAATTTAAACTTCAATTAGGTACCTTAAGACATCCTTTGTCTTCTCTTTAGTCTGAATAAACCCAAATCTGTCTTACTTTTCCATGTATCTCATGTTTTATGACCACTATGATGGATACTACTTTATTTCCTCCAGTTTGTGAGTCTCTTGTATGGAATAGTCTAGCTTTGGACAACATATTCCAGATTAAACTGCAAAAGTGTCAAGTAGAGTGGAATAATTACTGTCTTTGACCTGCTGCTATGCTTTCCCTTGTGCAGCCTAGCATGAATATTGTAAGATCTAGTTAATTCCTTCACTTAAATGTCTCACAGTTGCATAAGATTTCTTCTTTTGGTCTGATATCCAAAGAGAAAAGAGACATAAAGCATGGATAAGTAATATGTGTGTGAATAAACAAAAGTTCCTTTCAGTATTTTTGAAAAAAAGAGACCAACTTACTGACATATCAGCTATGCAGTTGGGCTTTATATGGCCTTTTGTTTAGACTTTTAGTTGCTTAGTTGGTTGAAGCAGGCACTTCCTTCTACCCTAGCTTTCCCCTTCAACATCGTGTCTTTGATAAGCGTTTAATCACAGTGGTATAACGCAAGTGTGTTTTCATCTGTGAACTGAAGTCTTTCAAAAAAGACAACTTGTTAAATACTGAAACACTGATATTAATGTCCCCTGTACATTAGTAGATGATAACAGATGCTGTGATAATGGATATGATATACAAATTAAAACTGGAATTGAATGTAGGTGCTATTTTCAGAATGTAGGATTTTCAAATATAGAAGAAAAATATGAGAAATTCAGGCCTTGAGAATAAATTCTGGTTATTTCTGATTTGAAAATTCAAGTCCATTAATTAATCAACAGTATTAAAGATGTTTCTGACCTGTCAAAATATTTTCATTCACAGAAATGGTAAAAATATTTGAAATAAAAACGTAGTCGTAATAATTTATGGTAAATTGGTGATCCCTGGTTTATGTCATTTGTTATACTATCATGCTATTCATTGTAAAAATCCATCCTCTGTAAAGTGATTTCTTCTAATTATAGAACAATACATGCATTTAAGGCAGGAACATATTTGGAACCTGCTCAGTCTTCCTTATATCCAGAGCACTATGTGTCACACTTCAAACTTTAATGTGCTAGCTGTAAATTGAAGGATATGGAATTTCTCCAAGAAGTGTGAAATCAAGTTCCAGTTTTGCAAGTGAACATTTTTCCCCTTGAGCAGAAAATAGAGTGTAGAGGGTGCACGGTCAGCACACCAATAGAATCTTAGTTTTTTTACAAGTTAGGAAGTTAAAACACAAAGAAAAGACCATACAAAAAAAAAAGACAGTTCAAGGCCAGATGAGAAATCTGCATTCTGTCATTAAAAGCAGAGCTACTAGATCATGAGTCCCTGAAGTTGGTATTTTTCAGAATTCACGTCTGCAAATTGTTGAAGAAATGTTAGAAAGCTGTCTGCTCCTGTCAGAATCCACAGTTGGAGCTTAGCCTGAGGTTTGGAGGGGAGTAACTCTGATGAATTCAGCATAAGCTTTATTGGCTAGTTGTAAATATCTCTACACCAAAACACTTGGGGCATATTTTCCCTTAAAAGTATAACTAAAGTGAAGTATTTGCTGTGAAAAATTGGATTTCTTCCCATATTGCAATATAAAGATTAAGAATGGTCCACCAGGGATAAATTTGTATCATACAGGTTACCTCCTGCAACTTGCCTGTAATATCAATTGGAAATACAAATTATATTTGTGTCCTTAGCTGGCTAAGTATTTCCATCCATTTTTAAAAAGTATTTGTTTCAATGCAATTATAATGTTGATTTAACCACTGAACAAACAATAACAAAAAGTCCTGAGTCTTAGAACTAAGTGAGAAAGACAAAAGGAAGGCTGCTATCTCCCATTTACAGATAGCGAGCTGAAGCACAGTACAATTACTTAGTTTGCAAATGCTTTTCATCAGCAGTGTATACATAATGCAATGATGCACAAATCACAGGTACTGTAGCTACCTCTGAGCAAGATGTGTCTAGAACCTGAACTGGTAGAGATTGTTTTTTAATAAGATCATTTTAGAATTAAAAAAATATTAAAACAATGTAAGGGTTTTCTCAGCTGAGGGAAAAAAAAAGGGCAAAACTGCACAGTAGCATCGGTTATATTTATCCTGAGATATTTACTAGCAGCTCTGCACTTTGCCATGCAGACTTCATGCCTGGTAGTGATACTTCAAGAACAGCAAACACCAAGAAGTGAACCTAAATCTTAGATACCCATTACCATAATGTATTATAATGCTAATCCTTAGTGCTCAGATTGCAAGATTTTGTACTCTCACTGTCTCATGTGAGACAAAAAAAAAAAAAAAAAAAAAAAAAAAAAAAAAAAAAAAAAAAAAAAAAAAAAAAAAAAAAACCAACCAAAAAAAACAAGACTCAAACCCAAGAAAACAACTTTTTTCAAGTTCTGATAAGAAAAATTCTGTTTCCAACTTCAGGAGAGATTTAAAGCTGCAAAATTAGCAAACACAAACACATGGATTATTTTTACACTAAATAGCCAAGATATAACACATAGCTTTAGCACTGATATTTTTTGTTTTGGACAGCTCCCTTCTGAGAAATTTTTTTATGGAAACAACTCTCACTCAACTGATTTTCTTCACTGTACCTCATTTTGGACTGTAAAAATATTGGGAAGAAATAGAAAAATTCCAAAGTACTTTTCAGGTACAGAGTGATTAAACAACACTACAATTCCTCCATATCATGATGAAAATAAACAAAAGACTGAAAAAGGTCTGCCTCTCACACTTTCTTAGCTCATGGATTGTGGCAGGGCAACTTCATTTATAGGTAGGAAATCCTCAAGATTGCAACAGACTTTTTGTATCATCCAGGCCAATTGTCAGTGCTTCACTTCCACTCTAACCCCTAAACTACTGGAAAAAAACCCCACATCACCCAGTGTTAGATCCAGATACCTCTTGCAGACCTTTCGAAGAGGGATGGTGACTCCACTACCACCCTGAGCAACCTGTTCCAATGCCTGACCACCCCAACAGAGAAAAAAATGTTTCTAACAACTAATCTGAATCTCCTGTTTTAGCTTAAGCCACTTCCTACAGTCCTGTCACTGTAGTTTCCTGTCACTGGAAAAATATGTGAAATTCAAGTTTGTTCTACAGTAATAACTGTAATGTAACTGAGTATCAGAGCAGGGCCCATGTATAAGTAATTAATTAGTTGGATGGGCCAGGTACTCCATGTCTTGTCGTCTGCACAGATGAATTAATGGACTGATTTTAAAGAGTGGAAGAAATTGAAACAATGTAATTGAAATTATACCCACCTGCTCAATTAAGTATTTGATTCAGTGATGGAGGAGCTCTTTGAGAAGGCATTTTAGACAGTCCTGAAGACCGTGTCCAGTCATTTCCTACACAGTCTTGTTGGTTTCGGTGTGTTAATCAATCTGGGAGAAAAAATCTGGTCCTTTCAGCAACTTCTCACATGGCTCTTGCTGCATAATTGATCAAAACTTGTGTAGATAGGGTGTTTGTAGGGTGTATAAACTGTCCCTGGAAATGCAGACATAGTCATGTAGGACAGTCCTTTTAGCATAATTTACGTAGTTGGATGAAGTTTTGTCTGTTTTCAGCTCAGCCATAGAGCCAGATCATGTATATGCAAGAATATTCATGCATCAGCTGGATTCAGCTAAACAAAGGACGGGTGCATTCGTACCTGCTCCAACTCAAGTGCCTTCCTTAGGCATTCATAGAATAGTCCTCTTTGAGGTACTTGATTCCCCAAGAATATGCTATCCTCTGCCTTTTGTAATCCATGCAATAAGAAAATTAGTGAAATGGAGATGGATGAAATATTTTGTCTTTTTGTTTCCTCTAGCTACTCAGAATTAAAATCCTGTTTCAGTATTTCCCAGGAGCCATCAACGTAAAGATCAGGTCCTCAAATGAGGAAGGCATGGCTGGCTTTTTCAGAAGGTATAAAATTAATGTAGTTATGCTTATTTTCTTGAGATAGTTGAAGCAGCTCTGATAATCTGAAAGTTAGAAAACACCTTTTACTTTTCAGAACGGCTTTCTTTCCCTTATTTCTAATTGTATTTTTCTGATTTATACCACTCTTGTTAAACTTTTATGTTTCTGACACTGTAACTAAATAGGATGAAAAAACTTATCCAACAACAATTTGATGTGAATTAGCAGACATTCCTTTATTCAGAGTGTTTGGAAACATAGGGGACAATTCCTCTGAAACCGTGTTCCACCCAATGAACAAAACTCAACACTTTCATATACATTTATATATTTTCCTGCTGAACCATTGTTACATAAATTCTTTTACATATTATGCACACTTTGTAAGGTCTTTAATTTAACCTTTAAATTGATTTGTTCCAATAGTTAATAACTTCATTAATATTCTTCTCCTAAAATAATCACTGGCTGCTTCTACTGAGGTCTACTGATTGTAGAATCCTTGATATTAAAATCAAGATGGGAAGGGTAGTGGATTTCCAGGCAGCATAATTGCTGAGCAAGACTATCTCCATGCATTCTTGACCAAAACATAAGGGTCCAGTAACTCCTTGATGAGGTTTCTGTGGTTACACATTCCAAACACAGCACTCCTGGTATTTCTATACCTTATACTTCACAATTTTCTAGTTTAAATCACAGCTATTTTATATTATTTAACTGATTATTTGATCAAAATATTCATTAAAAATACTACTGTTTTTAATGCCTAGAAAAATGTCCAAAACTTTCTTACTGTTTGTTTTTGTTTGGGATTTTTTTATTGTTCAGTCAGATTGTCTTTAATTCCATTAACACTTCTAATGCTGCTGCATTAACACACCTGCAGCTTATTCTGTATAAACTTGCATTTATTTAGTTGCATACTTTTTTACAAGTTAACTAGATAGTGCCTACCGAGCTAATTCAAACTTATCAGCATCTAATCCAGTGTTTTCTTTTAAACTGAGAACGAAAACACTGAAACACACGGATATAGAAATGACATAACTTGAACACTGGGAATGGGTTACTGTACAGTACACTGTCAGTTTTCAAAATATATAACTTAAATACTACACAATACTTTTCTATCACTTATTATATACATACCTAAATTGTTATCAATGTCCAAAACTACTGGTAACATTTTCATTTTATAATACACTTCTACTGACAACCTTTTAGATACTGAAGAAATCAAAGCTAATTTTTTCTGTTACTAAATTGAAAAAATCGGAGGCACGGGGAATAAATATAGACTGTTGAAACAATGATTTTCTTAATGCAAGTTGCAAATGTAACTGGACGATCTTCTCCAAAGACTACTTTTAAGACTTTCTGTTGTTAACATTATAGTTGTTGTCATCTTTTTCACTGTCTCACACATCTTTATCACAGTGGAATCTAAATTTCATCTAGACAGCATCTATCTCACTAGATCTAATAAGTATCTAGCACTTATGTCCATCTTTTTTCAGAAGAGTGCACAAAGAAATAAGGTTTTAATCTTTACCAATGACTATGTAACACAGAAAGAAGTTTCTGTTTGCCTATAAGCATATAAGAGCAGGACCTGTTTTTAAAACTGATTTTTAATTTTAAAAGTATTAAGATCATCTAAAGTCAGACTATTATCCTCTTACCCATCATTCTGAGAAGTAATCAATGGCACTGCTTATGGGAGTAAAATCTCTCTAATGTGGTCACATGCAGGGCTCACAGCCTGGTCTGTGAATATCAGTGTCATATTAATAAATCACTTCTGAAACCCTTATGAAGCTACATGACTTTGAAAAGTACTGTAATTTTCCAAGAAATAAAAACTGCATAAATCCTCCAAAAGCAAACCAAATCAAATAAACCCCCCACATCATCAGAGAATCTATAAAAATCTTAAATCTAAAGCAATACTCAATGATAATAGGGAGATGATATCAAAAGTGCACAGGTGAAGTATAAAATATGAACAAAGAATAGAACATATAATATTTAGAGGGACAGAATAATTTTTATTTTCATGGTGATATTTGTTATGAAAATAAATGATGTTATGTTCTGAGTAAATTTTTCACAACTCTAAAAGTCCTACTTGAATAATTATACATTCTGTTTGTGTACTATTTAATTCTCTATAATTCTTCTTATCATTATAATATTAAAATTCAGTTTTGTTATCACTGAAATTAATAGGCAGGCTGTCTTTCTTGGTGTAGCCTTGACATAATAAATGTTGATAAATGGTAGTTTTTTATCCAAATGTCTTTCCAGACGTCAGTGTTGGACATAACTGTGAAAAAAAAAATCTGATACCCAGCAAATATGGAAATATATTATCTTAAAAAACCAAATCAACATTTTAAAATTATTCATCAAGACTACTTGAATTCTTTTCAACTTTGTTTTTCAGTTTGAAGTTTTGGCTTTGTTTCCTCCCCCTTGCAGTGTTCGCTGAGGAAGAGGTCAATAGCAGAAGGATCAATGTCCTATGTATGTATTCCTGACATGAAAGACACTGAATCAAGACCTTGGGTAAGATAGAACAGGGTGTGAACTGGGCATGAACTCTCACTATGTGATTTAGGAAAATAGAGCTATATATTGCACTCCAAATTCTAGTCATTCTAGTATATTTCTAAGGAAGCAATTCATTTTACTAAACCCACATGAAAATGTACTTTTGGAAACTTCCCATATAGTTATAAACACCTAGAAAAGCAAAAAATTTTGGCCAACTATTCATTAAAAAAAGTTCCTACTTCAATTTCAAGTTTGAAGTTTATCATGAAAGATTACTGGCTTGAAATGTACAACAAAGAAATGTTTTTCTCTAAGATCTCTATTCAAGTTGCTGCTTACTATCTTTTACACTCCAGATTATAAATGTTTCACTCTGTAACTCTGAAAAATGAACACGCCTCTTCTAAGATATATTAGCGTTCAGCTACAGAAATATATTAGTTTGTACCAAAGGAACAGATAAACACATCCCCCCCAAAAAAAAATTAAAAAACAGAA
The DNA here is from genome assembly GCA_013397095.1 of Sterrhoptilus dennistouni. NCBI lineage: Eukaryota > Metazoa > Chordata > Aves > Passeriformes > Zosteropidae > Sterrhoptilus > Sterrhoptilus dennistouni. The sequence goes on from VWZU01000755.1 coordinate 4,099,702, forward strand.
CAAAAAACCCTGAAAACAAACAAACAAAAAACCCCCAAAAACAAAACCAAAACTAAAACAAAAACCACAAACCAGTCTAGCATGGTTATATTGCTCTGTGCTACCTTGTTGATTATCATAATCACTATAAAATGTTAAGTATCTCCATGAAATAATGAATGAGACATACAATTGATATTGACACCTACTTAAAAGATAGAAGTTTAGAAATCTGATTACAGTCCTTTTATTATTGAAAAAATATATATTGAAAAGTGTACTTCAAATGAAAATACAGAAAATATTTGTAGACTTGGAATGTCAGGATCAGTATATAGTGCATGATGTAAGCATTAACAGCAGCTGTCAGAATGAATTAGCATGTTTGAAATCTTAAAATCAACAATAAAGAGAAAATACTATTGAGAATAATACTGTTAAGAATAATAAATATTGTTAAGAATAATAAGTACTGTTAAGAATAATGTTAGGTTTATCATGTCTAAAAATGTCTCATTGGCAACCCTGAGATTCCTTGTTTATTCAAAATATAGGCACATCATATCTTGAACAATTACTGGATTAAATCAAGGCAGTGTCCTAAGCATACAATTAAGTGGAGTAAACCCAGCTCCATTGTCTCCTTTGCAGCAATCTGGAATCATGATGTAGCCAAGCTATTTTCAGGCAAGAAAATGTGGCCAAGGGAAGAAAAAATGGGTTTTTATCCATAAAGGAATGCACAGAACTTCTGCTAGGGCAATTATTTCTAAACCTAGGGTAGAATCATACATCTGCTAAACACCCAGAGACCTTTATTCTTTCTTTTTGTTTTTTTTTTTAAAGTGTAAGTAATTTTTTTATAAGCATAAAGGATCCAAATACTACACTATCAGAGTATGGGATGGATGTAAACACCTCTCCTCACAGTGTTCCACACCAGATTACCTTTTTCTTCTACTAGCTTATGTTGTAATTTAATTTCTTGTTCTCTTTTTGACCCTGCAACACTAGAACCTTAGAAGTGTTACAATATCAGCTATCAGAACAGATTATTCTATTTCAGCTTCCTAGAGCTGCTTTCCAGAAAAGCAGGGAATTAATTTCTCTACTACTTTCAGCTTTTCTTTCTTTTTCCAAGATCAACAAGTAATAAAACAAAGCTGTTTTTATGAAAACCAATGATATAGACAAGGAAAGAGATTAAAATTCTGACCACTTCCCAGATAAAACATGTACTGAAGTGCAGGAATCAGTTGCAAATCACAATTTAAGCCTCAAAGAGATAATTAATAAAGTTTTCAGATAGCTAACTCTGTCTTGGAAGAAAATAACATTTCAAATAATCCCTCTCTTATATCTTTCATTTTCCAGTTTAAGCTTTTTTTCTATATCACAGTCTCAATCCATTTCTCAGATATGAACATACTTTCTCTTTTCAGTTTTTAGTTAAATATGTGCTAAATCTGTACTGTAAATTCAGCTATTGATTTCAGCTTTATATTCTGCACATGCTTCTGGGGAGACAATAAATTTCAAGTAAGTAATCAGGTATGTTTCTGGATGTAATTATTCACTAGACACACATTAATCAATATAATTGTACTTATACAGACCTCCATACACCCTACCCCTGCACATGTGCACTCATATAAATACATGCACCCACATTTGTTTATCTGGAGAAAAATCATAGAAAAGCAAATGCTTTTCAGTATATAGAGATACTTGCAAGCAACAGAAGTAGTATATGTAAATATTATTAAATACAATAAGCAATGTAACATTTGTATATATATGTGTGTGTGTGCATGATATCTTATGAAAAATACTGCTATTTTTTCTTTTTTATTGTTTTCTTCCGTTCTGATTTTTTTCTTCTAACGCGCTGCTTAGTGGACACCCAACTGTTATATGATGTTTTCTTTGCAACTATTGCATTTTAAAGGTTTCCTTTTTGTTGGCATAATTTCTAAATGAATATAGTCAATAACAAGTAGTAAAACCTTTTAGCTATTAATCAGTAAAATAAATAGAACATATATGCAGTTTCTAGATTTAGAGCCTAAGAACTGCATTTGTAAAACAATTTTCTGAATTTTTAATGCAAAATTAGATCAGTTCTCTTTCAAGGGAAGGTCCACACATCTTAACAGAATAGCTTTCTATAATTTTTCACTAAGTTGATGCTTTGATGCATTTTATTTATACAGCTGTGTTTCAAAGTGGTGTTTAGGGCAAAACTATTTCTAAATGTGAAAAAGCAGAAAGAAAATATATACTCATTAAGATTTTTATGTTCTTACTTCCCTAGCCTGGAGGGAAGATCACTTTATCAACTTTTTTTCTCCTTAGCACTTACAATTTTTTTAAATTATTTGCTGGAGCTCTGGACTTAAGGACACCAAAGTAAAAAGTGGTCTATGATTTCCCAAGATTTCCTTTTTTCTATTCTTTGAAGAACTGACACTATGTCCCCACTTCATTCCATACATTTTCAAGTACTTAAATCAGACTTCTGAATTAGAAGTTTAGTCATGGTGTCTTCTCTTTTCCCCATCATATACTTTCTACAAATGTTCTTCCAAAAGAGTATTCAGTTATTTTTATTGTCAATCTACCTGAAAACTAACCACAGAGAGGAAATTGTGGTGGAGTGAGGAACATACACTTCAGCAAGCCAGAGTGAGGTAAGAATGAGAATGTAAAATATTTGTGTATTTTTGTCCCTAGACAGTAATAAAGTAAATACTAGTAGTAATAGTAGTAGTAGTAGTAGTACACGGTATTATTATTATTATTATTAATATTACTTCTTTTTAACCATCTATATTTAGTGCTACTTTATTCTGATTTGTTTTGTTTTGTTACTCCAAAGTTTACTTTTTAAACTTATGTTCAAATTAGTAATTTGATAAATTCTCTCTTTTTTTTTTTTTTTTTTTTTTT
>VWZU01000755.1:4102641-4124215 GCA_013397095.1 Sterrhoptilus dennistouni
TTTTTTTTTTTTTGTGGGATTTTTGCCTGTTTCTTTTCAGTTCATTGCTGAAGTCCTGAGTTTTCCAAGTGAATATCTCTGTAATACCTATATTTTTCTTCCATTAGTGTGTGCTTGTATTCATTCCAATGTTCCTTTGGAGAAACAATCAGATCTACTTATTTGAATTTATGAATTTTAATATGGACATTTTTCTGTATTGATAAATAAATTTCAGCATTTACAGTGATCTTTCTTACCCCATTTACCTTTTCATTTTATGCTCTCAGTCATTTTGCACTTTTTGATCAGAAACACAGACCAAAATGTTTAGTTTTGCCTTCAACTTCTATATCCAGATGTTGTGTCTGACAGACTCCAAGAACTTGCTTAATGATCTCTTAGAGATTTCTGTATCTGAATATGTCTCTCTCTTCTCTTACAGAGGCACAGCTGGTAGTTCATAATCTTCGACTGACTGTGCAACTTCCTGAGTCCAACTGACTGAAGCATCTGTTTCTGCATTGTGCACTGCAATTCTCTTCACACACCACCTCTCCAAGTCTTACTACTGTCATGGTGGGCATTCTAGGGACAACCTGGTCACAAACATCATTTGGGTCAGTAATTTACTTCTTTTATTGTGCCAGAATCATTCCTAGCACACATTGCTTGCTCTGTTAGAAACAAACAGCTTGCAGAAATCCAGGTTCAAAGAATTCTGGTGATCTTTTTCTTTTGTATTACTGGTTTTCTATACACAATATACTTTTCTAAAAATTACAGTGAATCTGTGGTTTCAGTTTTAATTGCAAAGTTATCTTACTTGTAGCCCAACTATGAATTCTCATTAATCAGCAGGAGACACTAGGAATGCAGTTAATTTTATATATTTCTGAACATTATACATTGGTTGTTTTACAGTCAACAGGCCATCATCCTACCATATACAGTTGCAGATTGGCCTACAGACATCCTGCTTCTTAGCTTTTTTCTTGTGAATTTGTCACATTTTAAATCAACTGTTATTCTTATTTCAGCTTTCCAGTTCAGAAATCCTCTTCTTCAGCAGTGAAGTTTAGCCTATGTTTATGACTTCATGTGTGGTTTTTTTCCACAAATAAATACTTCAGTACTTAAATTCCCTTTTAGCAATAATCTCATTATATGATCTTCATGTATAGTCTTTGTCACTCTTGAGGGTGGTATTTTTATTCTTTTCTCATTTCTATTTGACCCAGCCACAATCTTATTTTTTTGTTATACAGTAAGTCCTTGATTTGTCTCTCTGTTTTCCCATTGCTACTCTTTCCTAAACTGCATATATTGCAGTAAACTAATTTAAATTTGGTATTCCATTCAACTATGCACTAAAATTTCCAGTTTTAATATTCAAAAAACTTTGTCACAATTATAAACTTGAAGGGATTGGTATGTCCAATGGTCTAGTGAAAGGGACACAAGGGCTTTTGCTGATGGAGTTAAAAACTGAGGAGAGTTTTGCATATGAATAGTTTCCAAGGAAGAGGATTGACTGGATTTACAATGCTAATCCCTATTCTGAGAAAGCAAACTGAAGATGTAAATGAAGATTTCATAACTGGTAGTTGTGGAATGTCTAACAATTTGTTGGAGAAAACTTTACAACAAATTAAGTCCTAGGTGGCTATATACATTGATTATGTATCATTTTATATATAATTTCTATGTATTTATATACCTTTGTATGCATTTATATGCCCTTGCAACTGTGCCACTCATTTCAGATTTTGTTAGGAGGAATATATTTTATATTTGGCAAGAACTGCAATATTAAGGCCACTTACTAAAATCAGAATAATTTTCCTGGTTTTAATTAGAACTAGAATATTGGAATACTCTAGACATATCTAACTCACTATCCAAGTTTTTTAATAAAATAACATATTCAATTATGTGGACATCAGTCATAGTCATAGTCGTAGTCATAGTTGTAGTCATAACATAGTCAATAACATAGTGGACATCAGGTCCATTCAGAGTGGACTCTGAATTTAAGCTATTGGTGAGGCTGCACCAGTGCTGACAGCAGCAGGATAATCACTTCTGACCGGCTGGTGATGCTGCGCTTGATGTGCCCCAGGATGGGTTTGCTCTCTGGGCTGCCAGGGCACACTGCTGGCTCACACTGAGCTGCTGCTGACCAGGACTCCCAGATCCCTTTCTGCAGGGCTTCTCTCCAAGCAGTCCTCTGCCAATTTGTACTTCTGCCCAGTCTTATTCTGCCCTAGGTGCAGAATGCAGGACTTCGACTTGCTGAATTTCTTCACATTAATATTGCCCAGTGCTCTAAGCTGTCTAAGATCCCTCTGTGAGGTAAGTCAGCAGCCCTTTCCAGTTTGGTATAATCAGCTAACTTGCTAAGGCTACATTCCACTCTTGCACCCAGATCATTGATGAATGCATCAAACAGAACTGGCCCTAGAACTGAACCACAGGAAGGTCACTGGTGACTGGTCACTAGGTAGATATCACCCCATCCCCACAACCCTTTGAGCTCTGCCCTTCGACTCTGCTCCGTGCACCACAAACCTGCTCATCACACAGCTGGACAACTTGTCCACATGGATGCTGTGAGGGACAGTATAAAAAGCTTTAGTAAAACCCAGAAAAACTAAATCCACTGCCATCCCTTCATCCACTAGGCATGTAACCTCTTTAATAACAGATATGTGTCTCTGTGCATTTCCACATCCAGCTATAAAATAAGGAATATATGCGGATTTATCAAAAGGAGGAGATCAGTTTCATTTTAACTGTAATATCTGGGAAAACAAGGGGGAACTGCAGATTTTGTATAGACTTGTGAGATTCCCTTACTCCCTTGAAGTACAAAAAAATATATTTGTATGTAAAACCATGATCTCTGTTTATCATTGTTGAAAAAGCACTTCACACATTCAAAAGTTCTCTGGCAAAATAATATGCTTTCTTCCAAAAGAAGAAAACACAAGTCCTCTGCATACCATGTGGTGATGCAGACAGACTATAAATATGTGTATAGCCATTCCAGTTACAACATTATATATATAAACATATAGAAATTGGTAAGTTTAGAAGTGCCACTGAGCTATAAGCTGTTGCCAAAACTTTTCCAGAATAGAACTAGACATTGTCACCCTTTGTTAAATTGGAGAAGTATTCCAAACCTGGTAAGGCAGAATTCTATAACAAACTGTAAGATATTGCATTTATGAAAGGCAAAATTATAGTTATATGAAGTATAGAATTGATGACATAGTATCAAAACTGTGTTTAAAAAAGGCAGGAAGGGTAATGAGCTAATGAACACATTCCAGCTGCATTAGATTTACATGGCAAGATTTCAATAGTCAAGGAGGCTGCAGTGGTTGCTTTTGTGAGAAGACACTACAAGCCCCTCCCAGGTCCCACAGAACCAGTTCCAGTCGACTCCCAGATGGACCTGTCACTGGTGAAAGCTGAGCCAACCAGGGGTGCTGTACCCTATGAAGAAGGCCATGGTGGAGCAAGCTGGCCCCATGCAGTCAGTGGAGATCCATGGAGGAGTAGACATCCAGTCTGCCGGCTGTGAAGGATCCAGTGCCAGAGCAGATGTACGTGTCCCAAAAGAAGCTATGTCCCTGTGATATGTTCTTGGTATAGCTGACTCCTGTCAGGATGTGTGACCCTAGGGAGAAAGGAAACCATAACAGAGTAGGTTTTCTGCCAGAATATATGATGCCATGGGGGACCCATGCTGAAGCTGTCTGTTCCTGACACCCCTGTTCAAAGGACACATTCTGGAGCAATTCTTGAAGAACTGCAGCATGGGAAGGACCCACACTGAAGGATTCTATGGAGTAATGTCTCATGTGGGAGGAACCCCACTCTGGAATAGAGAAAAATTGTGAGGAGAAAGGAGCAGCAGGAACAGGACTGTTACTTTCATTCCCCATTTCCTCATGCTGTTCAGGGCTGGTAGGGTAGTGCTTTGTTTAATTGGCAATAAATTAAATTAATTTCCCCAAGTAGAATCTGTATTGTCCATGATGGTAATTGAAAGATTTTGGTGCTTCTTTCTCTACCTATGGAGCTTTTTTAAGCTCTTCCTGTTGTGTTGATGGAGGGGGAGTGACAGACTGGCTTGGTTGGCACCTGGCAGCCAGCCAAGGTCACCATACCACACCAGCTCAGTATAATGCTACTGAAGTAAAAAGGAGATTTCATTTGTGATTTAATAACAGAAGTTCTGCACAAGAGTTTTTCAGTAATTATATTCGTAAGGCCTCAGTGAGTACTGTGTCCTACATTTGGCATCTAAAAGGAATACATAGAGAAATGGAGGAAAGGCTCAATATGAGGTCAGAAAACATGACTGTTGAAAGGAAAGAAAGAATTTAAGGGAACAAGTAAGTATATCATGTCATTCTAAAACTAACTGTCATTATTTGTGCCTCATTCTCACTGAGAGGTAGGGAAAGAAATCTGTGCAGTTTGAAACAGTAGCATTAGATGCTAAACATTTTAATTTTTAACTCTTTGCCTGTTCAAATTTTAGAATCTCTTCTACTGAAGTTCCTTAATATTCTATTTGCATAACGCTTTCCAGAGAAAGATGTACTATTTGTGATCTTTACCAGTACATAAACATCTGTCAAATTACTTTTAATGAGTTTCAGACTTATAAGTTACATGAAAAACTGAGGATTGGTGACAAAAACATAATAGATCTATAATATAGTCCATAGTGGTTATAGAGGGGAAGAATAAGCAGTTCTAAAAGAAATTCTAATCCTTTAAGTCTCCATTTCACTGTCACAAGGTTACAGAGTGCAAAAAGAAAAAAAAATCAATTTCCAGTGAGCCATTATTTTATACTTTAAAGAAAATATTTCTAGGTTTCAATATTCCATGGAGGCTATCAGTGGAAAACAAAGAATCTGTTACAAAGTTGTTTGCATTTGGTGGGTAACTTAATTAGGCTTTTATTCCTGTAAGACTTGGGAAGGCTTTCTACATAGATAAAATGTTGACTTTACCTCAATAAATGCAGTTCCATATATTACATTCTACACTGAAATATATCCATAATTAGAATTCTAACGAGTGATTTAGTAAATTTATAGGATGCATTACCACTTTATGGACATTTTAATTTACTACTTGAATTAGTAGTCCACATTAGTGACTATAGAAAAAAAATTTAAAAACACAAACAATTATAAACACTAAATGGGATTAAGTAAGCATTTTTGTTATCCCCAAAGCTGTCCTGATACAGCTTTATTGTCTTAATCAACTTAGTTGACTCATTTTACTGCTCTTTTGAGGTGGATGTTGTGGACACATGCTGGGGTACTAGTTCACTTCTGCCAAATTAAAAATGATAATTCTCATGCGTGAAATAACTGCATGGACTAATGACCAAGTCTCAGCATAATTTGAAGTGAAGCCCCAGCAGGTGGCAAACAATTAAACACATAACATAATATAACATAGTCACAAGTATTTTTTTCCTTTTCTTTTTTAAATAAAAAAGGAAGGGAGGGAAATAAGGAAAGCAAATATTCCTTTCCTTGAAGAGTGCTAAACTCCACAAATAAAGTCAGAGGGATAAATGAGGAAGAAATTAAAAATCTGCCACTGGAAAGCAACCTACTAATAGAACTCTCGCAATTCTAATCCAGAATTCTAAATACAAAATAATTATTTTTGTATGAAAACGAAGACATGATTCTAATCATACTACCCAAAATTATAAACCTCAAAAATTATAATCCTCAAAATTTTCTTCAGTAGCAGAATAAACCTCGAGAAACACTTTGGCATTTCCTAACACTCAGAAATAGTTTTAAGCCCATTTAAGAAACAAATATGTAATAATTCAGTTATTATTTAAATGAGAAGAGAAACCCTAATACCAAACCCCAAACCAGAATAACTCCCTTCTACAGAACCCTATTTAAATTTTCCTTACTTTTACATTGGATCACTTATTGACACGATTTTTTATTGACATGAAAGTGTTATCTGTAAGTGCTGAACTTGCATCTCTCAGATAATGATGAGCAAGGTTTTTCTTGAAAGGTATGTTTTCTGAAGAATGTGGAATGTTTTCAGGGGCTCATTCCTTGTGCCTGCAGGTATTAAAAATGCAGTAACCCGATTGTAATTTCAAATATACACTTAATCACCTTATAAATATTCATAATCTGAGTTTCAGCTCATTTAATACAAATTTCTATTTCATTATGAAATTTCAGGTTATTTTAGGAGTTTGGTGACTGGCTAAAGTTATATTTCAATATATGCTAAAACATAAATAGTTAAGTACTTCTATAGAATGGGCACTTAAGATGCTAGGTAGCTCTTAGCAAAAGAATTAGGGTCCCTCCTATATTCTGGAACAGGCCACAAATAAAGCAGAAAGGATTGATGTAATATTAGCACTTTAAAAACTCTGTAGATTTGTGTTGCTAATGAATTTTTATGCCAGGTAATTTTAAAGGTTTTTTAAAATAAATAGCTAAATTATTTTTAAAATCATTAAAATGGAATAAAAACAGGTTCAAAATCAGCAAAATATTTAGTTTTTGAACTCGTAACTGCTAGAACATGTATAACTTAATAGTAAAATGAAGTTGTTTTAAAAGCAATGCCTTCTATTTTTGCCAAATATTATAACTTTAAGACAAGAATGATGCTGAAGATAAGAATGAAATCAAGCAGTTCAATTAACATAGAATTTTTTTACTCTGTTTTTGAAAGCCCCTGAATGTACTTGGTTTTTTATTTTTTTAAGACTCTCAGAGAAATGTTGGATTGCAGGAGTAAACAAAAGAAACCCAGGACAAGACATTGCAGTTGCTGTATTTGCTTGTTTTTATCTAATGTTAAGGGGCAATTTGCAGCTGCAGCTATCATTTTAAAAGGCCTCTTTTGGAGAACGTCATGCTGGGAAAACAACTAGAGAGACAAACTTCAAAAGAGTGGATGAGTACCCTCCCAAACACAAAGCACTTCTGATAAAGGGACTTTCTCCTTTTAGTCACAGTGTGAGGGGAAGACCTGAACAGAAATTTTGTAAAAGACTTTTGTCTGAAGAAATGTGGAATTAGAACACCATAAGTGTGTTGTACTAGAACATGGTTTCTTGAAACCTAGTGTTTGTATTCTCTGGTTGCTCAGGGTTGGTTTTGGGGTTTTTTGGTTGTTGGTTTTGGGGGGTTTCTTGGGCGATTTTTTTGTTTGTTTGTTTGTTTGGGTTTTTTTAATTATTTTTTTTTAAGCTTCTGCAATTACTCCAGTAAACAATCTTTAAGGCCCTCAAATGTTTATAAATAATTTTCTGCTCTCTCTCACCAACCTGTTTATTTTATTTATACTTTTGTCTGGTCAGCTCTGCACAGATACCATACAAATACGTATGAAGATAAAACACATTGTCACATTTCATTTGAAAATGTAGGGGGTTTTTTAAGGTGAATAATTATATTAATTTCACTGAAGATTGAGGTTAGTATTTTCATACCTCCACAATTACTCTCTCGTCCACTTTTAATCTAGTGCCCATGCATGGAGAAAAATGTATTTTAATCTATTTCTTTCTTCTTTCAAGACGACATACCTTTTGGTAGTGATGCTTGCTTCTTTTTTTACTAATGCAAAGATCTCCCTATGAAGAAACATGCACAAAGGAATGTTATTTTCTGTACCATCATCAGCTTCAGCTTATCTCCTGTAGTGACTCACTCTTTCTATTTTCTCAGAGCTTGAAGTAATTTTCTCCACGAGGCCTGAATTTTGCTAAAGGCAAGGAAAGAAAGAGCGATGAAAAGACAGGACAAAAATTATTTCTCCCATCTTTTTTGCAAAACCGTCATCAGGGCAATATTTATTTCTTTTGCTTTGTGAGAAACTTTTGGATACTGAAAAAGTATAGTTGTGAGTTACTTGTATGCACTTGGAGCTATACAGAGATTTCAGAATCCTCCCAAAGGAGATTAATGAAAGGACTATACAATATGATCTGAAAACCACACCTATCCAAACTCATTAGCATGGATTTTCCTGAATTTTTCCTTTTCAATTATTTTTATTAACATCTTTGACAAAAAATCCACAGGAAAAAAAATCAAGCTGCACTTTACAAGACATTTCCTGTTAACTCAGTGTTGTAGATGTTCAACAGCAGTACTCAGCAGCTTACATTTTCACATAAATGTAAGAATGAGAGCCTGAGGCAATCTGAATACAGGCTTTTCAGACTTCAAAGGAGTAGTGAATGATTCTGGCCCTGCTTTTGCCATCCAGAATTGGCCTAAGCTTGGGGAGCAATTAAAATTAAATGCCACTGAACTGCAGAAAGTGAAGATCGGCAGCTCTGGGCACAAGCGGACTTTTATGAAGTCTCCTGACTAATTCATATCTTGGTGTCTGTAAAGCAAGGAAGGGAGTCAGAGTGAGACCATTTATACAGAAAGAGAGCAAAGGGTAACAGCATTAACCTTGAACATAATGATTCACATCTTTGTTTCAAATCAGCTGGTTTTCAGTTTCTGGTTGCCACATTTTCAGGAGAGTAACCCTCTGTAAAAACAATTAGCTACCAAAGATCTGAGTGTCTCCTCTTTAGTCTTAATCTATTCTTTTGTAAATAGCTCTTAGGGCACCTGAACATATAGACAAAGCAAAATGTACCAGATCTCTGAAAGGTGAAACCTTTGTTTTAAAGAATGGGATATTATCTTTTAACAGAGGTTTTATTTCTTTTTGTTTCATAAGTGCCAGAAGTAGTTTTAGATGGATATCACTGAAAATCACAATAATATTTAAGAATTTCTGCAGGACTACTGAATTAAGGTGTATATGTATATTAAGACATGTTTCCTGATGTAGTTTTAAATTTTGAAGTTAAGGGATATATGGATAGGTCAGAAATTTGTGAAAAATAACAATTTATTTTCATGAAATTGTTCCATGCATCTTTTGTCCAGCAACAAATACCAGAACATCACTTTCAGTAAAAGTTCAGGACACATTAAAAAAAATAAATAAGTAAATCAGGAATCTGATAGACACAGATGAACTCTGGTGCACTTAATTTAATTTCATTGTCTTTGAAAGAAAGTACATTCTGATACTTCATATGCCATTGACACTTTATATAGTTTGTAATAGCATGTCTACTGTTCCAAATCATATTTTGAATGGTTGACACAGGCATTATTTTGTGAAAGGAAGCAGAAAACAGGAGAAACATGAAAAATTTTAGGAAGATTTGCCAATATAAGAAAAAGAAGTTTTCAAGTATATTCTTTTCAAAGTCTCAAAAAATATGTAATCTGCAATGACTAGAGTTTTCCAGGCACTTGGCTTTTTTGTGTGGCAAGAAAAATACAACATTTTATTTGTTGTGTTGATGACAGAGCTCCCAGACATAACTCCATTGTAGAAATGGAAACTGCATAATAACCTGTGTTTCCCCTCTACATCAACTCTTCATAATTGCTCAATTAGCACATATCACCCCTACATAGCTGGTGTTTAATAATCACTAAAAGTCCCATTTTCCTATTCAATCCTTGCTAAATGTTCTCACATTAGAAATTAGCGTTTTTTTGAGTACAGACCCCTGATGCTGTAAAAATCATTGGGATACCTTTATATTTTCCTCAAATATTTGCAATGTGATACAGGCATGTATAGATTTCCCTTTGTTTCTCAAAAGATGCTCTGCATTTCATATTTATTTTGCTTTATTGTTGGTTTGCCCCTCCCTTTCCTGAACACACAGACCAATACTTGTCACTGAGTAGCTCTGTAATATGGTATTGCAATTGCTAGCAACACATCATTAGCTCTGTACTGAGCTGACAAGGCCTCAGGATAAAGGCTAAAGCTAAAGCTTGTTCTGTCTGTGTCCTGGGTTGCAGTGTAGGATGTACACAAAGTATTTATTCTATCACCATCTTCATGAACTGTTAAACAAGTGGGGCAGTGTTCTTCCCAGGCCCCCTGCCTTTGGGCTCTTCTGCTCATGGCCCATCAATGCCTTGCCCATGACTCACAGGTAACTCCCTCCAGGAGTTATCTCTGTTTAATGGGCCATCAAGGACCCACTTCACAACTCATCATCCCATTGTGGGATGCTCCGTCCAGGGGGAGGAGCCAAGCATTCTCACCTGGATATAAGCTGGTATTTGGAACAGTGCAAAGAGCCCTTACCTACTGGATTCCCAGAGGACCAGAGCTACCAGACCTTTCTACAGGATCACTGCTTCAGGAGGACCACCTCATCTGGACCGCTTCCACCATCCTGCTCAGGTTGTATTCTGGCTCTGTCAGTGATCCTTTGTGTTATTGCATTTATTTTATTTTTACCTTTTTACCTTTCTTCTTATTAAATTGTATTTCTGACTTGGAGCTTCTCACTCGTTTTGCTTTCAAACCACAACAGTCTGATATTTTTTGACCTGTACATACATTTACTTTACTTAGTTTAGTTGTAGTAGCAACTTTTCACAGAATGGCATGAGTTGGAAGGGACCTTAAAGGTTATCTGGTTCCAACTCCCCTGCCGTAGACAGGGACACCTTTCCCCAGAACAACTTGCTCAGAACTCCATTGATGGGCTGGTTCCTGGTGGGAATAAGCAGTGATAGAATAGGACAGGCCCTGAAACTGAAGAGGAATAATTTCTTTAATGATTATTTGCATGAAAAATTAACAGAATCCTGTTGGAATGGTGTTATCCTTTGCTAAGAACAATGTTTGCATTTACCTAAGACCCCTGGATGAACCACCCAAAACTCAACAGTGCCCAGAGTATGGCCTGGTCCAGCAGGTCTCCATGAGAAAAGTTTCAAGTGAATCATCCTCTGAAACAACCCATCTTTCCTTCTTGACCCACTGAGGACACCTAGGCCTAATTCAGTTCTTAACGTAAGACTAACATAAAGAGAGGTGACTTTCAGGAAATGCAAGGAACCACTCCTAGACACTATCATGGCAAATGAACTTCATGGAATCACAGAATTTCCTAATCAAGCAGGCCTCCACAGTGATTTCTTTTTTACTCTTTTACTCTTGTTCACCTTTTATGTCTTTACATCTATGACACAATGCCGGAAAAAACAGATCTGATATGACAACAGAGGGCCTGAGAAGTGGTGATGCAATATGCATTTTGGAGGACTGCAGTCCTGGGATGATAAGGGATAGGGAACAGGCCTGGCACTGAAAACTCCACAGGCATAAGCAACTCCCACATGATAGGTAGAGGCAACAGAAAACAACAAAACTTCTATCTATATTGTCAAAGTCACCATGTAAAACAAATTTGTATATAAATTGGTGTTGCAGAACAAAATATAAGAACAAAAAGTATAAAATCATCTTATCAGACATAGAAATTACACCAGCTGGACCATACAGTGAGGATTAAACCATCAACATGTATACCATACTCGTCACAACCTCAGATCTTCAGGTGCTAATCATCATTACACCAGAATGAAGCCACAAACTTTAGGATTCAGAGAAGCAGGAGAAGCATGAGCATAAAAGCAGAGTAGAAAAGAAGTCCTTTTATAATATTTTTAACTACTACAATGGTAATTTCAGTAATACTGAAACTTTTTTTTTAGCATGCACATATTCCTTCCTTTCTTGTAATAATTAGATATGTATTATTAATGATTTTTGGATTAGACTGGTAAGACTTCAATTCTAATACATTTTGATTTATGTATCAGGTTTAATCTTTGCTTGTAAACAAGATTTTTAGCATAGCATACTCTACATTCCTGCTTTCAGAAGTGTAGTTGAAGACTATATTTCTTGTTATCCAAGACAGTGCTACCCCTCAAGAGAGGCTGGAGAAGGTTATGTTGCTGCTGTTGATATCTACCCTTAAGCATTCTTTCGGAAGACAGACATATACTTAATTCTGTTTGCTTGTCAGTTGTGTCAAATTTTTTTGTGATTGTTTTCATAATTTTCTGTTGAATATATTGCTTATGGAAACTTTTTCATATATTGTGGTTTCTGTTTGACAATATTGAAAAGGCATCCATGTTCATGTGATGGTAATGAGCATCTTAAATTTTTAGGATTTTGCTGGGTTTTTTTTATGTTTTGGGTTTGCTTCCTTTTTCCTTTGGATGAGAGCAGAGAGAGATTCTGTATCCATGTTCAAAGGCAATTATTCAGTTTGCTTCAGAGATGTTTACATTAGAAAAGTCTGCTGCTGTCACTATTTGGGCAAAACTATGTCACAGAGACCCTCAAGGGAATGTTGCTAGCACCATCAGAGGGACTCCTGGTGCATCTTTATTTTCTCCCAAAATTGCACAATTCCCACTAAAAATCATTAATTTCCCCATATATCTGCATTTATTCTTCAAGATTTTCTTCCATAACTGTCATTCACAAATATGTCTCAATTCTTTCTTTTTTTCTTAGAGCATATAGCTAGAGTTTGCAGTAAAGACATTGTGTACCACACATTTATTCACAGTAGCTTCATTTCCAAAAGTCTGCAGTTTGTCACCATGCCCGAAGGCCCTCCTCTTTCTTCACCTTTGTGACATAACCAAGACATCTGAACACAGGAGTGAAAATGGGACTACTAAAATGGATGCATATATAGAAATGCTATGCTGTAAAAAACACTTTGTAATGGAAACTACCTTGCTAATGCTGTTGACTCATATTCCAAAAGAAGCTTTTCTTACTGTAACAATATGTCAGTTGTTTACGAAAGCAACAAACAGTCATTAATAAAGCCAAACCTCTTTAAACTTACAATTTACCTGCTCTTCTGGTTTACACAAGATCTGAAAGAATGATTCTTCTTGGATTTCCAGTTTATTGCAGCAAGTAATTGAAAATTTATCACAACTTGTACAGTTCAATTGTAATTTTTTTTTTAAAAGAAAGAAAATAAATCTTAAATTGCTTAGAATTACAGATTGAAATAGAATTTTCAGGAAGAGTTGAGGACTAACATGATCTGGAATTTAGAGGAGACATTGTTATAAAATATTATGTGTTGCTGTCACTTATTAATTCATAAGTGATGGAAAAACACAAAAATGAAAATTTTATGCTGAGTTCTTAAATTAGCTCTATATTTTAGAGAAGTTTATTGTGCCTGCAATATAATATGACATATTTGACTGAGTGTATTATTAAACTAGCAAAAATATATCTAACATAATTTTAACTACACGGTTTAAAATAGGGTAAAAGCAATCCTAAGAAAGTGTATTTCTCTGTGTATATATAAAATAACAAATTACAGCAATTGATAAATTAGCTAAAACTAAGAAAAAGTTATTGGCCTAATTCCTTTTAAATTATTAACAGTTACAGGCCTTCAAAGGGCTAGTTTCTAAATAAAAATACAGAGAGGAAGTTCACAGATGTAAGAAAATTTGAGTTTATGATAAACAAATGCACAGTGTAGAGAAATGCTGAGCCATTATTCACAAAAATAGATGACTTTATAGTGCAAAACATCAGTCAAGGATATGTACAAAAATGTCAGTGGACAATTTCAGCTGTAGAAAAACTATTTGTGGATGAAAGCTGTGGAAAGAATATGGAAAATGGCTGAATCTCTGCATAGTCTTTAATAGCTTCCAAAATTATCTTAAGTGACAGAAAATTTAACTGTGGAGGATTTGGGCTTTCCAGCAGGTATGTCATAAAGTGGAAGACAAATTGTAGTGCATTAAAGCACAATGGTAATTTAAAACCTGATGTCATTAGATTTTGGGTGAAGAACAAAATGTTGCTTGAATACAAATTTCAAAATGTCACTATATACTTTGAAATTTTGCCTGGTTTGCCTTGGTTTCAAGGGACTAAGAGCTCTCACCCTATTTGTTATTTTCTATTTTGTCTCTTGTGTATGCTTAGTGCTTTATCTGCAAAATAACTTTAATTTGGGTTTTTTTTTGGGGAGGAGGGTTGCCTTGTATGCATTTAGTATATTATGAGAAGAATAATTTTTGTTTAATGGAATCAGATGACTACAGAGGTACTCTTAACACAAACTAAATTTGCTACACATTAAATCACCTTTATTACATATGAGATAAATACAATTATTCGATAGAAAGGAAGAAATCCCCAATATTAAAAATGTCTGTCTCTCTTACCCACCTTAGAGCTTTATGGATGCCATTTACTGATTGAGCACATTTTAATAAAAAAACATTAACAACAATAGGCTAGTGTGGAATTTCCAGATATTTTGCTTTGTAGTGAGAATACTGTTTAGCAATTCTATAAAGAATACTAGTAAAGATGACATTATTATTTCATTGAGAAAAAGGAATTGATATATAATCTATGATCTACAGAATGTCCTCTTTAGTGTTGAAAGGGAAAGCTTCAGTGATCTTTGGAGATTTGTTTCAAAATGAGGTAACTTTACTGATACTGATTTAAGCACTACCCCACAAAACATATTCTCCATCTGACCCTCACATAATTATTTCACCCTACAAAGGAACTCAATTGCTATAATGGCTCATAAACAACTGCATTAACATTAGCAGAGCTTGTTATGCATAACCCAGTTTCTGCTTTAGCTGGGATTTTCGTATTGATAAAAAAGCAATTAAAAGTAAAATGTTTTTAAAACTAAAGAAGGTGCAATACAGCATGCAAACAAGTTGGATGGGGTATATTACATCTAATCCAGCTTCTATATTTGCCACTCAATATGATTTTTCTTTAAAAGCATAAGGTCTTCCAAGAGAGATGTGAAGCAAATCCCACACCTGTGGTAGAAGGCAAAAGGTATGCCACCTTATACATTTGTCCAAATAAATGGGGAAAAATTTTTTGCAATATTCAGGTTTTGAAAATACAGTTGTATATTTTTAAAAAACCCTAATTGATACTTAAAGTTTTCACACAGTAATTTATGCAAGAGTATATAACTGTATCTGTATGCTACATATTCAATGAATGAAAACAGATGTACTGGGAAGTAGGAAAGGATACTCAGTCAAAAATTCAATCTCTTCATTTAATTGTAAAAATAGGCTGATTCTGTCCCTACTCACTAAAATCAAAATTTTGTAAGAACTAATATAGGCTAGGTAATTCCTATTACATTTTCAAGACAACTCTGTTCACATCTCAAAGTTATTAGGTTTTCAAAAGCCTGAGAAGAACTAGTCAGGAATTTTCTATTAATTAAATAATTTTTTTCCAGAAATCAGCATTTGGAAAAGAAAAATTTTTATTTTTATATATTTGGTTTATTCTATTTTTCAGTTTTTGTAGAATATATAGGTTATATCTTTTATTATGCAAAATTTTGATTCATTCCTTGAGGAAGGCTACAACATAACAAAAAAACCCCTGAGAATAAAAAAGGGAGATTTTGTGAAACAATAATCACCTTTTAAACACTGACAGGTATACCATAATAAAGTTCTCATACAAAATATCAAAAATTCTCAGACTAGATAGAACACAAGAAAATATAATAAATAATGTAATACTTTACTCTAATATTGACTTCAAATTTGTTAAAGGAAATTATCTCTTACATAAGCTAATGCTCTAGGTTGATACCAGTCTTTATAAAAAGAACAGTCTTGTGGAAAGTATTTTATTAAAAAAATCATAACGAAATATTGAATGCTTCAAGAATACAATATTTGATGCAATATTTGTCCCTGTGAAGACTGCATTAGAATGTCAAAGATGATACAGTGGAGCATGTTTATATAAATTATTTCTCTTTGACTGGTAAATCCTGAAAGCAGGATTTCAGGTGTGATCCTATTAATATCCCTTAGGAGAAACTTTAATATTTGATAGAAAATGAAAATATCAGGAAAAAAATGGGGTCCATACAAATAGTAGAAGCTATTTAATAAATATTTAATAGTTCTGTGCAAGTATGTTGCACAGTGCCTTAAGTGTCATTAGATTTTTATATTGCTGACAGTCCTTCATTTATACCTCAGTAGCCTGCCTTTCACTTGCAGCATTACTGCTGTGGCACTTTATTTTCTGCATCTACTCTGGGAGCACTTTTTCCTTGTTCTTATGGCCTTGGACCTGCAAACCATTACTTTTATTATTGTGGGCTCTCCTGGGAAGTGGCAATCACTGGCATCAGACAACCCTTCCTTTCCCCACTGAGGCAATCACAGAAAAATTTGATTTACATTAGGGGATCTAGCACAGAAAAATTTGAATTACATTAGGGGATTTAATGTGTATGCCCACACCTTAGTCAGCTGCTGGCATGTGAGCAGCTGTTCGTAAGAAAAGTCTTCAGCCATTGAGAACAGTGCCATAAGTAGATATATATAGGTATATATAAAGAGACTGACCAGGCAGTCAGGCATTTCTGTAGAAAATTATGTATTTTTTCCTTACATTGGAATGACACTTTTGCTCCACATAACTTTAACCTGCAGAGCTTTTAGTCTTTATCCACAATTATTGCAAATGTTTCTTACCAACCAAACCCTAGCTGTTTCTAAATATTTCTCACTATGTGAATTACACTTTTACTTTGACTGATAGGGAAACATTAGTTTGTCTATGCCTATGTGCATATTGTGTAGGCTGTAACTGCTGCAAGTTTTAATATAGTTTTAATAGAATACTCCCAAAAGGACTGTGCTTTAACAATCAAATCAGTTTATGCCTGCAAGTCTTGTGTCTTATGGAAATGGATAATATACCTAAGGCACATTCTTGTAATCCATTATCTACAGAACCTGAAGAAATTTTTAGTTAGAGTATCATTCAACTGTGCAAAATGGTTCCAAGCCCTGAAAGCATGTCACACTGAAAGAAATCAAGCAGAGAGTTTTGCTGGCACGAACATTTCATGTTAAATACTAGGCTGTCTGCAAAACAAGTATAGTATATTCAGTGCTACTGTGGGCTCATAGATATGTGACTATTAGGATTATAGAGCCAGGAGACACTGGTGTAATGTGAAAGAATACGGGTCAGCTTTAATGTATAAAAATATAGATGAATAAAAAATACATATGTAACTCAAGATTCAGTTATGAGGAGAGCATACAGGAAAATTAACCCCAAAAATATAGCCAAGAGACAGAGCCATGAGATCAGGTTAAATTTCCAATTTTTTTCCCTTCATTTAAAAATATTGTCACTAGAGGCTTTCCATTCTGTCACTTCCATTTCTCATTAAAATGATTGGCATTGAAACCTTTGACTAGAATTTTAAAACTATAATTTGCAAATGACGCCTGCAAACTGTACTGTTTTAATATTCTAAATATACTCTTATTAGGTTTAATGGTCTTTCTTATTCACCTGTATTTTTAGTTTTTCAGTTAGAAGAGCCATATGAAAGATTATCAGTTTCCTGCATCTCAGAACCAAATACAGAAAAAACTTATCTGTATGCTTTATTTTAAACAGACACTTGACACCCTTTATCTTCTTTCACATAAAGTTTACACAAATTTTTATTTTTGATGAGGTGCAGCAATTTAGAGGAAAAAGGATCATTGATTGTCAACAGTAGACAGAACATTTTTGTAGTGTTGATTGTTTGATTGCACTTATGTGTGCTTGAGCTGCTGTGTCAATAGCATGCAATCTTTTTTATATTCTATAGGTTTCCGGCCATAAAAAAATTAAGTAAATCTATGATGTACTCTTGGGTTCTATTATAGAATATACAACTTAAATTTGAATTAATGTAAAATTTTATTTATTAATTTAGTACTTCAATCTGAGTAGGTAGCCAATATTGGTCTCCACAGCCCTGGCCTCACTTCAGCTGCTGGCCTCAAATCTACACATACTGCTCCTCCCAGTAGCTAACACTTAGTCCTTGCAGCACCCCTCCACACACAAATGGGACTGGGACTGAGATTATACATGCAGATAGTCAAGACAGATAAGAGGACAGGACAGACTGAAATCAGGCATATGATTCAGTGAAACAAGCTGAGCATATTATCAGCTCCTTTTATACCATTTCTGTCTAATCCTATATTGCGTCTTCCCCATCCCCTTCCACTGCACATTTTGCCATCAGTTTACATAGCTCTGAGATACTCCATATGGCCCCATACCTGTGACTCTCAGGTCCGCATCCCCATCACTTTCTAAGGCCCTTTCTGAAGGTACCCCTGCAGTTTCTTGATAGCCCAAGAGTAATTGTCATTGATTTTATTGGCTTCTTGTCATTTTATCCATTGCTGGTTTTCAGGTTTGCATTTCTGCAATTTTAAAAAATTGTCTTCCCTCCTCTCATAACATCCCATTTCAACAAGGATCTCATCCTACCGAAATAATTATTATCACATTCCACATATACTTACAGAATCCACTCTTTCCACTATTACTGTATGAAATTACATTTAACTTCTCCCTGATTTTTAGCACAAATTAAAAGATGTATTCCCTCTGAAACTCTCTCTGGTTACCTACAGAAACAGGAGGAGATTCTTAGGAACCAGTGAATCAGTGGGTGGAAATTAACCTACAAGGCCACTCTCCATTTATCTGCTATCTGAGTAAGTATAGACTGTCTTTTTTGGTTGTACTGAATTGGTATTGTATTTTTCTCGTGCTGCCATTTTTCTTGTGCTGGGGAGATGTAAGCACTCAGTCAGCAGTTCACAAAGCAAAACTCTGCTATCACCTAAAAGCTGACAGCAAAGCTATATTTGAGAGTTTATTGAAGTAAAATTAACTTATCTGGAAAGCAAAAAGTATTTTGGCACCAAAACATAGGTGAATAATTTTAATGGAATAAAAGTCAATTTTAAAAATGTAAAATTTATCTAAAAATGTAAAATAGTGTTCTTTTTAGAAAAACAGACCTACCTAACCTAAAAATTAAGTTGAAGTGCTTCTAACATGTAACTTTTTTGTTTTATTGTTTCACAATATTGTAAATTTTTTTAGTCAAGAGAGTTAATCCATGCAGTGAAGAGACAGACCTGAAGAGGGCCTACAAGAAAAGTGAAGGACCTTGTACAAGGACATGTAGTGATAGGGTAGATTTAGATAAAATATTATGAAAAAAACTTTCATTGTGAGGGTGGTGAGGCACTGAAAGAGGTGTGGGTGCCTCATTACTGGAAGTGTCCATGGCCAGTTTGGATTGGCTTTGAGCAACCCAGTCCAGTGAAAGGGGGATGAAACTGGATGATCTTTAAGGTCCTTTCAAATCATCCAATGATTCCATGACTTTGGAGAAAAAAAGATAAAGTATATCATTGCACTCCATTGGATGCCTGCAAATTTTCAGGTCCACAGAACACTGCAGCCAACATACAGAAGACAAACATAAAAAACCCCATAAAGTACATGTAGCATACAATCACTGTTGATTTTACTTAGTTTGCTTTTTATAGAATGTGTTTATCCTTAAATACTTAGAGTTATAGAGCACAGAACCAAAATTAATCTAACAATAGTAACTGCTGGGTCCCAATGGATTACATTCACTAAGGCACCTGACAAAGGTAAAGGTAAAATTATTCAAATGGTGCAATTTTATTTCAAAAACCACACAAAAACTGAACAGAGAAAAAGAAGGGTAAGCAACTGTCTGTGAAGGATCAAAAGCAAACTTGATACAAACAGTAATATTCTCACTCAGTGTGAATAGGCAGATAAGAATTTATCCTGAAAGCAAATATTTTACATGGATACAATCTTCCCTTCTCTAAGTTTCTAAAGAAAGAGTCTCAAGTATTAAAAATGTTTCCTTTCACAAGAGTTCTGCATAAAAAATCTTCTGCACAGATGACTAAGTTCATTGTGCAGAAGCAGTGATTTCAGCTGCTTTGAATTTGTATAAAAGTTATCCTGAATGAACAAAGTGAAAAAAATGTATAATTTTTAAGAGGTAATTAAAATATGAAGAAGAAAACAGTTTTCAGAATCCACAGGAGTGGCATGAGGTGGGTCATTAATGACAAACTACAGTGAAAACGTTAAGTACTTATCTATATTTCTATCAGTGAAAATATTAATCTCAATACGAAACACAAAATACAGTTTTTCTTAATCAAAGATGTTATATTATAGACAGATTAGTGTACTGTACAACCTGCATTTTTAATCACCAGTTAACAGCAGTAACCCTTACATCTGCTTTACATAAGTATGTTGGGACAGGGACACAAACAGATTTAAATCTTTAAATACACCTTTCTTTTTCTGAGGGAATTCCCATTGTCCACAGGAAGGTTGTGCTATCAATGTATCTCCACAAGGAGATTGACAAGAGCTTGACAAGGCCCTGCAATGTGCACTTGCAGCCCAGAAAGCCAAATGTATGCTGGCCTGCATCAAAAGAAGTGTGAGCAGCAAGCCCAGGAAAGGGATTCTGCCCCTTTATGCTGCTCTCATGAGAGCTGACCTGGAGTACTGCCTGTGGCTCTGGGGCATTCAACATTAGAAGGACATGGACCTGCTGGAGTGAGTCCAGAGGAGGCCACATAGATTATGAGAGAGATGGAGCACTTCTTTGACTACTAGCTGAGAGTGTTCATATTGTTCAGCCTGGAGAAGAGAAGGCTCCAGGGAGACCTAATTGAAGGTTTTGGGACCTAAAGGGGACCTACAAAAAAGAATGAAAGGGATTTTCTACAGCAACACTTGGTATGTAGTTATAAGACAAAGGGGAATGGCTCCAAACTCAGAGTACATTTAGACTGAATATTAGGAAGAATTCTTTTTCCTGTGAGGGTGCCAAAACACAGGAATGGATTGCCCAGAGAAACTGTGAATGCTCTAGTCCTGGAAGCCTTTAAGGCCAAGTTGGATGGAGGTTTAAGCAACCTTGTCTTAGTGGTAGGTGTCCCTGCCCATAGGTGGGTGGTTGGTGGTAGTAGAACTTGGAATTAGATAATCTTTATGGTACCTTCCATCCCCAAGTATTCTATGATTCTATGACCCTATGTTCTTAAAATAAACTTTTGATTTTCAGTGTGTTCTCATGGAAAAGAGTTATGGCAGCTCAGAGAACTATGTGGTACTTACTTGGCATGGCCAAGCTATTTTTTTCAATTTTTTTTGTGGCTGCGTTCATTCAATTTACTAACATCAATTTTTTTCTATTGAATGATTTGATATTACAGTCTTAATATTTTAAACAATCTGCTCTATTTATTTTGTGTACAACATCAAGAATTTTTCTACACAAAGGGTCAGGAAAAAAAATCACATGCATCCTTCCAGATATCCTTTCCAGATATCAACGTTCTGCTGAGTACAGTCCTTTTAGGTGGCACTAACTTATGCATCAGTCATGGAATTTAGGCTATAGGGGAAAAGCCTGACAGATATTTATAAAAAGAAAAAAAAAACACCTGTAATACTCACATTATATTTTGCAAGAAGTGGCCAAGACTTTTAATTCCAGTGCCCAGTTCAATATAAATAATTTAAAAGTACTTGTTTTGATTTTAAAGTACTTAGTCTCTGTTGTCTTGTAAAACTTATCAGATTACTAAAGATATGTCCACAAATAGTTTAAGTTATTAATTTTGATTCTATGACTAATTATGATTTTCTATAAATAACGGGGCGGGGGGGGGGGGGTTTG
>VWZU01000755.1:4124231-4167901 GCA_013397095.1 Sterrhoptilus dennistouni
TGGTTGGGGGGTGGGGGGTGGGGGGGGGGGGGGGTTTGTTCGTGGTTGGAAAACCTTTTGGTAGACTAAGGAACAAGGGTTTTTGTTCTTTTTCCAAGATTCATGCTATTCGAAGATTTGTATTTTACTCAATATAAATTATGCTTTTTAGTTGTCTTCTCTTTCAGTTTCAAATTTACCACCATAGTGATGCAAAAAAAGTAGGTTCAAGTCTTGCAAAGGAATTTTAAAAATAGAAAAAAGGACTTAATCAACAGACACCCATTGATCTTACATGTCATAAAAATAATTAAACACCAAATCAAATATTAGCACAATAGATATTAATCAAATATACTCAGTTTGTCGATATAGAGCTGTGAAGAGACAGGTTTTGGAACTTGTTTCAAAATAGGATGATTTTTTTTTCTCATTACTGAAAACAGAAGATTCATTACACTGAGACTGGCTGAGAGAGGAAGATTACTGTGCCTTGCCTTCAAACCTATGAGTGGGTGGCAGTAGGTATTGTAAGTAATGAAGAGTGTAAAGATTTTTCTCACGTAGTTACCTTTTCCTGATTTCATCCGATTAGAGACAAACCAAGCATTTAAATTAATATCTATATCCATAATTTTTTCCTGGATATTCACAATTGATAAATTTCAACCGTCATTGGACCACTTTTTTCTACCAAGTACCAGAGTTATTTTAGCTGTCTTAATAGCTCTTATAAAAATGTGTGTATTTAAAATGGAAAAATTATTAGAAAAGGCACAAAAGATTATTTTATCATTCTCTAATAACTCTTTTTAGAAAATGGAAAACAATTTTATTCTATGCTATGCCACCTATATTTGGAAAAAAATGTCATACTGGAAGATATTGCAAATACCTTTTTCATTTCTCTATGTAAAGATAAATGCATACTATGTAGTCTCTCTGAACAGCTGAAGATTTTTTTTATGTTTCCTCTTGTGGCACAATTAAGTAGAACTATTTTGATTAAATAGCTCCCGAGATAATAGCAATTATAATTCAGCAGACTTGGGAATAGTTTAATCTGAAATGCACATTGATGTACAGCGTGCATAAAATATCTGTACTCCATTATGTTTGTTTCTATGAGATCTCTATATGAGATGAGTATAACATAGATTGTCCCTGACATTACTGAATTATAAATAATAAACTGGAAGATAACTTGTTTATTTGTTATGGAACAGCTGTATGAATATTTCACTAATCTATGCTCTAGTAGGCTCTAGAAAAGACAGTATATTTGAAATGGTAATACGTTTAGCTCTACAAGGTCATCTTTATATTAGATTATCAGTAAAAGCAGACAAAACCAAATTTCAAATATGAAAATCTTACAGTAAAAGTTTTATCATATTCTTGCTAATTCATAGCACAAAATCAGAAAAACTAATTTAGAACAATTGAGGTATTAAATCCTGAATAGTGAGGAGGCTGCTATGATTAATCAGTAACAATACAAGGAAAAGCCACACAAAATCTTTTATATTTCTTACACATTTTAAAAATTTGTCCTAGGAGGGAAAAGAAAAAAAACCCAATTAGGTCAAAAGAACAATACTGTAATATTCTGACAGACGAAGTGATACTTAATGCTTACTTTTGTGAGTTTATTTATTTATTTATTCTTAATCTGCTTTACTGCCTTTGAAAATTTTAGCATCATTGCCATACTTTTCTCATACTACTTTCATGGCTGCTTAGGCTAAACTGGTGACACATTTCTTACACATATAGGTTACTCCTTTAAAGTAGGTATCACAAAATTATATTTCTATTTTACCTGTTCAGTTGGTTTTAATACAAAAATAAAGAAGCAGCAAGCCAAACTTCAATCAGTAGGGTCTGTGAAATTAAAATAAGGAAAAAAATGTTTGTAAAGAGATTTCTAAGAACTAGAAAGAAATATGTAAAAATCTTAGGCAAAACATCTTTAATAAATCTTTTATGACTTTTAGCTGGCTATCCATAAACCCTTGACTGAACTTTCAATCAAGACTAAAGCAACACAAGAAAGAGACTTTTAAGCACACTCAGCAAAAGAATCATTTGGACAATAAGACAGCAGTGAAGAAAAGGCAACATAAAATATGCTTTTTATTAAGAACCAGAATATAAATAAGTGATTGAATTTGCATATTAATGTTTATGGGAAGTTTTGTGTACTGCATTGCCCAAATAAGGATTGAATTATCTCTGTAAACTATTGTCAAAAGAAGAAGTATTGATTTCCTTTAGTGTTGTGCCAATAATATTTTCTGGTCCAAACTCTGTCCATAAATATTCATCTAGATATCTAAATTTTTTCAAGGTTTTACATTTCAGGCTCTGGTTTACTGTTGAAGTATTTTAGAAGGAAAATTTAAGCATCTTGAGAAGAGTAAAATTAATGCTTCTATGATTTGAGAAGATGCATGCCTAAATAGTTCTGATATGTACAATTAAAGAAAAATAGTAAATGGAAAACATATGTGTGTATATATATATGTGTATATATATATATATATACACATATATATACTTCCAGGGTAGTGGCTCCATCACTCCCCCAGGGAGCCACTTCCAGT
Source organism: Sterrhoptilus dennistouni (assembly GCA_013397095.1). Taxonomy (NCBI): domain Eukaryota; kingdom Metazoa; phylum Chordata; class Aves; order Passeriformes; family Zosteropidae; genus Sterrhoptilus; species Sterrhoptilus dennistouni. Next base: position 4,126,817 of record VWZU01000755.1, read on the forward strand.
TTTATCAGTCCTTCAGTGAAAACATTATTCTTAGTATTCCACCTGAACCTCCCCTGTTGCAACCTAATGTCACTTGCCCTTGTCCTGTTGCCAGTTATCTGGGAGAAGTTGACTCCCACCTCACTTTGGCCTTCTTTCAGGTAGTTGTAGTGTGTCCACTGAGCTTTTTTTCTCTTAAGGGTAAGCAAACCCGGTTACTCTAGCAGTTCCTCATGGGGCTTACGTTCCAGACCCTCCACTAGCTCAGATGCCCTTCTTTAGATTTGCTTCAGCATCTCAGTGTCTTTCTTGTACTGAAAAGCCCAAAACTGAATGTAGTGCTTGAGGTGGACCCCCTTCAATGCTGATTACAGGGGGATGATAGCACCCCTGGTCCTGCTGACCACACCCCTTCTGATACACCCTGACATTGACATTCTTGGCCACCTTAGCACATGCTGGCTAGTGGTGGCTGTCGACCAGCACTCCCAGATCCTTTTCCAACAAGCAACCTTCCACTGTCTTCCCCAAGCCTCTAGTGATGCATTGGGTTCCTGTGACCCACGTGTATTTCCCCTCTTGGATGTATGTATCCATGGCCCTTCCTATATTTGATTGCTACTGCAAGTCCTCAAAAATCATGTAGGGTCATAAAATTATCTTTGTCTGTTTTCATATTTATGAAAAATTCAAAGTTAAGACTATGGTCACCAGAATGCCTGACATCTCCAGTCTGACTTATTTCAGAAAGTGTGAACATAGTAAGTGTTATAGAAATTAATTGTTACTCTGCTTTCCAGCTCATACCTGCTTAATCTAGCCAGAGCTGGACTTAGTCCAGGAAGTGCTTTTGGATATGCTCCACCTTGTTACAGATGATGTGAACTGATTCAGAACTTTCTGACATGTAAATATGAGGACAGAGATGTCACAGGTACTATCAAATAGAGAGAAATCATGGTTATTTAATATATGGTGAAAATATCCTTATTTTTTTGAGACAGTTCCCTTTCTTTGGGATGAGTAACGAAAGGTGACAAGTTGTACAAAACAGAATATGGTGAAATGACTACAGGGAAAAGTACATTTCAAAGGAGAACATGTCAATTACTAGAGACATTAGTTTTATCTACTGAAGCAAAACATGACAAAAATAAACATGGAGATTTACTTCAGGAAAAACCCAAATGAAATAGCTATTTGGTTTTAACATCAAATTTGACATCAAAATTAAGATATTGGTCTGACTCCAGAAATAACTAGGAGAAAAACAAAGGCTCGTGAAATATAGGCCAGGCAGATTTAATGGTTCTCACTGGTCTTAAACTTCGATGAATTGAAATCATTGTTTGGTCGGTGTTTTAACTATCTGCACATATTTCTTTCATATTAGTTGAACTATTCAAATGGTGGAATACTTGTTGGCTGAGAGCCTGAGGCTTTTTTCCCCCCACAGGAACTTCATTAAATCTTTTCAGTGCACATGGAGAATTACTCCTTGCTTAGCAAATCCTGTTTTGAAAAGCCTAAGAAGAAAAAGTAAGTTTTTTTTTATTGTAATGTCCTTCAAGACAATATTTTTGAATAGAGATGAATGTTCTTATTTACAAAGCATTCTTCAAAATACAAAGTAGCAGAAAAGGGACAGAATTCTTCTTTATACCTGCAAGATTCACTAGCTTTTGCAATTAAAACATTCACAGTTTGTAATGTTCATATGTTATTCAAATTTTATATACTCTAACAGGAAGAAAGAGTCAATGAATATTTTCCGTCTGCTACAAAGAAAATGTTCCTTAAAGGGAGAAAAAAAGAAAAATGATGAATTAAGCATCCGGACTTCTCTTTCATGTCAGGCCATGCCAATGCAGATTTACTTCACTACCACTAGTCCTTCATTGCTTTCCCTCTAGCCCTTCATAATTTTTTGTCTGACCTCTTATTAGTCTTTTTTTACCTGATCAAAAAAGAATACTGAAAAAATATCCCACTCAGGTCAAAATCAATTAACTGAGCCATAAGAGGTAGTGTTTCAATCAGTTGAGAAATATTTGCTGTTATAAAACAGGGGTATATCAAAGGTTAAAACTCCTTTGGATGAAAATCACATGTAACTAAAATAGTTATGATCTTACAGTAGCTCCTTTTAATTTTTAATTTTTTTTCTGCTTGCATATTCTGACTATCGTACCTTTGGGAGTACTGTAAGGAGAAAGCAGTTTACTTTGCTCCCTTTCCTTTAGTTGTCTGACAGATCCTTCAACACATCCCTCACCACAGCAGCTGTTCACCAGCATTTTTAATTCCATTTCTGGCTTTGGTGATTTTGGAAACAGAAAATGAAAAAGTTTTTAACCTGACTTACTTTTTTTTATCCTTTCTCTTAATGTTTAACACATACATGGCAGTTCTATCCTCTTCTGTTTGTAGAAACAACAGCATCCAGCTATGCTGGCCACTAAGCAACTGAATGACCACTGTTCCCTTTTTTTCCACTTCTATGGAATCATTAAATGGCTTTGAGTTATTTTGCTTTTATTGCTGTGACTCTGATTTTTTTTAAATGCATATTCTTAAGCCAGGGTGAATCTTAAGAACATAGATGTATCTTGTATGAATGAATGAAAGAATGAATATGGATACCAATCTATGTATCTGTAGACACACAGATGTATATATGCACTCATGTATACACACATATAAAGACATATTATATTCATTATTAAATCTAAGGAATTATTATTATTATGTTCAATATGATTATGCATTCTCTTCTCCTTAGCAGGCTCTCCATGGGGTTGCTTGGTCATGTTTGGCTATTATAAATCAATATTCTATTCCTCAGCAGTATTGATATTACATTGCAGGTAATTATTCTCCGAATAATTTCCCAATCTATATTTCAGAGTATTTTTAACCAATACAATACAATTTTAAAAAATAATAATACAATCAAACCTGTTTAATTCAAGTCTACACTGTGATAAGTAATATATTTACATGCTGTCAATTTAACAAGGTGGGCAGTTATGAGCTGAAATTACCTATTAGTTCAATAATGTAAGTGATTTTTCTTTTGTCCAAATGTTAGGCTGGAAGGGGTTTTTTTGAGCACTGCTAAAAACAGCAACAATAAAACTGAGAGAACCTAAATTATACTAACCTTTTCTAAAGCTGTTCCTTTTTAATGCAAGAAAGAATCAACATGACCTTTTAGGCTGTCTTCTGAGAATACAAATTAGATAACTTAGATTGTTTTTTTACTGTAGTCTAATCTCAACTGAAGTAGAATATTTCCCACAGAAAAGGATGATTTACTTCATTTTGACTATATTTTCTTCTAGAGAAATAAAATCTTTTTTAACTTCTTCTCTAATGGGGATATTTGTGTGAAGTGTGTATATATAAAGTCTTAATGCTTTACCAATCAGAAGGAAGTGTTAAAAGCATATGTCGTATTACAAAGTCTAATTTACCTGTATCTCTGTAAAGGAGTAGACATTAAATGTAGCATCATCAGATGCTAGAAACTACCAGTGAGGAACTAAAAGTCAATTATGGCATTTTCAGGCATACGACTGTAAGAACATTATTATAAATGCATGTCAGAGAGAATAAGATTCACAGAACTCTTCTTATGTCCTTGCAACCCAAGAATTAAAAAACTAAGACTATATTAAACTATTTCTTTCTACTAAGGAAACAGCAGTGCTTGATTGGCCAAGAGCATACTCAATTGACACAACAGGATTACAAAAGATGTACTCAAGATTCATGGTTTTGCTCCTAGCTGCTCCATGAGCAATGAAATACCATCTCTTATGGATGATACTAGATCTGAATAGTCCAAGATACTTTCCCACTCTTAACGCTTTCTTTAATAGTAACAAGAATAAAAAAAACTGCTCATGCATAGAGAGATTGAGATTTTATAACTGGCAGAATTTCATGTAGTTTTTAAAGTACCACATTCCATAATGTATAAGTAATGCTTCAGTGATAGCCTTTAAAATGGTGTACTACAAATGCCAGACGTCCATATTCCCAGGTTCTGTATTCAGAGGTTTAAAATCCTACTTTGCAGGATGTTAGACATTTTTTCTATTCCCTTTATCAATAAACATATTCCTACATTCAAGACATTTCTGTAAAATTTTTAAGAAATTACTACAGAGAAAAGCTTTGTTTTGAAGAACAGATTTACTAGTACTTGCAATCTTTTTTTCTCTCTAAAAAAATTGCAGGTTCATAGTTTTTGCCCTTCGTATCTGAGAGAAAAATATCTTATGATAATAATTTTGGTTTGTTTTTATTCAAGTTGCTAATTAATGACATGTGGGAAAACACCTGCCTCCTTTGAATTCACCTCACTTGACTTAATGACTGAATATTTAATTTTATTCCTTTGTACTTATTTCTCTTTAACAAATTTTAACTTCAATATTTTCATTATTCTATAAAGTATGGAGGATAAGGGGTAAGATCCTAAGTTAGACAGGTTCTCATTATCTACAGTCATACTTTGTGATTTTCAGTAATTTTCTTGAGGTAAGATTTATCTCAGTTAACTTGACTGATAAATTCAATCAGTGGACACAATGGACCAAAGATCCAGGAGGCAATATTCCCTGTAATAATGAATGATCCAGAATAGGAAAGATGATTCTTGTATGAGGGTCCAGACTGAACTTTTACGTGACTTAAGTTGATGTAGTTGTGTCTCATTTTTCAGTTTGGTTTCTTTTGGTGTTTTTTGGTTTTGTTTGGTATTTGTTTTGATTTGTCTTTAAGCAACACCAGTATTTATCAAGAGAAACAATATTTGTCCAGCATGGATTCACAAGATGAAAGGGATATTTTGAAGAGCTAACGGCATGTTTTAGCTCTTTGTCTGTAAAATGATATTTTTCCCAAATAGAACAATAAAATTATTAGTGAAAATGTATAGTAATCATTAGTTAAATTCACTGTTGTGATGTCATATCTGAACTTGTTTTTAAACTTTTTTTGTAGGCTACTTTTGCTACAAAAAAATTCTCTGATACTACTGTAAATAAATAATTCAAATTTGGCTGAGAAAAAATATATGAAAATCATAATGATCAACCAGTTTTATGCTTGAATCACCTAGTGAAATATTTTTCATGGTTACAAGAGTTATATTATAGGAACAATCAAGCTGACATTATGGTTTATATCTAAGGTAAAGTAGAAAGTTGGACATTTTAATTGAAGAGTTGTTTTAAAAAAGCAAATTAACAGTACTTTTATAAAATCATAACTGAAAGACAGTAGTGAATTCTTCTCTTCAGCTTGCTTAACTGGACTGTATCTCCCATCTAGAAAGTGTTCAAAACTTGCTGTAGTATGTGAATATGTTCTGACAAACATAAGTTCAGAAAGTTACTGAATGATTTGTCAGATACCCCTCTTTAGCTGTGTCATACATAATGTATCTTTACAGTATGACTAAATGGTATTGTATAACATTATTTTATTGAAGAGAATTTTATAATGCATCTAGGTCTTTTGGTTGGGTTTTTTTTGGGTTTTTTTTTTGTTTTGTTTTGTTTTTTTTTTGTGGGTTATTAATATTGTTTGGTTTTAATTTTGCATTTAGCACTCAATATAATCTTTTTCTTTTTTTTTTTTAATAGAAGCCTTTCATACACCTTTAAGTTAAAAAAGCAGGATTCAACAAAATGCAAAACATTAATCTTACTTACTGAATACTGACAGAAGATTCAAAACTTGAAAATAAAGTCCCAACCCATACTACAAAAAAGTAAAATCACCATCATCCATATATTGCTACATTTAAGTGAAAGAACTTTCAATGAGGACTCACATAGTTCCATTTAGCTTTTTTTGTGTTTGTCATAACTCATCCTCCTTTAAGAAATGTGGGAAAAAGGACCTTGAAGTGCATCATGTAAATCTAATACAAAATTTATTAAATATTAGAAAATATTAAGGATTTTAATTGCATTCACTTCAAAGACCATATACAAAATTTTATTTCCCTTAACATTGTAAGAATATTCTGGCCTTTGAAATGAACACAGTACACAAGATTTTAAAGATGTAACAATGTTTATCCTTGTGCATCTGGAATTTCATTGTTTGTTAGAATTGGTTTTTTGTTATTCCTTCAGTTTTGCTGGAAATTTTTTTTTTTTTTAATATACATCTGTTCAGCAAATTCAGTAACTGACTGTAAATGCACATCACTTTTGAAGACATACTTATTAACAGGTGTTATTAAAACTATGTACTAAATTTTCCATTAATAGACTGTGACAGAATATGGAATGTGAGAACATGTGCTTCATTTAGGTTATCAGATCAAGATTCCTTTCCACTTCAACAAGAGTCAAAACTGATGAATGAAAGACAGAGACACCAATCTAACAGACAAATGACAAGGGGACTGAAGACTAGCTCTTGAAATGGTAATTGATGGCCCATTAAGAAACTCCAGGCTTAACTTTGGAGACTGTCAATCTGGAGTCGGCAGCTGTCAAGAACAGGGAGGCAAGAGAACTTAAGTATAGGGATATTTGAGGCAGGCTGTGGCACTCTGCTAGACTTACTAAGGAATGTTTAGGAAAGCTCAAAGGGGGACAAAAAGAAGGGACCAGAGACTTAGAAAAGGAGGGGGCATGATAAGAGAAGGGATAAAATGAGCTAGTTGTGTGTATGCAAGTCATCAGTAAATTTGTCTGACCAAGCCTTACGTGTAATCATCACTGTCTACTTTGTCTTTTAAACTGGCTTTGTAATCTTACCATTTGCCTCATGTGTGAGTGCTCAGACTGCAGCTGCAGAGACTGTTGGTGAATTCAGAGCTTGCAACTGGAGTGACAGGTCTGACAGGATCTGTGTGTCCATGGTGTGAGCAACCGGACTGGGACAGTGGCTCACAGAGCCTGTCTGCCTGGGTGTCAGCAGGTGTGAGGAGAGGAAGGTGCATTTTTCTCAAACCTCGGAGGTGTGAGTGCATCTAATTTACTAGTGTTATAAATGAGACAGCCCTATTTGAAAAATTAAAAAGAAACAACAAAGTTTATTTTCACGTAAAAGTAAATTTGGAAAGCCACAATAAAAGGACAGCCCCGACCCCGAGATCGAAACTGGGTGAACGTATGGACAGGCCTCTATCGCACCTGTCCTCCCCCGTTCACACATCCCGCCACCATGAGTCCAGTTTGGATACTGTTATTTTCCCCCAGGGAGGGTTCGTTTGTCCACTTTTGCTCAGATAGTATATTCATGTGTCCTCTTTTGAGACTGTATTTCTTCTGAATAGATTTCCGAGCAGAGCTGGATGAATTGATGAAGTTTCCGAGAAGGCAACACTGGGTGCGCCCAAACATTGAGGCTTATCTGATTTGGCTGTCCTTGATTAATTACCATTAATGGTCCATCTCCGAGGCTGGGACTCTCTTTTCAGCAGTTGTTGATTTCTTTTCTCTCTCTGCAGGAGCCACCCATCTCTGAATGCAAACCCAGCCTTGCCAGAATCGGCTTCTGCTTGCTGATTTTAATTTTTATTTTATTTCAGCACGGATTATTTTATACAGTATGTTCCCCATAACACTAGCAAATTTCAAGCTGTCCCAGATGGCATAAGACGACCCAGGTCCAGGCACGGAAGGGGTTCATGGAAAGATGCATAAACGTGGGGTACCTTTGAAATGAGTGCGTATGTGTTTGCTAGTGAACATCAGGCTAGATCAGCCAGTGAGTAGGACACCTATGGAGTGAGTAAGAGGGCTCAAGACCCAGGCAGAGGTACTGGACAGAGGAATTGTGCTATTTTAGGGATGCATGAGCATGTGAACATGCTTGTGAACCTAGAGAATGAGTGGGGATGTGTGTGTATTTTCACTAGTGAATGCCAGTAGTCATCAACTGGAGTGGAGAAAAGGTACTTAGTTATTATGTTTTGGGGACCTCTTTATCTGTACTTGTGTTTTCTGTGAGTCCTGGTGGTGCCATATTTGGGGATTGTTAAAGTCAGTGCCCTGTCCAGAGTCATCATTGCAGCCAGCCATGTCAGTGTTCCTGGTGTGTGCAGGAGTGGGTCTCTGGAATACATGCTCAGACTCAGTGCCTCCAAATGGGAAAGCAGCAGCTGCATGGGTTTGGGAAAACAATTCCCAGGCCTCCAGGGCATGAGGCTGAGCTCCAGCAGCCAGGACAGAGAAACACCTGGGCCCCAGAGCCTGCCAGAGTTAGAGACCTTGTAACATCCCTTAGCAAAAATATTGTTTCAGCCTTACATCTATTACAAATGCCTAAAATACTCCTATATGGGAAAGACACTAAAGTTTTATTTCACAATCAGTATTCTAAGGAAATATCCACCTGTTCTCTTATTTGTTGAAATTAAAAGCTATTCATAAAAATAATTTATGTAAAACTTTTTTAATTAAGTCATTTGCATTCCCTTATGACATGGTAGCCACACTTGATAGAAGACAGAAGCTGAATAAGCATATTCTTTTTTAATAATTTCAATATATTCTGCTAAGTATTACTGATGATTAAATTATACTGTCTGACATGTTTTGTGAAAGCATATTGCAAAAGCGAGTGTTGCACTGGAATAAATCATTGAAAGATGTATGTCACTAGGCATTCAGCATGCATGAAGGAAGTGTTTCTGGGTATCAGGTTAATCCAGGTCAAGGAAGGACAATGAAGGTCAAAGAGGCAGAGCCTTGAAAGCTTTTTAAGAGACGAAGTATTACGGGAGGTCAATACAATTTGCAAAGTGAGTAAGATAGTAGAGTGTTTTCCGAACAAGAGAAAATCATAAGATTTTTGTGGAAAGAAGGCTAAATTGTTCTTCACAGACATAAATCATTGTAATATTCTCGACAATTCTTATTATAATTACCATATTGCACTTACTTGCTGCTTTCTCTATGAAGCAGCAAGAAAGGATATTCTGTGGTGAATCTGGAATGAAGCACTAATGTCATTCCACAGAGAACAGAAAGTAGAAAATGACTACTCTGAAGGGTTATGAAAAAAGAACCACAGGGCACACAAATTTCCATAATCAAAATAGATGAATATTATCTCCTCCCTTAAGATACCTTTTTTTTCCTTTTTTTTTTTTTTCATATTTCAAGCCAAGACGGTGGATGTGATGAATATGATTCAAAAAATCTTCAAGAAAAACTTAATTACAGTACCTTACAAGTACTCTAGTATCATGATATTTTCAAGTAACGTAAACAAAGCTTTAAAACATAAATTGAAATACTTTTTTTTGTGATCAGCCTAGTCCAAGATTCTAGCACAGCTAATATGAACTTATTTTCTTTTCCATACAGATCAAAGTTCTGTCTCCACCATATATAAAACAACACTATAAAGAGACACTAAATTTAAAGACATGAAGAACAAGCCATATCACATATTAGGTTGATGCAGTTACAACTGAATAAAATAATGATTTTTTAAAAGAAAAATAATAAATAAAGAGTGTAAGATAGCTCTTTAAAACACCAGAGGTTTGATATATTATTTATTTAACATAGATTTGACAAATAGCAAATCAAATAGGAACAAATATATAGCACATAAGGTATAAAGACAATGTAACTTCCCTGTTCTTTCATAATAAGAAAACCAGCTAAGAACGTGCAAAATACTGATAATTGGTTACTCTGCTCTTCTTTAGAACTTTTCATAGCAAACCTATCTGACTTTTAGTGGCAACATTTGGCATAAAGCTAAAGGAATAAAGAAGAGTAATTTGCATTTTGAACGGCATTATTCAATTGTTGAAATGGGACACTGGTATTATTCAGAAATGAGATGGATATCCATTTTCTCATAAAATTATCTTACACTGAATCATTATGAATATTTGTTATAAGGTAAAAATTATTGCTATTCACAGGGATACTGGAAATGTACCAGGTTGAGATCCATATTTTGACTCATTCTAAGCAACTTTCAAAGGTATTCTATAAGGAATCTATACATAGACTTCACATTATGATTATTATTAAGTACAAACATAGCCATTATAAAATTGAAATATAAGAGAATATTGTGTTCACTAGAGAAATAAAATTGAAGTTTTTGAAATCATAATGAATTTATTTTTTTCTTCATTGTGAATTTTTGCAGCTGTGTTAAAGAGCCAATGCTTTTTTTTTTTTTTTTAACTGCAGTTACTGCAGTTCCATTTTTTGCAAATGAATATGATTGTATTGTATTTTAATTTGTGCTTTCTCTGCTCACTCAGCATTTTCCTTTTTGGTAACTGAGTGAATTGACACATTCTAACTTGATATTTAATACACTTGAGTGTGTTTAAGGGGGTTTGGAGGTTTTGGTAGGATGGTTTTTCCTTTTGTAAGAACTGATCTTACAAGAGCTTTACATCTTCTACATGAAATATGAAGAACTTATAAAGCTCCCCCAGGTACAGGGATAAGTGGTAGAGGTTTAAAGCTGTTTATTCCACACTACACACATCAACATGGTGGGGACAGTTTTGGCAGGGACCACTGAGCTCCAGAAGAGAGACTTTTTATCTTACCCACTCGTAGAAGGGATTGGTTTTGTGCCCTTTAAAAACTGCAGGCTGGGCTCACTATGGAGAGGGAGTCTCCCACAAGTCCCCAGCCTCTGCCTGACTTTGCCATTGCTGACGAGCAGCTTAGTAACATGGTTCTTTCTGAACAAAATAGCCTTCCTTTTCCATTGTTTTCTGGCTGGGTGAGGTCTTCAACCACAGAAACTCTCTTGTCACTTTGTTTGCCTTATTTTTTTTCCTCAAGCCATGTGATCCCATGTGAGAATTCCCTGCCATCTTGCCTTTGTTCTTAGGGGGCCAATGTGGCACAGAGGGTGGGAATGGCCACCATCCTGTCTTTGTCCTAGGGGACCAGGCAACATCTTCTGGTGGTGAACAGCCTTTTTGTGGGTAAATAATTCAATCTTTTTTACAATCTTTTATTAATAGTGTTGTGGGTTTTGTGATTTTTTCAGTCATAAATTGTAAATTTATTATTGCAAATATATAATATCTCCTAGTATTTTTCCTCCCCTATTGAAAGGGGTAGTTTGAGTGGGCCTAATTTTTTGCTAAGTTTTTAAACCAGCACAAAGGCAAAGAGTACAAAAGGAAAAAATAATCTTACATTATGATTTTTGGTGGAGATTTTTTTGTTTGTTTGTTATTTTTGGGGAGGTTTGTTTGCTTTTAGAGAAACATTTCCCTGCATACCCACAATCCACAACTATATTTTTCTGTTGAATAACAAGTACCAGTTATACTGCTAAAGATTATCTCACAGCTGCAATGCATTGTGGGTATATTAGACTGAATATGATGTTAATGTTGATGTTATAGCGAATATGAGAAGGGCTAGAAACAACCTAATAGCAGTGCTTCATCTTTGCTGAACCACCAGATCTATGTCATTAGTGAGATAGTTTAGAAATTCATCCCAAAAACTCCATATTTTTCAACATTTTTCTGCAGTGGGGGAGTAATAACCTTGACATTTTAAACTATAAATTGGAAGAATTTTTTTTTCTTTTTTCTTTTCATACCTGAAGTTTCTATAAAGAAATAATATTATACACATTCTAATAGTTCCTTTTGAAATTGCAGGGAAATTCTTGCTTATTTTGTCTTAATTTCATGTTTCACTCATATGAGATTAATGTAGAAATGCATTACTTTAATGTAATAGTCTAAGTATATAACAACAAAATGAAAGTTGAAACCTCATATTTTGAAATAATTTAAATGAAGCAAGAATATGAAACAGAATTTCAGACTTTTCACTATTTTAAAAATAAGTATATTATTGTGAAGTGTTATTTTCTTAAGAAAATTAGTTACTGATAAAACTAATTCTGCAATAATCTAAATTATTTCTTCTCAGTTTTGCACAGTTCATAGGACATTGTGGTAGAATTTGTTTGCTTTCCAAAACACTTGTAGCAGAGGACAATTCTCTGTCTATTTCAGTACAGAAGTTACAACAGGGCAAAGTACTTGAGGTACAGCTATGGAACATACATGTGATAGAGACAAGAAATATCACAAACAGGTTTTGAATTAACAGAAGTACAGCATGATTTGGCCTTCATTTTTTTTACCCTTCAAGTGTGATTACAATTCATTCAGTGTATTTAAACAGTTCATTTTTTTCCTTTCACTATTCAAAATCCTGCATTATAAAAGGATTTCTCAGAAACAAGGTCTAAAAAATATTTTCTCAGCATATTTCAGTCCCTATGGTCTCTTCCTCTTTCATCTGTTGTGTTCTGTGTGACAGAACCATCAAAAATTGAAAGGCTCTGGTGGATATTCTCTATGTTATATTCTTCCATGACATAAGTCTTCTAAAAATTCTCAAAAAGAATCAGACAGTATGAAGGAGCAAATACCAACTTTTTAATGGATCTTTAAATACTCCTTTCATGTAGTTTTTGTATGTCTCCTTAAATTACTCTTTATGTATTACTAAATAAATTTTAAAAAAAAAAAGTTTCGAGGAGGAGGACTTTTCAGTATTTAATAGTGTTCAATGGAGTCTAAAGATTTATTAAAAGGACCACCATATTGCCAAAAAGTATCAAAATCTAAATAGGTACCTTAACTAAGAAATACAAAATCATTAGTTTAGCATCTAATAGAATTATGGAAAATGAACTTAGAACACTGATTTGTTTAAATGCTTAACAAATAAATGCTAAATCACAATTTGTTTATTTTTAAATAACTAAGTGAGTAATGGAAGAAAATTATCTGTGCAAATGGGAACACTTGATCATGATTTCAATAAAATAATAATGAAATTTTTATTAAGTGAATTAAATTTTTTATCAAAATTGAGGAATATTTTGACTTACATTAATGGGATTTGAAACATAGATGTGTTTCTCAGCTCTCCTCTTTGAAATTCTGTTTATTTTAAAATTCTTATATTCTGGAAACTAGAAATAGCTCAAAATATTTTATATGAGGAGAATGTTGAATGTTGATGCCTTTTTTTTTTTTTTTGTCCTAAATAAAGCAAATTCCCCCAAATGAAAATATTGTGAAAATTATTTTTTTATTCTTCCGAATTGATCTCTATTCACTTGCGAAATATACCAAATATGTTTTTTTTAAACAATTTAAAACTCAGTGATGAAATATCATCCACACTGCAGATTTTTTTTTTTGTTCAGAGTTTGTGGTTTCTAATTTAAGAAGTATCAGTACCTTTATCACAAACCTTTACTAACTTAATCTAGTGGTCTAATTTATTCTTTCTGTTATACATAACCATGTTACTTTGCCAAGAAATGCACTTTCTTTTGTAATTAAACTAATGGGTAGGCTTTGCTGACCTCAAGTATGCATATATCAAGAAAATTTTCAAGTGACACATGAAATTATCTAATCAGTTCAAATCAAATTTTAGGTTGACATTCTTGCTCCGTGAAGAGCAGTTCAGGTTTTTTTACATTTTATTTCAATTTCACTCCCATTATGTAATTTGATCTGCTTTCCTAAGTAGAATATAGTTTATTCAAAGAGGGAATGATACGTTGTAACAACTCTGGGGACATGACATTCACAACTTCTCTGGGCAAACTCTTCCAGTGTCTCACCACTCTCACAATAAAGAATTTCTTGATATTTAATCTAAACTGACCTCTGTTCAGAAAAAGGCATTACACCTTGTCTTATCTCTATATACCCTTGCAAAAATTTCCTCTCCAGCTTTCTCATAGGACCCCATCAGGTACTGGAAGAACTCTATGAGGCCTTTCTGGATCCTTCTTTTCTCCAGGATGAACAACTTTGTCAGCCTTTCTTCATAGCAGAGATGCTCCATCCACATTTAAGTATCTAATTCCTGTTTGCATCCTGTTGGAAATCGGTGCCGTAAGTTCCCTGGAAGGTAGAATAGTTTAGGTACGTGAAAACCCCTGTCTTTGTGAACCTTACCTGGTATGGCTGACAAATATGGCCAGATTGCAGAAAAAGTTTATCAGCTGTCAGTAAAGTACATTCTAATGTTTAAACTTCTACTCTATCACAGTATGCATTTTTTCCCTATTAGGACTTATATAGTCCATAAATATTAACTTCTTTGAGGTTTTAAGGATTAATTTCTAACTTAATTCCTTTTAAGATTATCCTTTAGAATATCCTAATGTCTTTTCTGAAATCAATACTTTTTGTTTTCTTTTAATTGTCTGATGCTGTAACAGTTTAAAAGAAGAAAACAAGTTTACTCTTTCATTAAAGACAATTCATACAAATTAAGCAGGCTCACATTGGCTGATATTGCTACACTTATTCTTTTCTTGCTTCTAGATCTTAAAGTTAATATACTGTTTCAGCTGAGATAATTCTTAAAGCAGTCTTACCCAGACAGAATAGAATGTCTGGGTCAGTTACTCACTATATAAAAACACCTCATGAAGTCTGAATTTTGAAAGATCCATAGAGAAAGGTTTATTTCCCAATTTTAAATACAATAACTGAAGCCATTTTAGACAAAAGAATAGTTTATGTTGGCTTAATTTGTTTAAAGATAATAGACTGGAGCAAATTTCAGGTTTTGCGATTACATTAGAAAAAGGTATTTTTAAAGTAATTTTTTCACTTTAAAAAAATCCCTTTTTATTACATTGATCAGTCTAGCAAGCTATCACTCCTGTCAGAGTAGGTGGGCTTTGGTCCCCAAAAAAAAGGAAAAATGTCATTTCACCTTGCTATCAGGTGCCACTCTATAACCATATGGGTTTCACACAGGACCTTCTGTCATGTCTAAGAGAGCAGTGAGGATGGCTAAAATCTCAAGGCATCTCAATTGAAACTCGAAGCTTGTCTTTAAGCAACAGAATTCTTTTAGTCAGCATTTTATGTATATTTAATCACTTATTATACACAGAGTTCTCAGAATTCATGTACTTGTTTCTGAAGTATTTAGAAATGTAAACAATCCCTATCTATATAATTCGCTAAAAATGCACCCTTTTTTCTTTTTAAACTAAAAATGTTATTGTTTCAGGTAGTTGTTTGGTTTAGAAATTATATTCTTGTTCTAATTCATCTAGTCCTAAAATACTTTTTCTATGAACTCTCTTGTCTAACAGCAGTCTGGATAAGGAGTATTAACATTTCTTCAGGCTTCCTGTTACACTAAAATACTGATCAACTAGTTGGACTGCTTGGCCACTTCAGACCAGACCAAAAGTTGCCCAAATGCCTCTTAAACACTGGTAAACCTGGGGCATTGACAATCTTTTTAGGAAAGTGTTCCAGTGTTTGACCACCCTCCACTGTCCTAAAAAGCATTACTTGGAAATTCCTGAAAAAAGTAATTTTTTTTAACCCCAGTGTTGTTATTCAGCCTCCTGCCCGCCTAATCCCTTTTGACTACATTCAAGAGGCAGATCCTACAATGTGATTTACAGTCACTTTGAGCCACTTGGTCTACTGGAAGGTGTTCCTGCCAATGGCAGGTGGTTCAAAGGAGATGATCTTTAAGGTCCCTTCCAACACAGATCCTTCTGTGTATAAAGGTTAAATTGCAGGGTAGTTATAAGTTTTTATCAGTGAGAAAATCAATTCAATATACTATACATAGCAAATAGCTAAATTCTTTGCACTTATTTAGAGGCATTTTCATCAGGAGAGAAAACATTTAATTTGAGAGTAATGATCAGGATCCATGTATTCTATTAAAGCTTCCTTATTTTTGTATCCTCTGTCCTTTGAACTGATAACTGTTTCTAGTCACACTGAATAAGCTAATTATTGCACACTTATGTTTCTGTTTAAACACATCTGCTCTGACTGGAATTGCAGAAGAAATACACTTATGGCACTCTATTGATTGGTGAGCCATTAAGGTTCCAATTCAAGAAACACCTGCTAGTTACTCAGCCTCAGGTGTCTTGCTTGATTAGGTATTAATTCTTAAATTGATGCCAGATTCTCATTAACTGCCACATGAATAAAGATAAGGACTGAATAAACCTGCTCTGTAAAGCAAATTTTAAATGTGCTATAACTGTCCTCTTTCTTAAGCTAGTTATTAGGTCAGAAGGATCATTGAGAGCAACTCCTGGCCCTTCTTTGGACAAGCCCAAGAGCCACACCACGTTGTTATGACCTGCCTCTTACACAGAGTAACTGTGGTTGTTGTTAATAGATCCCCTTGGGGTAAATTAAATTGAAACAAGACCGAATGACCATTGTATATATGAGGCAGGTTTATTTTAAAACAATTTGGTTGCAGCAGAAAGGAGGGATATACCTGGTTTTCTTCTTTTTATATAAAAATATCATGGAGAACATATATAAGGAAAAGCTATAAAGAGATGAAAAGTACAAGAGAAGACAGTAGAACAGAAAGATATCACCTCCTGTGGCTCCACTGATGATCATTTCTATTTTGATGTCTGTGTGCAGAGTGGTGGTTGCAATCTTAATCCATTGGGGATGCAGCCCGTGAAACAAAGAGTTTGTCAAAATACATACACTTGGTTTTATGTGGGAACACCCTGATATCTCCAGTTGTGGGGGAGTTTACACTGTCAGATGCAGTTGTGTTTTATGTGAAGGGAGGAGATTAGTGTAATAAAAAGCATTACTCCATCTCTGCAGGATCTGCTTCTTATCAGCCTTTTCCCTTATCTGGAATGAAAACACTTTGTTTAAGACAAAGACAGCAGTTCCTGGTT
The DNA here is from genome assembly GCA_013397095.1 of Sterrhoptilus dennistouni. Classification (NCBI taxonomy): domain Eukaryota; kingdom Metazoa; phylum Chordata; class Aves; order Passeriformes; family Zosteropidae; genus Sterrhoptilus; species Sterrhoptilus dennistouni. Next base: position 4,143,530 of record VWZU01000755.1, read on the forward strand.
TTCAGGGAAATTATAGTTGCAGTGCTCAACCAGCCTGTCCAAGCCAAGTTACAGAGTGCCTCATAAGGTTGTGTCAATGTTTCTTAACTCTGGCAGGCTTGGTGACCACTTCCTTGGGGAGATTGATCAAGTGCCCAACCACCCTCTGGATGAATAACCTTTTCCTAATATTCAACTTAAATCTCCCCTAAAACACCTTCATGTTCTTCCCTCAGGTTCTAAAATTGGTCACCAGAGAGAAAAGATCAGTGTCTGCATCCCCATTTCCCCTGATGAGGAAACTGTAGACTGAAATGAGGTCTTTCCTTAGTCTCCTCTTCTTTAGGCTGAACAAACCAAGCTGTTTCTCAAAAGGCTTTCCCTCTTTGTATCAAATTCTTTTCAATTTAAATGTAAATAATTTTTCAAAGCTAGCTTTTAGTATTAAACATAGTATAAAAGTACTTTTCAATAAAGAAAAGGGAATTGGTCTCATTAAATTAAGATGATCTTGTTAATAATTGGTTAGTTGTTCTAAAAGTGTGGACTTTTTCCACAAAAAAAAGTGAAAATGTGAGAAAAGTAATGGATTGTATCATTTATGATGTCTTTTGAAACAGAAATATAGTTTCATGAACCATTCAAACCAACTATCCAAAAAAAAGTCTATAGTATAGTCTTCCATTAATACTTTTCTTGCTGTGGTTCTGCAGCTTGATTACCATTGGAACAATTTTGCTAGTGCAAATTGACTGAAGAAGATAATACACATTTCACTCTTCCTTTCTCTAGGCTCAGTAACAAGGAATGCTAAGCTCAACTTTACAACTTTGCTTGAGAGTCTGTTAATGAAAATACATTCACAAACTCTGTTTCATTAGTAGGTTTGTTTTTGGCCTTTTCTCTGGTCAGCGCTTCCAGAGATCCACAGGCTGATGATGTCTGTCTCTCTGATTTAGGAAATCAAGGTAAAGATGAATGTCAATTAAGTGCAATATGGAAAGATGGATGCCAAGTTGGAACTGTACAGGCCCTCAAGCTGAAGACTAAAAACCGATATATAGGATTCCTAGACAGGGATTAAGATCTTGGTTTCATCATTGGTGCTGCTAGGTTAAGAATTAGACTTGATTATCTTAGAGGTCTTTTCCAATCTAAATTTTTATATTATGATATCAATCAAAACCAGAGCTTTTTTGTTTCACAAAAATTTATAGCTGAAGAAAAGGCACAGCAAATGTCAACACATGAACAGGAGAATGCACTTGAATGACACAATGGGGTGGATTCGTCATGACCTATTGCACTGGCCTTGGACTAGATGATTTTTAAAAGTACCTTCCAACCAGACCATTCTGTTGTAGGAGAACGGATTGTAAGAGGATGGAGATAGTGCTGAAAGCAATCTCACCCCTTATGAGTTGCAGCTGTACTAATTACCAAAGAGTGGAAAGAGCCTTGCCCTTAACAGGTCACAGCTGTGTCCAATAAGGAGGGATGCTATAAAAGAGTGGTTTAGCTGGTTGAGGGAGAGTTGGAGTTTGCTGGCTGTGCTGTGAGGAGGAAGGGTTAGGTGGTTGTGCCAAAGAAGAAGGAAGACTGCAGGAATCAGAGCTGTATGGTGCTGCCTGTGAGAACTCACAGAAAAAGGTTATGAAGGTTTTACTGTAGGATAGTAAACTGATGGTGTCAGTTTTAAACAACTGCTGCCCTGTGTGAGGAGGAGCACTGACAATATTCTATCTTCTGTAGCTGGCCCTGCTTGAGTAGGTGGAAGTAAACCAAATAATCTCCAGAGGTCCCTTCTAACCTCAATCATTCTGTAATTTTATGAAGGCTAATTTATTACCAAATAAAACCAGAGCAGGAGTGTTAAAAACCAATGCAACAGGTCCCCACCTCCCCTCCATTTTTGCCAGCATTCAACTTTAATCCTGCATTCCTAACTTTTCTCTTCCTCCCTTGTCACAGTCTCTGCTAAGAATGGCACAGGGAGGATGGTAGGTGGAGGAGTAAGGATAACTGCTGCAGGATGAATCTTTCCTGTATATTCAAGGTCTTCGGAAAAAGATCTCCTCCAGCATGGGCCATGATCCTTGTCAGGTAATATCCAACTGCTCTATCACAGACTGCAGGGAATGCCTGTTCTGCCACAAGGATCTCTAACTTCCCCTGCTTCTTCTTTGAGCTTGATGTCCATTGCAGAACTGCTTCTCTCTGTCGTGGGGCAGCCCTGGTCTCCTCTCACTGAAGTCACCTCACACACCTCCAAGGACAATGCTTTGCCATGGGACACCCAATGCCATGTTGTATCCAGTAGTGTTAGTGCTGTTCTTACAGGAAAAAAAAAAAAGTGATCCAGAACCCTTAGATATCTCTCTGGAATCTTACAGAACTAATACCAGTATTAAAATTTTAATTTATTGTTGACAATATATTTTTCTCTGATTGTTACGATTTAAAATCATGATATGTAATTACTAGAATGTGTAAAAAATGGAAAGTAGAACAGTCTTGAAACTAAAGATAAGGAGCTTAAAAATTTTCTCTCAAATCAAACACAAAGGCATGCAAAAATGTTCTTTGACAAAAAGATATCTTTAAATACTCTGCAATGTCTGATTGTTTATATTTCCTAATCATTCTAAAACATGTCTTTGCACAACTTTCATTCCACTTACTGCTGAGTTGCAAAATCCTTTAGTATCAGTAAACAGGATATCCCAAGAAACCAAAAGCATCTGCATTACAGAAAATCCTTATGGATAATAGTAGTCTCTGCCTTTTTCTTGAATATTGTGAATGTCTGACTATCTTGATTCCAAAATTATGTGGATGAAAATGATTGTGGTTTTAGGGTTTCTTTGCACTAAGGTATTTTCCAGTGGTGTTTTGAGCAAAGAAAATAATGTATATCGTATTTTTATAAAAATTGTTGTTTAATATAAGCATAATAACCTGTAATTTCAAGTGTTTAAAAAAAACCAAACCAAAATGTCAATTAAGGCTCTATGTGAAAACAACGCATAGAGAACTTCTTTAAAGCTGCATCATACTAATAAGAAGTATAAAAACAAAGACAAATTGCAAATAATTTAGTCACTACTTCAATTTTTAATTTTGTTCACGTCAGCCACTTGAAACTCAAAACTGTTTGAAGAGCAAAAGGGTCCTTTAAAAATGACACTTTGATATACATCCATCAAAACAGCTTGGGAAAAGAAAAATACAAAGACAGAGGTAGGGAAAGTGACTAAAGTGTATTGAGATTTTTTTGCCTGTGCTTGGTTGTACTTCTGTTGTTGCTCAGTCCAAATCCTGTTCATTGTTTGCACCAATAGTCCCTTCCTCTTGGCTACCTTATGGTGTTCCCTTGCAGTAGAGATTTACAGTTAGAAATCTGCATCCCATTCTTGCTTAAAATCACAATCATAAACCCAAAAATCTTTTTAATCCTTGCTTAAGTCTCTTCTGTCTCAGTGCTCAGAATACTTCAACACATACCAAATCCCTGTGCAATTTTATCTGAGATGGATTCAATTCACCTCTGAAGACAATATTTATTAGCTCTCCAGACAAATTAAAAGACTCTGACGGTTAAATGAAGTCCCATTTTATGTCTTAACATATCTCCATAAGGGACATTCATGTCTGTAACTTCATTATCTGCGTACATTTCTCTAATACAAACAATGACTATCAATTAAAATGAGATTGAAGTGGGGCTTGGGGCAAGTATAATTTTCTTTTAATATCCATTTGAAACATCATTGCAAAAGGAAATGGTTGTGTTTTAATGACTTCTCCTTTGAAGTTAAGGAGATACAAATCTGGGACTATGTTCAGCTGCTTTGCAGCAGTTCTTCTATAGTACAATGCTGGAAGGAAATGAACTGCACCGTTGAGAGAATTTCACTGCATAGTCACAATCCCGAAGGATATTAAAACCTCTGTAGCAGTTTCAGTAAGTTCATTTTTCTGTCTCTAAGTAAAGGCGATATGACCTGAAGTCCCATATGCCATGGATATTCTGCTTATAGCTGCTTATAATATAAGCTGGTCTGCATTACAGAAGTGTGAATTATCTACAAAATAATTGTCATTTAATTCACTCCACATTTAAAAATCATTGAAGAGAGCTGAAGAGAGAAAATGAAAATAAAAAGTCGCTTTAAAAGGAAAACCAAATAAAACACTTGGGCATAGCTGAGAGATCTTACCTTGACTAAGTCACACAATTATATAATGTAATAGTCTGAAGTTTTTAAGTGTTTTTGGTCGTTTTTTGATGCCCTTGAATTTATCTAGGAATGTGAATAGAAACACTGGGTAATAATTACCTATTTTGAGTCCACATGGATTTCTTCCAAACTGTTCCCCTAATCTATTCCACATTGAAACTCTAAGGGAATTCAATCAAAGGCAATAAATGAACTTACTTTGAAGCTCTCTAAGGCATTCTCAATTTGCCATCAAACTATTACTGTAACAAATTATATTTGCGAACTCTGCAAAAAGGCCTTTTTTGTTGGATTCCTTTATAAATGTTTCATCTGAAAGGGAAATCTGCTGCAAAACAGAAAATGGACGATAAAATGTTTTTCTGAAGAAAAGGTTTAAATTTGAATTATTTAATGTCAGGCTACTTATTCACATAATTTTTTATCAGTTGCTTCTAATTTCTTTCATGGAAAATCCAAAATTAAAATTTTCAGACCCAGAAGAAATGCCGAATGTTATCTATGATCCAAATCCCTATGATGAAAAGTGCTAGAATAAACAATGAACTAAGGTGTAAAATAAGAAGCAGAGAAAGCTGCTCTTTTGAAGGAATTATTACATTCCTTCGGCCTGTTTGGTTAAAACAAAAAATTCAATTTCAAAGCCCAAAATAGCAGTAACACAGCAAAGGAAAATTCCTGTGAATAAAGCTTTTTTTTTTTTTTTCATTTGATTGTGGGGATTTTTGATTGGTATTTTGGGTTTTTTTGGTGGCTTTAACTTAAAAATACACAAAAACAATGGTGTTGTGCAAAAAGGGCATAATTAAATGTAAACTTTCACTGACTTAAGCAACTCCTATAATCCTGGAAAGTCATAAAAATATATTTTGGTTATATTTAATAATTACTATGGGTAATGCTTATCAAGTTTTCCATTTTTATGCAAGAAAGACCTTCCCAACATATTATTAATTATTTTTTGGCTTCTTTTGCTTATCTGTCTTACACAGTTGCATTATTTCTACTTTACAATTTCATTTACAGTTTGCAGAAATGTGTGATTCCAAACAGGAAGGAGGACCACTAGTTTCTCTGCTAATTAACAAAATTTTCTACTGATCTCCTTTAGTAAGTCCTGAAGTCCTTAGAACTCTTAAAACAAAAGTAAAAGTAATTTTTACCCTTCAGTACTCTTGGTTAGAAAGAGCCTAAGGCATGGTAGAGTAGTGTTCCAGGACAAAACGTCTATTTGTCTATCCACAATTCTGCATGTGTTTCTTGTTGATTCTCTGATATTGAAGAAAATGTGATTAACTATGAGTTACTGATTCTATCTCCAGAGATGGATGGATGAATGAAGAAAGGTAGGGTAAGATAGAAATAAATATGCGTGTTTCATACTTCTGGTAGGAATCACATCTATGTGTACAGCATGCAAGAAGGTTTTAGAAAATAACCATAGTATTTCAAACTTTGTTCACTGATGCAGCAGTTAAAGTACATGAATAAAACTAGAAGGTAGCAGTATAGCATGTAGTGGAGGTTAGCTAGAACTTCATGTTATCCCTTAGTTTAGTTTTCTGGGAGAAAAGAAAAAGGGAAATTGTATCTAAAACACTTGGCTGTTGTGAGGTTATTTGGCACTGTGATCTTTAGGGCTCCTGAAGGATTTTGTTACAAATAAGCAACTTCATTCTTCATTTCTCCTGTCAGGTAATGGAATGTTATTTGTAGATAAACTGCTTAATCTCAAAATAAAACAAAGGTTGTAGATGGTGTCATCTGCACATACTAAGCAGGAACCACAACAGGCTTCTCTATTACAGCTCTCTAAATTCATCTGGGTGGCAGTGAATTTCACAGGAAGAAATATGTTTGTACACATCTCCATGTGAAAGAGAAAAAGGCAGTCAAATGTACACACGGTAGCACATGAGTCTCTGCAATCAAGGCCTATAATTATTCCCTGCCAAAATTCTACTTGAAATATATATCTATTTCAGTATTTTCTGTCTATAACCCACTGTGGCCAAGGCAAATGGTCAAAACCAACTCATAGTAAGGAAAGCCCTGGCCACTTCTGGGACCTTATAAAGCCTACAGCACTGACTAGTATTGGCAAAGTTGAATTTACTGGCCTATGGTTTCATGGAGCTGCTGCACTTTGGCTTTTCATATGACTTTCTGTGTGACCGAATTAAATGACATTCTATGTAGGCTGTGCAGTTAACTGGCTTTTGTGGTGGGATGGGTTTTGGTTGGCTTAGGTTGTTGGGTTTTTTTTCCCTATAATATTAGATTAAAATTTTTACTATAACCTTAACTTTTTAAGAGCTTAGTGTATTTTAGATCAAGTACAATTATGAGGGATTTGATTAAATATAGACACAAGTTATAGATTATATCCTGCATTTCTGAAAAGAAAAATACATGATAATACAGCCATAAATGTCTGCAGGATGGGGACTGGCACTGTACTTCTATGTTTGGAAGTGGCTGCAGCCCTGTTATTATTTCTAGAAAAAAAAAGTAGTAACTTTACTGAAATATTTTATTTCTCACAAATATGTATCCAAAGATCCACATTTGTTGTTTTCTGGTTGTATTTCCATGAAGAATGAGTAGAACTAAGTGAAATTATATAGGAGACAGCAACAAGGAATTAAAAGTAAAAATGTTAAACCTGAATTCTGGTTGCCAGTTCAATATAGTGGCTTGGAAAGAGATTAAGACTTAAGAAGGACATGTTTTTAATTGGAATTTTACTGCTGAAGTAGTATAATGACAAGAAGAATCCAGAATAAATCTGCACTTTCCATTCAAGAAAGTTAAAAGAGCAAAATAACTGAAAAAGACAAGCATTTGCTGATGATCTTAATTTTTTTTTAAAGAGCAGCAAAGAGTTCAGTAAAGACATGAGAAAACAAGGTATGATTACTGTATTTTTTTTCCTTTTAGATCTTTTTCCATTAGTTTAATTATTCAAAGGTTCCACTGGCTGCTTTTGTAAATGGCAAATAACATGTACTTCTCAGATTGTGGTCCTCACCTGTCATCATTTGACACATGACTAACATTAAGTGAAATGTTCCTTTCTAAGTATTTTAGGTTTTGCACATAGTTGTTCAAATGAATGATTGCTGGCAAATCTTCATTTTCTTGTTTCATTACAAGGCAGTGTCTTTTTTCCCAAGCATGGGATAACGTCCATGTTGTGTGTACGTGTTTCAGATGTATAATCTTTCCTTGAACAAACAAATTAAAACCCTTTAGTAAATTAGATCTACTGATTTAAAATAAATTTATAATTTTTCCTGATTAGCACAACTAAATGAGCTCAGCCTATTTCATTTATGCAGAAATTTATAATATAACTTAATTGTGTAGAAATTCCTAGAGAAGGAAAATTACTTCTAATAAAAAAGCTCATCTAATAGACAAGCATAAGATCTGGTAACTAGAAAATTATATCTGGTACACAATAATAAAAAAAAAAAAAAAAAAAAAAAAAAAAAAAAAAAAAAAAAAAAAACCCAACCTTATTAAATCTTTTGGTTTAACCTAATAAGTTTTAGCCATAACAATAGCAAACATAAAAGTGAAGGTTAGGATGAAAATCAGAACAGGGCAATGATGATTACTGATGCTCTCTGTATATTTTCTAGAACAATTTATTTACCATAAGGTGGCTCCTTGATGATAACATCTCTATGGTTGGTAGATTGTCATGGACTTTTATTGACGAAGTGTGTGAATTGGCTTACTTCTTTTTCTTTCTTCCTCTTTTTCTTTCCCACTCCTCCTTTTCCACATTTTCCCCAGAGGTATTTATTTCAAAATATCTATTCTTACCTCAGTCTTATAATTTATTAAGAATTTATTCCATCCTGACTGTAAAAGTCTTGTCTGAAGCTTTGAAGTAACCTTCAGTTTAATCACATTATTTAGTTGTTGTGAAGCCTTAGTAGTGTCATGATTATTATACTGACATTACCTTATCTGAATTGATTTTATCTTCTTTTGTGGTGGTCGCGATGTCACAGGATCCCTCTCCTGCTCTGCCAGGCCAGCCCTGACACTGGCCCCAGTACAAGGTACAGTTCAGTACCTGGGGAGCCTCACCGATCCTCTGGAGCCTTTTCTGCCAGCGAGTAATGAGCGGTGATGAGAAGGAAAGGCAGACTCTGATAAGGGGACAGCAACTGAAGCTTATTGGTAGCTCCTGGGGTAGAACTCACCTCCAGAGTGTCAGCCGTAACAGGGCACTGAACATGCCGATACAACAGCTTATACCTGGGGCTGGAACAAGAGGATGGGTTCATTACCAGGCCAATCAGGATAAACATGGGAGTGGCTCAACAGATAACAGACATTATGGCAAACCAAATAGAAATAGGAGGGGAAGGCTGGGGTCCCGTCCAATCACTTGATGCTCTCCCTGGAATTTTCTGGACTCAGGGAGAGGCCCTGGAGTGATGGACAGGGCCCCCCCCCGGGATTACATAACACATTCATTGACAGAAAACTGCAACTTGGGAGAAATCATATGGGGAAGAACAGAGGGGTATATGCAGCAAACCATTTTAACAGCATAAAATCAGGAACCATTAATTACAAGGAACTTAATAAAATTAAAACCACACTGCTACATTCTTTCAAATTCTGTAGCACACTTCATCCAGATTTTTTTTTCACTTACAATAATATAAATTAATATTTTTTTTTTAAATTAAGGAGCAAAAAAGTAATAACCTTCAGCCAACAATTCCCAAAGTCTCACTAAAATGCAAAGCATAAAATGCAAAATGCATGCTTTGGTTGCTTTCAAAACTGCACCTCTCATAAACAGACATGAACATAATTTTGTGTTACACTCAACTCCTAGGTGAGTAACAGCTCCTACATTTGCACTGGGATAGCCTTAGCTAAGGGACAGTGCTGCCCAGCTGCTTGCTCGCTTGTTCTCTCTCCTCAGAAGGGCAAGGGGAGAAGATAGAATGAGGAAGCTCGTGGGTTAGGTGGAGACAGGTTGAACAAATTCAACTCGTGTAAACTTATTTTCTTTTCCACTTAAAATAGATTCTGGTAGACACAAATAGTATCTTTCCTTCTCCACCTTTTCTTGTGCTTTATATAACTCCTTTACTTTCAAATCCTCCAAAGCCAGACTGATTCTTTAATTTCCCCTGGGTATGGAAGGCTGCAATCAGCAATTCATAGCTTCTGTCTATTGCTCCTTCCTCCTTGTGCTCCAGCATAGGTCCTCCATGGGCTGAAATCCTTCACAAAAATTCTGTTCCAGCATGGACTTTTACAGATACCAGTGAATACCTGCTCCATCCCCTGGAGCGCCTCCTATTTCTGCTTCTCTGACCTTGACATTCTCTCTGCTGTTTCTCACTCTCTGTTTTTCCCTGCTCCTCCTGACTATTTTTTTGAAGTTTTTATTAATTTTATTTTCACAGAGTCATCACCAACCTGGATGACAGGGTCTGCTGTACCCTGTTGTGGAGTCAGATACAACCTTCTGTGTCTACCATAGATGCAGACTTTGGCCTCCCCTCACTGCAAAAACCTTGTCATATAAACGAAATGGAGTGTTTGCAAAAGATTTAACTGGGGGGCCTGACAGTATAAACCACTAAACTGTAGAAACCTGCTACATATTATATGGGGGTGAAAGTGTTTACTTTTGTTCCAAGCCCCAAAGTTTCAATTGAGTTCCTGAAAGGACATTGTTTTTTGAGCTGAAAACAAGTTGCTCTGTGCTTTGCTAATTTGAATAATCACTTTTCCAAACAATTATTTAATTTTATTAAACCTCCTTCTATTAAACTGAATTTCCCTGTAATAGAATTTCCCATGGGAAATGTACTTATGCCCTGTAACTCAGGCATTAGTTGATACTGTTTTCGAAAAGTAAAGGTTGATCTCTTCAGAAGCTTTCACTTTAGAGTGGATCTCTTTTCTATAGGGATCTCTAAAGGACCGAATAATGGGAACATTCTCTAAAGATAGATGATAAACAAAAAAGAAAAATGTTAAATAAGAGAGAGCATGACCTTCACAACTGAAACATTTGTTACCAGGTGATTTAAGTTTTAATAACCTTGTATTCTGCATGCAGCAAAATAGGTAAAGAGCCTGAACAGTGTTACTTGCTTTTTTCTTCTTACACTTTTTGCTGATTGACTCTGTGCACAAACCAATTAAAATCTATGGCTATTTAGTTATCTTCAGCTCTTATCAGCAGGGTGCTAAACTCCCTTTGCCTGATTAAATCATGGTAAAACACTTTTTTGAATAGAGCTCTAGTCAATGCCATTTCTACTCACTCTAAGTGGTAAAGCATAGAAAGAACCAAAATTTCTCATTTGTGCTACCATAAAGATATGAGCTGTTAGAAAGTTTATATTGTATGCCCAAGCCAGCAAGTCTAAGTGTTTGACATAATTCAAATGAAAGATCTCTAGTAAGACTATAAATTTTAGACATTTCCTCCACAACATAAATGTTTTGATAGCTTCTTCATACAACATCAAAGAATCATGAGATTATAGGAAAAAGGGAGGACAGGTCCTGGCTTTCTAAGTGTAAATTTCTGTTGATCTTCCAAATAAGATGCTGATATGGAAGAATTCAAATAAGATGGTGGAAACTGATTCTGTGTTTAGAGAGAAAAGCTTTAAACATTAATGGCATGATCTTAAAAGAGGGGATGAGGAATTAACAGATTTCTATTTTCATTTGGGATGGGGAGGAATATGAAGTGCCAATTATTCAGGAAAATATTGTCAGTGACCTGCTACACCACTCTTAGACCTGCACAAGGCTATTGGGCTGGGCGGAATCTACCCAAGGGTACTGAGAGAGCTGGAAGAAGAGCTCACTGAGCCACTTTCAATCATTTATCAGCAGTTCTGGGTAACTGGGTGGATTCCAGTAGACTGGAAGCTAGCAAATGTGTTACCCATTGTCTTGGGTTACAATGGAAGGCATAACCAAAAGTATGCATTCTATTACTTTCTGTTGAAATCAGCAGGGGAAGTGTTTTTTCTCTTCTAGCACTCATTCCTCATGATTCCAGGAGCTGGTGTGGGGGAGCAGGTGTCTTCTGTTAATGGGCCAGCTGTTAAAACCAGGTAGGGCCGTGTTCTGTATCTCTTCCATGACCCATCCTTTCTTTAAGGGGATATCTGCTGTTAATGGGCCATTAAGCCTCACTTCATGACTGATAAAATTGCATCATTCCATGTGAAATGCTCCACCCAGTGCGAGGAGCCAAGTATTCTTACCTGGATAAAACCTGAAAATCAGAAGACCAAGACAACTTCTTTTCCACTGGATTCCCAGAGGAAGATGGGACCTATCTCACCACCACTGGACCCTTCTACAGGATCATGTCTGCTCCAACAGAACCACATCTGTCACTCAGGAAGAGTTAATTGGATTGGTACCAACACCCTAACCAATGGGGTGTCGGGTTGTATTCTTTGTCAGTGTTTTCTTTTTTTTGTTTGTTTGTTTGCTTTTTTTGTACTACTACATTTTTCTTTTTAATATTCCTAGTAAAGAACTGCTATTCCTATATCTTTGCCTGATAACCACTTAATTTTAATATTATAATAATTCAGAGGGAAGGGGTTTACATTCTCCATACCAAGGGAAGCTCTGGCTTTTCCATGGCAGACACCTGTCTTTCCAAATTAAGATACCCATCTAAAAGAAGGGCCAGAAGGAAGATCCAGGGAACTGCAGAGCTATCAGAAGTGCATTTAATAGCAAGGAAATCAAATACTCATTCTTTGTCTTGTTCAGTTGCATATTATAGTTTCTTACATAACCATAGTTTTTAATCCTCCCAGGATTGTCAACAAAATAGTAGATAATAGAATTTATGATCTCAAAATTTTTATCTAGAATATTAGGATATGATTGTTCTTTGAGGAACCCTCACCATCATATTACACATTCCCATTATTTATAATCATGAGATGGGTCACAATTCTATTTTCTGCTACTGTTATCTAACTTAGTAAGGCGTATCTTTCAACCTTTCTACTGAACCCTGCTGGTGGAAATGGCTGTGATGGAATGACGGAGTGGTAACAGTGGCTGTGCAGCTCTTTAGAAGGACCTTGATAGATTTAGAGATGGGCAGAGAACTGTTTGCAGTTCAACAAAGGCAAATGCAGGGTCCTGTACCTGAAGAAGAGTAACTCCCATGTACCAGTACAGACTGGGGGCCAACCTGCTGGAGAGCAACTCTTTGGAAAAGGATCTGGGAGTCCTGGTAGACGGCAAGCTTCCATGAGCTAGCAGTGCCCTTGTGGCAAAGATAGCCAGCAATATCCTGGGATGCATTAGGAAGAACATTGCCATAGGCTGAGGGACCCTGACCCTCTATTCAGCCCTAGTGAGGCCACACCTGGTGTGCTGCTCTGGGATCCAGAACAGCAGAACCTCTGGAGCCAGTTCTGGGCTCCTTAGGACAAGAGAGACATGGAGCTTATGGAGTGAGTTCCACTTGAACATGAGGAAAAACTTTACCATGCAGATGACTGAACACTGGCATGGGTGCCCCAGACAGATTGTGGAGTATCCTTCTCTGGAGATATTTAATAACTGTCTGAATGCAATTCTCTGTTCTAGGATGACTGCTTCAGCAGGGAGGCTTCCCAGATGACCCATTATGGTCACTTCCAATCCTACTCGTTCTGTGATTGATTCTCTAATTTTGTCATTCTGTGGCTGCTGGCTAGGTGAAACCCACAGGAATTACTCATTCCACCCTTCTGGTGTCAAACTATCTTACATTTATAAACAAATGCAATTATTTAAAAAATCTTTCTATACATACGCAGACGGTTGGTACTTTTTTCCTTTTTTATTTTTCCCCCCAGAAAAGAAGAGGGGAGAAGAAATGTCCCTAGGTTTCTAATCTAAAGCATTATATTAATATGGTTCAAGGTTACTTCTGTACTATTTGTGAATCAAACTTTCCTGCAAAAAATGTAAGATGTAAATATCAAGCATGTCCTTAGCCTTATTTGCACAGTAAACGGCATCAATTTTTTTAAAACTTACTAAACATAAGGGACAGACAAAAACATAAGGGACAGTTGATACAAATCAGCATGATTTCATTGAAGTCAATGCAATCATGAAACTTTAAAATTCTCTCTTTTTTTAATCTCCCCCTGCAACAGACTGTAAAGTAGAAGCATAAATGCCATTATTTTGGGTATTCAGCATGGACAGATAAAGAGAAAACAGTTATATTATAAATATATGCACTAATTTTAAAATATGCTCCTAGCTCTAGAAGATTGTTTTCTACAAGTAACTATTTAATGATGCAGAGAGGACCAATGGAATTTTTAGAAATGCCTAGGCATTTGGCTCCTCCAAAAACTGAACCAGATTAAATGACTATTCCCAAGGGAGTGAAAAACAAGGGAAGCTATCAACAACATAAAATTAAACAATATAAAAATACTCCAGTTGTTGATCTATAGCTTTCATATTTTGGCAAGTAGTATTTTTTTAAGATTGTTCTCTTTATGGTAACTGGCTGCAGAAGGACACAAGCCAGGAAAGGACCTTATGATCAACATTTCTTGATCAAGAAGGTACAACTTTTTCCATTTATTGGAATCAACCTTCCTTCACAAAAACATATGGAACTGTTCATCTCTTTCCAAATAGGAGAATGGAGTGTAAAATTTTTGGGCTTTGCTAAAACATATTTCTAGTGATTCCTTTGAAAATAAGTCATCAAATTAATTGGTATTTCTGTTGCAACTCTTGAAAACAACAGTTCCAGTGTCTGTCAAAGCTGTAGAAGTAGTAAATTCTTTTGTTTCCATACTCTGAATAATGAAAACACAGAAGAGTTTTTATTGAGCAGGATCAGCCCAATATGCCAGATTGGTGTCAACTCACTTGGTAGTCATTGTGATAAATATCTATCCCAGTGCTTAAATGTACCCATTACTTTTGATGTAGCCTTTAACAGTCCATTGTATTGATCTATTTTTCCGGAGATTGATGCATTTACATGGGATGCGATACACCCACTCAGTGCCATGATCTTTGGCCCATATTTTTATGAAGTTGCTTTAGAAATTAGTTCTGTTTTCTGGCTCATTTCTTTCTGGGGTGCCATGTCTCCATGGCACTTTCTTTCAAGTCCCAGGATAATATTTCAGGTAGTAACATAAGACAAAGGATGTGTTTCCACCTACCCAGTGGTTCCTTCCACCATTTTAAGGACATGGTGCTTTCCTTGGTGGAGTGAAATACAATCAGTCTGCCAGGCCTTCCCATATTTATATTTCAGATAATTGCCTCAGGTATTGGATAACTTTCTCTATTGGGTTCCACTTGCCTGGCTGGCATATAGAATCATCCTTGAAGAATGCCTTCCCTTCACACTTAAATGAGATTTGCCTACAGAGGCTAAGAACTTGTGTGCCTTTTTCAATTACCTTTTCAATGCCTCCTTCTCTAGAAAGTTATCCCAGTGGCTTGGCTTTCCTACCCTCTAACTCCAGGCTACTGGTCTTACCAGCTAGAGTGTGGGAAACTGAATTAGAACTTTACAAGCATCTCTTTTTTCCTTCTGTACCAGATTAATATATCAAAACATTATCATTACTTTGTTCGAGTTACGTTTGCTGTGTTTTATATTAACAGTATTTTGGCATCAAAAGTTATGCGAGACAAATTTTTAATTTTTCAAATTAAATATTTGGGAAAATACTTTTGAAACACTTCATTAATCTATAAATTCTTTCACAGAGCTGTTTTCTGTTTGTGCACAAAACTCTCATCATATATACATCACAGAGTTTTGAGAAAGTAGAGATTTTAAGAGAGTTCCGCAACTCCTCTGGTTCCAAACCTCTTTTAAAAGCAGAGCCAAACTGATCTTGATGCCTTCAGAGGCTACCTAGAACAGAGGCTAGGCAGTGTTAAAGGAATAAAATAAGTATTTATTAAAAGGCCTTCAAAGAATACACCTTGGGGAGTACAAGAACCTGGCTGAGGCTACGCCCAAGATAGATGATGGGTCACATCCACATTCTCCCACTTTTATAAGTTTTGGTCCATTCACATATTGGGGTTAATTGCCCAATTACAGCTTCAGGTTATGAAGTCCCATCCTTCCAGTTTGCTCTCCTCAGTTTGCTCTTTATACTTTTTGGGCCTGATGCTGCAATGGTGTCCTTGGTTCTTGGCTGGAAAATGATTGTTGTTTCTAACTAAACTGTGAAGAGAACTTGCTAACACTTCATATGAAGTTCAGATTTGTATACTAATGCAGTGCAAAATCTGGAAAACATGAAAGCTAAAACTTAAGGCATCAATCTAGGTCCCTGTCAAACTGAATCTTGAACTTCTCCAGTGACAGAAATTCTGCTTTGTCTCTGTGCAACCTTATCTAATGTTTGAATCTTCTCATAATGAGTAACTTCTGTCTTTTATTTAGGCAGAATTTCCCCTGGAGCAACTTGTGCCTGTCACCTCTTGTCCTGTCACCTTGCATGCAGCCTAGTGAGAAGACAACCTCTATAAGTTCTCTGAAACTCCCTTTTAGCTACTCAGAGACTGTGATTAGGAGTTCTTCTCTGAGCCTTCTCTACTCTAGGCTGAATAAACCCAATTTCTTCAATCTTTCTTCATGTGCCAAATCATTCAACCATCTAATCATATTGGCGGCCCTTTGTTGGATCCTCTCCAGTTGTTCAATGTCTCTCTTAAACTGGTGAATCAAAACAGTCAATCAAGCATAACAGTTGTCTCAATGAGAATTCATGTTGAGAACTGCCAACTTACCATGTCTTCAACAACTAAGACAGATGGCCCTAGGTAATTATTGAGAGCTTTACCCAAAATAGCATAAAACTTGAATTCTGTTGGCATAAGTTGCTTTGGTTTGTTTGACGTATGTTTGTTTATTTGTGTTGTGTGTTTAATTTTAAATAAAAATGGAAATTAAATCTAAGTTTTATATAATTTTTCTCCTTATTTTCTTTGGTTTGCGAAAAGTTGGGCATAAGCTAGCAGTGTATGCTGCTAAATGCATTAATAGAACCACTCAGCAAGGAAACTGAGCAAAGTGACTATTCACCTTTGCTAAACATTTCTGAAATCACAGAAATGGAGTTCTCCATCTAGTTCTGTACCTTGGGATACAAGAAAGAGACTATCACAGAAACACAGAATCATAAAATGGGTAAGACTGGAAGGGGCAGCTGGAGGATCACTGAGTCCAATCTCCTTGATCAAGCAGGGTTCCTTAGAGTGTGTAACTGAGTATTGGATTGAATGTCCAGGATTGAACAGCTTCAGAGAAGGAGCTCCAGTGATACTGCATATCCTTATACTTCATATACAGCTCAATGAAAAAGTTTTAGGTGTTTAAAGATTATTAACAATTCTCTCTGGCAGGATGTCAAACTAAAATTGAACTATGAAAATTTTTAAACCATAAGTTTTTAAAAATGTATCTTGAATTAAACCTTATTTTTTATTCTGAGATCTGATGCCCTAATTCACATCTAAAATGGCATTAGTCTTTTGAATCAAAATTTAATCTGAACTTTTGTTTTGAAGCTTTACCAGAAGTTAAAATAATTATTTGGTTTGTATACTTTGGTTTCAAGTAATTTTAGCTATAAAATCTTAATGATATCATCATGACATTAATACTGAGTCAAGATATCCATTGATGACAAGATTTCAGTTCTATAAGATGCTGGCAATCTTAGATATGCCATAGAAGGATCAGGTCTAGATCAAATGAAGGATCAAGCTTGTCATTGCAATTGACATAGAAGTTATGTCTCCAAATAATTCTTTATAGTTGAAGGCTAGAATTACTTCTATGCAGTTGTAATTTGAAATTAATAGAAAGCAAATCACTGGTCTTAAATAACTACACAGTCTGGCATACAATTTTCATATTTTGCAACTTTTAGCATGAGGATTATCTGAATGGATATATATAATTATAAAAGAAGTTATGTAGTTTTGATTACATGTGAGATGTAAAAAAAATACAGAACACAAATATTACACGTTATATGCCTTGATAAGAGATGTAGTGCAATGATTACTATGCACCAAATTCATTTTACATCTTGAAAGTGTTTTCTACTAGTGCAATGGGTATTTTAGATTTACAAATGGTTAGAGAGCTGTCACTATATACATAGAAGTCTCTGTTAATGTCAAATAACATATTAAATTATTTTTAAAATAGTTAATATGCCCTTTCTATCCCCTGTTGCTATTTAAGTGAGGTATGCAGGATTGCAAGTAGCAGAAAGACCAGTGTAAATAATCTTGTGCCTTTGTGATCTTGAAGTTAGTAACATACTGGAAACGAAACAAAAATCAGGGTTGCTTTAATGGACCATCTTGTAACTGTATTATATTACTTTTTTCCTTCAGAGCTCAAGATTAATATGTGCTTAAGGGTGCAAAGAGCACAACCTTAAGAAATACTTGCTTAATAAAATTATAGATATTCTCATTACCTAATGTTGGCTTTAATGTGTCTACAAGATGGGAAGGAATTTCTGGTGTTTTTAAGATAGACTTAAATCAATTAATTTGAATAGAAAATAAGTGTTCTGAATGCAGATGTAAAAGGAAAATGCCTAAAGGTTTAGCATTCAAGTCTCATATTGACTGTTCTCTGTAAACATATTCTGGTTCTGGCTGGGATGAAGGTATGAAGTAAACTCTTTATAGCTATCTGCGTGGTGCTGAGTACTGGGTTTGTGTGGCCAGGTTTTGGTAGCAGGAGGGCTACAGGGCTGTCTTCTGTGAGAAGCTTCTAGAAGTTTCATCCAGCAGAGCCAATGCCGATCGGATCCAAGACAGGTATGCTGCTGGCCAAGGCTGGGCCAATTAGAAATGTTGGTAAAAATTCTGTGATAATATATTTAAGAGGAAAATAAAATCTATTGCACAAATATAATTCCAGCCAAAGAAGAGCAGGGTGAGAATATGTGAGAGGAACAACCCTGCAGACACACAGGTCAGTGGAGCAGGAGGGGCAGGAGGTGCTCCAGGCACTGGAGTTGAGATTCCCCCGCAGCCCATGGAGGATCACAGGAATGCAGAGATCCATCTGCAGCCCAAAGAGGAGACCAAGGCTGGAGAAAGTGGATGCCTGAGAGGAATCCGTGACTCCTTGAGAGACTTATCCTGGAGCAGGCTCCTGGCAGGGACCTGCAGACCCATGCAGGAGAGATGAGGCTATGAGGGAGCAGGTTTCCCTGTAGGACTTGTGACTCCATGGAGGACCCACACTGGAGCAGGCTGTGCCTGAAGGACTGCACTCTGTGGAAGAGGGACCCAGGCTGCAGCAGTTCATGGAGAGCTGTTACCTGTGGGATGGACATATAGTGGAGAAGATGGTGGAGAGCTGTCTCCCATGGGACAGATACCATGGTGCAGCAGAAGAACGACTCCTCTCCTTGAGCAGAGGGAGAAATAACTTATGATGAACTGACTGCAACCCACATTCCCTGTTTTCCTGAACCACTAGGGGAGGAAGTGTTGCTCAGGAAGGAGGGAGAGATGGGGAGAAGGTGTTTTTCATGTTTATTTTACTTCTCATTGTCTTGCTCTGATTTTTTAGTAATAAATTCAAGTAATATCCCAAAGTCTGATAACACACCATAGTTTTGGCCACTGCTTAATGGTATTTGCACATCAAGACTTCCTCTGTCTGTCTTCTCCCCCACTCCATCCCCACAAAGTGAGTTGACTGAATGTCAGCAAGAGACTGAGGTGGACACAGCCAGCACAGCTGACCTGAGCTGACCAAAGGGATAGTCAATGCCATATCACATCATGTTAAGCAGTAAAAGCTGGTGGAATAAATGAAGAAGAGTGGGAGGAGTTCATGTGTTTGCAATGGTGTTTGTCTTCCCAAGTAACATGTGGTAAAGGCCTGCTTTCCTTGAAATGGGTAAACATCTGTCTTATGGAAAGTAGTAAATTAACTCCATATTTTACCGGTGCTTGCACCTTTTTTTGTGTGTAATTAAACTGGCATTACCTTGAGGCACGAGTCTGTTCTTATTCTTTCTATTTTTCTTCCCATTTCCACTTGGGGTGAGTGAGTGAGTGAGTGAGTGAGTGAGTGAGTGAGTGAGTGAGTGAGTGAGTGAGTGAGTGAGTGAGTGAGTGAGTGAGTGAAAGGCAGGCTGGGTATTTAGCTACTGCTCAGGGTCAAATCATCATGCATATCTAAGTTATGTAGGCCATGAGATTCGTCTGGGGAATAATTTGTGTTTAGTTACTGTGTGTGTTCTTCATTGTCTCAACAACTTATTCAGGAAAACTAAAAATTACAAAATCACCTTAATTAAGCAGAAAATACTTTAAAAATAAGCAAAGTATTATTGTTTAAATCTATTCTCCTATTTATCTGATACACAACTGAACCATGATCTATTCTGTGAAGAAATCTGCTTGTCCCAGAATAATCAATAGTCAAGTTATATTTCACAGGAGCATGAGAAATCATTAAATGGTATTTTGTCTCTTCTGGAACAGCAGTGAAACTAAGTCTTCAATTTTCGATAATGTTTTTCAGAAAGTACACTGTGGATAGTACTGAGTACTTTTTAGTCTGCCAAGACAAGTTCTCTACTACTCTGGAAAATGGTTTAAAAGATCTGGGCTTTGTGTTTCTCACAGTCAATATTTAGTGTGCACAAGTAAACTACTCTGTGCTAATACTGTTGCTGTTATCGTTTCAACTTCCATTTAAATAAAATATTTTCTGGTTTTGGATTCATTTGGTAAATGAATAAAATTATTATGCAAAACAAAAAAACCCAAACGAAAACCCAACAGAGCTTCTGTCCTGCAAGATTTTTTGTCATTTAAGAATCTCATATATATAGTCCTCCCAATGGAAGAAAATCTGATGCACACCAGAAAGGCTTGGTGTCATTTCTTCAAGATTTTCTGGAAAGGTTCACTTCAGAGAATTTCAATATACTTTTGGATTTTTTGCATGTTACACATGAACACTATCTTTTAAATTGAGTTTTAGTTATAATGCAAAAAACAGCCTAGATAAGGGAAAATAAGGCAAATTTTGAGATTAAATGGTGTGGTGATGCCCAGAGATGGAGAGGATGATTGTATTCTGATTGAAAATTAGAAGCAAATGAATAAGCAAATTACGCAACAATTGAATGATGAGCTTTATGCATATGGAGCACATGGGAGCATGCCAAGAGGATCTGTACTTTTGTGGTATAGGTGCGAATTAGAAAAACTACTTTTTGGGAAACATTGATTTAATAAATTGTTTTTGAGAAGATGTAAATAAAGTGCTAAATGAGAAGACAAAAAAAAGTATCTGCAGAAGTTGGTTCTCATCTTAAGTTGTGAATAGGTCAAGCATCTAGACTCAGTTAACATGTAAGGTTCTCATCTATAATCAAGAAAGACAGACACTTTCAAAAGGTAATTCATCGTAAATATTTTAGATACTTTCTACCCTAATGGCTGTATGATTTTATATATCCCATTCTGTATATTGCATTCTAAACTGTATAAAATCCCAACTGGCCTTGTCTGAGCTTGCTCATATCTGACCCTGTTTTGAGCAGCAAGTTAGATTCAGGTGACATTCTGAAATTAATTTCATTAATTATTTGGATCCTACTAGCCTAAATCTTTGATCAAAACATTTTGCATTGGACACTTATTTGTCCTACTCATTAGGACACAGGCAAATTCCATATATCTCATGCTTGAGGACTGGAAAACATAATTTTGCCTCATATTTTAGAGTATACCAAGTTTCTTCCAGTGTAAGTTATTATGATTGCCTGTGCAGCCCCATCGAGCTCATAGACTTTATGTTGACCCTGACAGCACAGGTTTAGGACTTCTTTTAGCTTGACTTGTCCTTAGCTGATTTTAATTAAATTTAACTCTCAGCTAGCTGCAAAATATATTTTAGTTTAGTTTTACCTTGCAGAAAAAGCCAAGCAATTGTTCTGGCTGGACTGAACGGTCTGTGATCTCAGAATAAAATGTGCTGTAGATGAGTGTAGGTGGGATCTTATAACAAAATGTGCTTTGGAAGAGTACAGACAGAGACCGGACAAAGACCTCAAACAATAAACACAAATTACTGCCATCCGTCACTGGTCATTACCAGAAGTTTATTCTTGAGCACTACACAAACCCATTCTTGAGATCAAAAATAAAAAGCCTGAGTAACTGGGAAGCCAATTACAAGAAGGAACACATTTTAACTTGTTTTAAAACCACCCATTTCTAATTTATTTGATGAAGATGGAAAGAACCACTGGAGAGGTGAGCATAACACCACAGAAAAAGGGCCGTTAGTGGTAATGTAATGTATAACAATTTTACTTATGTGGCTTTTCTATATTAATTTAGGCTATGAGTATTAGTATTGCTGTAACTGATAAACTGCTGTATTTTGATTAGATTTTAAGAGTTTAATTACACAGTAAATTCTTCGCTCCATATACACAACATATTCAGTTTTGCACATAAGATTTTGAATGTAACATCAGCTGCCTGATTTTGGATGAGAAAATTATTTTCAGTTTCACTGAAAGTCATAATTTTCTTTCCTTGATCCTTCCAGAAAAAACATTTCTGTAGCTTATCCTCAGACAACCCTGGAATTATAACTTTTTCATCTGACAAAAATAATAATAATAATAAAAAAAGTTCTGTATTGTGCTGAGTAGATTCTACTTTCCTCTACCCCCACTCCACACCCATTTGCTCCTGTCTTCACCAGATTTCTGGCATTCAGACTAACAATTTAAACACTTAGAACTTAGTTTTTGACCTGGGAGACCCAAGACCATTTTCCTGATACAACAGGCAGTCTTCTCACAAAGATGTGATATCATTTCCACCTGTCAGTTAGAAACAACAGCAATTGCAGCTTGTTCTGAGAAATTAGCAGAGGCAGTATTTCATGTTAATACCTCATTTTGAGCCATTTAATTCGAAGCTCTAGGTGCCATTAATTCCTCTTCTGCCTTTTGTATCATAATTATATTGTACCGTCTCTCCTACATTTATTGTTGCCAACAGTCACTGCTCACTGAATGATGACAGACATGCCAGCACATTTATAACCTGAAAATAGAGCTAAATGCTATCAAAATCCATATACTTTTCTACAGAAGCAGATGCTAGCAATATTCTAAAATGGATAACAAGGAGGAAAGCACAGTTACCCTGGCTTTCCTGAGGATGCTGAGCTTATGACAGGACTAAGCCAACCTGGGCACCTGCCTGTAGGATAGTGAAGAGATTTTGACAGGAAGTTAGATAAAAGCTAGATTGTAATATCTTTCATTTGGGAAAAATTAATTAGTCCACATAGCTTGTTAGTATTAATTGAGGCAAAGAAACTGGGTTTAGGTTTTGTGTTTGCTTAACTGGTTGGGGGTTTATCTTTTTTTTTCCTGATTAAAAACAAAAAAAGAAATTAAAAAAAAAAAAAACAACAGAAAACATGAAACCAAGATTCAGTAAAGTTACATTTCAAGTTTGAGCTTTCACACACATTTGGTCAATAAAAAGCTCTAGACAGAAGGCAATTTGGTAAGTGATGTGTTTATTTGGAATCTGAGCTTAAATGTTCTTTCACTTTTTAAAACAAAATCTAGTGTATCAGACATAATGATAAATATTTCTATACTTCTGAGTAAGTATAAATATAGTCAAGCTATGGTGTTTGTAAGCGTAAGACGAACTACAGCTATGTCTGTCAACCTCAATTAACACACTGACAAAGAAAAATGTGTCTTTTCAGCAGTCAAAAGAGTTTTTGGAATAGAACAAATGAAACTTCAAAAGTTGACCAAGGCAGTGTGTAATAAAAAAAACAAAATTAGTTGAGAAAACTTAACAAAGTCATCAGCTGTCTTCTAGGCAACAAATCAGGATCAGAATGTTTCCATCTGCTGTGCCTGGAGGGTGAATCAGTTAATCATTTTTTAACTTGGACTTTTAGATGACTGTAATACATTGAGACAAAATCTGGCACAACATTCCCTCCTTGTCTCTCAGGAATTTACAATTTAATAGTTTAATTGTGTGGTCTATTATTTTGTGATGTTCTATTCTGCTTGCAGAACATTACATACATTATCTTCTGTGACCAAACCAAAGGTTTAGTATTTTTCACAGATTGGTTCATTGAAAACTAAGAGGGAGGGAAAAAAACAAACTAAAAAAACTTTTAATTGCTACTTCTGCTTCCAGAACCTTTGATTATAGTGGCTATAACTTACACTCAGGGAAGCAGTAACCTAGGAAATACCTCACCATATCATCTCTCTGGTTTCCTTACCTCCAACTCTTTTAAATGACACTCATGGGGTTTCTTTACTGATCTTTAAATATTGCATCTGTCTTGAACTTGAATAAGGTACCTATTGATTTCTTACCAGTGACTAATAGAACAGAAAAATAATTTTAGTGGTTTTTAGGTGAACAATAAACTAAAAGGAGCCTTTTGTTGACTCATTTCCAACATCTCCTCAACAACACTGTTGCACCATATGTATGGGATAAGTTTGATAGTTTGATAGCATTTAGCTCTATTTTCAGAAATTAGAGTGAAGGCAATGTTACTGTGTCATAAATCCAGCAAGCAGAAGAGAAGACTAGCAGAGCTAAACGAGGCTCTACTCGTGGAGCTCAAGAGGAAAAAGGAACTGCATGATTTCTAGAAGAGAGATCAGGCTTTGCAGGAAGATTAGTATCATGGTTCTTATATACAGGCAGAGGACATGAAAGGCCAAAGCTGGGTTAGAGTTAGAACTGGATGTAAGAACTTGGTAAAAAGAGAGCGGCTTCAAAAAATACTTCATTATTATATCTGCCTATCATAATCACTCTTGAATACCTGAAAGCTCGGACTGTGAGTAGCCTGGCTCGAGGCCCAAAAAAAAAATGGTGAAAGGTGTTCAAAGATTGAAGAGGAAAGTGAGGGGCAGAATCCCTGACCTTTGCCCTCCTGCCCCACCCCCATCACCTGCTGTGAGACACCCCGAGCCCCAGGGAGCAGCACCCCCCGCTTGGGGAGAACCAGCCCCCCGGTCCCGCGTCCTCGGACTGAAAT
>VWZU01000755.1:4167976-4190210 GCA_013397095.1 Sterrhoptilus dennistouni
AAGGGCGTCAAAAAAGAAGGGAAAAAAAAAAAAAAAAAAAAAAAAAAAAAAAAAAAAAAAAAAGGCAAAATCTGCTTCGCTCCTTTCCTCCTCCCAGCCCCCTGTCTGAGGCAGCAGCAGTGTGGTGACCTATCCTATACTTTTTAAAGTAACCTTAGCTTTTTCTAACTTTTCTCTACTTCTCTCTTCTTCTTTGCATCTTTTACTATTACATAAAAATATATAATTTTTTTTTACATCGACATTTAAACTAATTTTGGTTTTATCTCATTTTTTGGGAAAATTTTGAATCTTCAAAGTTCTGTCTGTTTTATTCACAGAGTTAATTCTCTTTACTCCTCTGTGATTAAACCAGTTTGTAACACTGGCCAGTGCTGTTTCAAATAAAAAGGGTTTCTTAAATTAGTTCCTGATAGCAAGAGGAGATCTAAAGATGTTGAAGATGGTTATCTGATTAATAGGGATGAAGAAGTGGAGGTATTCAATGAATTTTCACCCTATTCTTTAGTAATACTGCTAGACCTTAGGCTTCTCAGTCACCTGAGTATGTGGATCACAAGTGTGAGAACAGTCACTTTTCATTGGTAAACCCTGAAATTGTAAGGAACCAGCTGTATCTACTGGATGATGACAAGTCCACAAGACTTGATGGGATTCACCCCAGAGTACTGATGGAGCTGGAGAATGTTACAGCAGGTCATGTATTGGTCATTTACCAAAGGTCTCAAGAGTCTGTGCAGGTTCTTGCTGACTGAAAGCTAGTCAATGTTATTTCAATCTATAAAAAGGGCACAGGGAACTACAGACCTGGTGGTCTAATCTCAGTTCCTGGAAAAATTATGGATAAGATTGCACTGAGTACTATTGAAAGATATTTAAAGAACAATGGAACCAACAGGGCTAGTCAACCCATGTTCACACAGTATAAGTCCTGTTTAATTAACTTGATATCCTTCTGTGATAAGACCACCTGCCTAATAGATGGAGGGAAGGCAGCGGATGCAATTTTTCTGGATTATTGTGAGACTTGCAGAGCCATGCTGGTTGTGGCCAACGACTGCATTGTCTTTCAGATGTTTCTCCAAACTCCCTATAAAAATCTTCTCCATAATTATACCAGGCACTGAAGTGAGACTGGCAGGCCTGTAGTTTGTGGGATCCTCTTTCTTGCCCTTCTTGAAAACTGGGATAATGTTCTGGACCTTCAAGTCAACTGGGACATCTCCAAGCAAGACTTCTTAAAAATCATTGAGAGAGGCTTTGACATTAGCTATTGTTTGTTCTCCTTCCTAGACTGTTGTCATCTGCAATCTTATTAATCCTACTCTGTATTTCACCATTTTGGTACTGAATGAAACAGTGTCTTCCTTGTGCACTTCTTCTCTGAATGCAAACTCTTCCTAACCCAAATTAAATAATTTGTTGATTAAGAACTACTTATAGCACTCTGCAAATATGGATTTTTACATAGGTTTGTATATATTTTATGATATCTTAATTTATATTATGTAAAATTTATTGGTGGTTGTGATGTGAAGGCTTAACCACTCAAAACTATACTGGGCCAAAGTTCAATGTATTGTTTAATCAATATCACCAATTTAAGATATTAAGGTGCTTGAGTCTCTCTATGAACAATGTAAAAACTCTCACCAGTTACACCTACTTTTTACACACCTAATTATTCTGTTGGAATTAATAACAGAATAGTAGGTTTGTAAAACTCGGACATGAGGAAGCTGTGAAAAATTAAACTGTAAATTCCTTTCTGTGTAGACAGAAATTAAAAGAAAGGAATAATATATTTATACATTTCCATATATAAAATGGAATGCAAAGTATTTTATTCTAATGCAAAGTGGTTTATCGCTCTTGTTTTCACAGTTGCCTTTCTGATGATCTGAAATCTATAATTTTTAGTGCAATGGCAGTTTTAGAACATAGATCTTAAAACTGGTTTTGGTGTTTGTTTTTTTTTTCTAGAATAAGAGTAGGCAAATCTTATGTTTCGATCAAAGCTGATCTTTCAGAGGATAACTGCTGAGCTGTAGAATTGATCTCATGAAGTTAATCAGGGACTTTCTATTTACCTCGATGATCATTTAAGTAGTTCAGATGAAGTCGAAATACTGTATATAATATATCCATATGTTATATGTTCTATTATTTCTTGTTAAAGATAGCTTAGAAAGATCTAGACTAAAACAAGGAGATAACATCAATTAATATAATTCCTAACTCCAAATGCCTCTCCTTTATCTACCAAAACGAGTTGTAAAGCAGGGAATGGGGACTGGGGACTCATGGCCTGTCCATAAACATTTTTTTCTGCCACTTCTTCCTTCTTACACTCTTGGCCTGTTCCAGTATAGGTGGTCCATGGTCTTCTGTCCATGGACTGCAATGTCTGCTCTGGAATGCTTGTCTCCACAAATTGTAGGGAAATCTCTGCTCCAATA
The DNA here is from genome assembly GCA_013397095.1 of Sterrhoptilus dennistouni. Classification (NCBI taxonomy): domain Eukaryota; kingdom Metazoa; phylum Chordata; class Aves; order Passeriformes; family Zosteropidae; genus Sterrhoptilus; species Sterrhoptilus dennistouni. The sequence continues at coordinate 4,170,436 of VWZU01000755.1, forward strand.
TCTGAAAAATCTCCTCACCTTCCTTTTACTGTGATATTGCTGCCTAGAGGGACTGTTTCTCACACTTGGCCTTTGTTATAGGTTTTTTGGGGGGTTGTGTTTTGGTTGTGGGGCTTTTTTGTTTTGTTTGTTTTTTGGGGTTCTTGTTTGCTTGTTTGGGTTTTGGTTGGTTTTTTTTGGTTGGTTGGTTTTTTTGCTTTCTTTTTTTGTTTGTTTGTAGGGGTTTTGTTTTTCTTTGTTGTTTTTTGTTTATTTGTTTTTGTCACTGCTAACTGCCTATGTGGAATTTTATTCCTTCTTAAATATGATTTCCAGAAGAACCAGCAGCTTCACTGACAGACTCAGCTGTGTCCTGAGTTCACTGCAAAGCTGGTTGGAATAGACAGGAACAAGCATGATGCAGCCCCTGACCTCTTCTTACAGAGACATCTGTAAGCACATCCCTCCAGTCCCACCACCACAGCTTTGCCATGTGCACCCACTACAGAGACTGTATGATAGGGTTGTGTTCTGCGCTGTCAAATCTAGCTTTTAGAGTGATATTAGAAAATGGATCTGCTAGTGTTTAACATTTATAATTTACCTGTTTGAGATATGAGACACGGAAATAGAGAAGAAATTAAAATTTTCTCGCCTGTGATCAATGTGTGTTTTGTTACTAGACTGCAATACCAAAAAGCTGATGTCACTTCAGCTACTGCTTCTTCATTCTGCACACACTGGAAATCATGAATCCTAAACATTTATGTTTCTCCTTCCAAAATCAGACATCAGAAACCCAGTGAGGACTCCAAAATGCACAGTGCGAAAAACTTAACATTTCCTGGTACTAGCTTCTCCCACTCAGCATTCAAAAACACTGGCTTGTCCTGAAGATGACAGAGACCTTTAAACAGTCTTTGGTGCAGAGGATGCACCAAGTGGCTCATTTTTATTTCATTAATTAAGATACATTAGCTTTAAGTTACATACTGTTATTACCTTTGTCTCAGCACTGAAAATTTTGGCAATGGAAATAGATGACCTTTCTCAAAAGGTATCACACAGAACATAAATGATTTTTTTTCCAATGGTGCAATTTTGTTGAACCCCATATTCAAATGTTAGATTTAATTGTAACACTGCAGTCACAGTCATATTAGAAAAGTTTTAAATTATTGATACAGGTTTGTATTATAACTATTGTATTTACTGGTTGGTGAGTAAGCACTATTTAATAAGTAGTTCAATAATCTTCATTAATCATTGTTGAATTATTCTGTGACTGTCACAAACAATAGTCTTCTTTGTTAAAATTATTTGTGGTTAATGAAATTTCAAAATCATATTTCTGTTTCTATATATTGCAGGCAATGTATTCCATGCTAATTAAAGGCTTCCTGTGTGCCATTATCTTCACAACATTTTCATAGTTACATTTATTGTGAATCTGGCTGCCTTCTGTCCTATTTAAGATTCTTCCTAAATACGATTCTTCCTTACCTCCTTTCATGCAAACAAACATTATTCAAGTTTAAATGGTTCAATGTACAGTACATGGGATAAATAGCTGTGTTTTTATGGAGCTGGAGTTAAAGGTATTTTTGAACTACAATTTGGTATTTGCTTATGATTATAAAATCTGAAGCCCCTTTTACTAGCTTTAGTCTCCAAGTTTTCCTATACTTATATGGAACATACAAGCTTTTTTCATTCCAGTAGACGTAAAATACTCACCATTAATTATCTTAAGGGAGAAAAAAACCCCTTTCTTCTGAAGTTTTATGTTACCACATGCCCCTTAAGATATGATCAGGCAGAAGCCTTTGACTTTTTTCCATATTTGCCAGCCCCAGGTCTCAAAGGATTGTAAGCTTTCAACTCCATTTAATTTCCTAATTACTATTTAGATAATTAAATTGCCCTTACTGTTCATGAGTGGCTCTGAGTAGGAATTACATGGCATTTATAAATGCAGTCTGTACTTTCTTTTGAGAACCAGGGTGATTCTATTCTGTCTGTTCATGTTTTAACAAAGCAAAGTTCTCTGTTGGAAATGTTACTAATATTATACACAGCCCAGAAATCTAAGCTCAGTGTTCTGTGTATGGTGAACTGATAAAATGGCATAATGTCCTTGTAAGTACAAAGTGCATCTGAGGGAGACTGTGATTATAACTTGTGTGAGGCATTATATGAAATTAAGATGTATATTAGTTAATTTTATTACAAATTAAATCCTCTGTTTGTTCATAACAATATACTGAGTTATATTTCAGTCTTATCTTGATAACTTACCGTTATTAACATCATGAATTAAATTCAGGTCTGCCATCACAGAAATCTTATTAATTTCTAATTGCTTTACTTCAATTATTTTCTGTTTTTGTTTTTATTTTGCTAAACACCTCACAAGCAACATGAAAAGAAAGTTCCAATCACAAAGATTCAGATAAAATAAGAGCAATACTGTGTGATAAATAGAAAAATTAAGAACGTGGAAGAAAGATGGAGGGAACTAGAGTTATCAAAAAAGATATTTCTCCTCTCAGGGCTCTCAATAGACATAAAGTAACAGATGAGCTGTGGCTCCTACCGCCTCCACTCAGCTTTCCCATTCCAGTGGATAACAGAGCTGTCCTGAGGTAAGTATATTTGGTATGCTTACAAATGAGGCCCAGCATCACCTCAGATTTGAGTCTGTCATACAGAAGTTAAACAAAACTGGACTCATTTTAACATAAGATAAAGGATGAAGGCTGTGGTGGTTCTACTTATTAACAAGCAAATCAGGGATCTATCCCTCTGGGGAGGCAGCACTGGTCAGGAGGGCATGGAGGAGTGCTAAGGGCAATAACAGCTTTAGCCGCTCGATTTTAATCCACTGCTCCATGTCAGTGGTCTCAATTAGTCCGACCACATTCCTTGCATGCTTTTAAGAGTCCCACACCTTAAGCAAAATGCATGCCTGCTTCTGCATGGCTCCCTAACAAGTATATATAGATCTCAAAGACCATAGAAATAATTTTGTCTTCTCTAATATTAAGCAGAAGACTGTTAAGAAGATGTGTATGTTCACACATATAAACATTTTTTTCTCATGCTGTTCAAGGATGATAGATATAAAAATATTTTCCTAGAGTTTCAGTAGCCTATAGTGTGAAGGGAAAATATATGTTAAGAAACAGTCTACAATATTTTAAGTCAAAAAACAGATGATGTAAAGAGTTTTCAACTCAACTGAACAAGTAGGTTTTGCATGAGAAGTTTGATTAATTATGTTTTCAAAACATCAGTGTTCCATAACAAAACAAAGAACTAGCTTGTGGTTTCCTTTTCTCCCAAAAGAATGATGTGATTGGGTTGCACCAGCTATTAAGCTGTTGAAAATAGCCAACAGTGTTGTATTCAACATAAAATAAAGGGTTTCAATAGCAAGGGCTGCAGGGCATTCTGTAAGGAAGGAGGATATGAGCCACCTTGTGCCATTCCTGCCTGCAGGAGAAGGGTCTTCCCTGAGGGATTGCAGCCCCTGGATGACCCTCATTGGAGCAGAGGATCAGAAGGAAGTAAGGAGCAGGTGAGGAAAACAAGTAAGAAGCAAGGAGTAGCAGAAGGAAGTCTTTGTGGTATGGCCTCAGCCTCCTGCACCATCTGTTGCCATGTCACCAAGGTGGGACTGAGTATATGTGACAAAAGTAAGAGGAATTTAGACTAGGAAGAGGAGGAGTGATTGATTATGCCTTTTGCTTTTCTTGTGGCAAGTTATTTGTATGAGAACAAAAGTCAATAACATAAGGCAGTAAGAGCAACACAGAGAAAAATAAGTACAGGTCCATATTTCTGGGTGTATTATTTTATCCTTATTAGGATCAAAAGAAAAAGTTTAATTTATTTCATCGGGATTAAGTTTTCTGTAGTCAAGTAGAGCTTGTCACAAACACATAAAAAATATGGTGTTACCTAGATTTACAATCTTTCTAGGTAGGCTTCTTTCCTGTTCTTTTTCATAGCTGATGAAAAGAGTGCCTACAGAAATCAAAAAGAGATTAGTCAAATAAACAGAATTTTATTAGCAAGTGCAGTATTTATCAGAGATATAATATCAAAAAAAAAAATCTTTTTTTCTGGAGAAATAGTCATGAGTAATCATCTGAATTTTGAAAATTTATACTGAATGCAAAAAAACAGTTTAAAAAATAGGCCATCAAAAACTACCCATTGTCAATGTTACAATAAAAATTTCCTACACATAATTAGAGTGAATAAATGTTGCACCAATTTATAAACTTCCACATTTGGCAAAAGAGGTAGGAGGCACAAATTTGTGATATTTAAAATGTCAAATCATTTAGAAGCCTTGGATATATTAATTGAACTGTAAGTTGAAATATGTGAAGTACACTTTTGAAATATAGATATGTGAAGTGTGTGGTTGAAATAATGTTAAGTGGCAGTGACTAAAAATGGTATTTGATTATCTATGATGGTTTTGCATATAGAGAAGTCATTCTGTAGCAGATGGAACAGCGCTAATGCAGAGGTTGAGTGTGGAACAGAATATCAGATCAACTTTCTTGTCCAAAAAAAAATTGTTCAGTGTAATCTACTGAGAAGTGGCTTGAAAACAGTGAAAATTTGATACTGGGATCCCAGTGCTAGGTTACAAAGAAAATTAATTCCATATCAACTAACCCATGCGAATTCAAAGCTGTTTAACAAAGTGCGATCTGTTAACAGGAATGGTTGGTGTTGAATCAGCTATTATCAGTATGCTGTACTCCTAACTAATACCACCTTCCATTTTCTGTTTTCTTGAAGCTGGTCTAAAACTGCTTTAACTTCGACATGCTTTAATACAACAGTTATGTGACTGCAACAGACTGAGATCAAATTCACATCACTGTATGAACAGTTATAAATTCAATACTAGAATCCTAAAACCATATTTGAGGAGCTTCACCAAAATCCATAGTCAAGAAGAGATGATGACTGCTGTTAGTGATAATCTTTTTTTTCAGCTAAAAGCAGTGCATATCATTGCCCATTTCCCACTTTTTACTCATTAAACACTTATCTAAGTCTTCTTGTTCTTGATACTAGAAATCAAGATTTAACTCCTTTGATGTAGAGCAGTTATAGTTCAAAAACACCCTTTCCTTGCACAGACATGCAGTCTGCAAAGTCTTGAGAATATATTTATTATATATTGTATTACATTATATTATATTTACATTAGGTTGCATTATATTAGGTTTTATTATATTACATGTTGCTATATTATTATTAGTTTTATTTTATTTTATTTTATTTTATTTTATTTTATTCTTTTTTTAGTAATTTTTTTCACGTAAGGTATCAATATGTCAATATTTGCTTAGGCAAAATTTTAAAAAATAATATCAATGACCAAAACCAAGCAGCATTAGTATAAAATATAAAATAATTATAACACAATTTCTGAATTGTGTTATTGTGTTTTCAGACTTATTTTAATTAGTCTTTACTAGAGCTCATGTTAGGGTAAGACCATTTTATTTCTTTTCATTTGAAATGTATTATTTAATGAACGATAAAACATCGTCCATTTTGTGTGAACATAAAAAAATGGTCTGATAAACCAAAACCACAAACCATTGATTATTTTCAGATGTGTGAATGCATATATTCACATGTATGTTTATATGAATACATGTATGCATTTTGTTTAACATATGGTGCAAATAATGCCAAGGTTGTGGGTTCAGTCCCAGTACAGGCCTACTCAATCAAAATTGCTTTAAAACAAGTGACAGCCTCTGTGATCTGAATAGTAAGTATCCATTTTTTTAACAAATAATTTAAAAAGTGTGACCAGAAGGTCACGATATTGCCTGATCCTAGAAGATATTTAAAATTAATTTAATTTGTCTGCTTTTATTTCTTTAATCACTAACCAGGAATCATCTCCTTTACTTCACTATGTCCCTCCCATGTTAGCAAATCTCTGTAATGATTCAGCATGAAGCTGAAGTGCAGCCCAAGTATATGTTGTACAGAGCAGAGTTACTATTTTGGGTCCAGGAGTTCTGTGATGGCTTTAGAAAACCAACATTACCATGCATATAAGGATTTCCTCTCATCAGGTCTCTTTTATTTAAATTTATTTCTCCAGTCACAGCTCAGCACACTGGCATCATTTTCTTGTCTGAATCCTGTGAAACTTAGTCCAATGCTCTCTCTTAGACAGATGCACAAAAGACCATAAACTAAAAAGCCAATAAAATAATCCAGCTTGTAAGGAAAAATTTGGTTATCTTTGCTCATGAAATTCCACAAGTACAAAAGACAAGCCCCACACTTGTGAAGAAAAAGCTTCCATTGAGTACTGGAGGGTGGGACTTCATTGGCAGGGAAGAAACCCTGCAGAAAAAGATCTGGTGGAGCTGCTAGACAGCAAACTGGTGGGCATCAGCAAGTAGCAAAAGACCAAGAACCTCCTGAGTTATACTAAGAAGTCAATGACGAAGAAATCAAAGGCAGATGATTATACTTTTCTATTCAGCACTTGTGAGTCTGTATCTGGAGTCCAGTGTAAAATTTTGGACCTCTCAGTCAGTCAAAGTCATTGGTTAATTGCAGCTAGTTCAGGCAGAGAGTCAGCAGTGTGGTCAGGAGCTGGAATGAGTCAGACTGGAGAAGAGATGGCTCTAATCTCCTAGATAATAATGAGGTCATCATGACAATGGAGCTGCTCACAGTGCTCTGTGGTGGTAGGACAAGGTACAATAGACATAAACTGAAATGAGAGAAACTTTATCTGGAAGTGGACAGTCAAGCAGTGAGACAGGCTGTGAATTAGAGGCAGAGATGTGAAGTCTCCATCTTTGGTGTTTTCAAGAACCAGCTTAATTAAAATTTGAGTTACCTGGTTTGACCTCTGATGTGACCCTGTCATGCACAAGAAGTGGAATTTTCAACCTCCTGATGACCCCCATAAACTGAACTATCCTATGATCCTAAGGGTGCTCATTTATCACATGGTGCAATAGAATGAAAACCTGTGAAATAACTCTAAGGCAAGGATTTTAGGTTCTTTTCTTTAAAAACTTCACTTGAACTCTTAGAATAAAAAAATCCTGAAGACTGCATTCAAAACTTAGGTAATCAAAATCTTCCCTGAGGTGTTGTGTAGCCCTGGGAAGACTCAAAACTTCTAGGAGCTTCTTTAAATTATACAGTTGTGTGACTAAATTGTGGTACAGGAAGAACCCCATGATTCTCCTTAATAGCCAATGTTGAACACATGTGATGTAGAATATATACATAAACTTGCATTTTCACACATGCCTTTGAGAATAGCTAAGCTTACAAAGAAAAATTTTATTACAAAATATCAGTTTACAAAAAGAAGTATGTTTGCAAGAACTATTGGTTGAAAAAAACCCACTAAATCAAGAAATGGCACATTTTCTAAATTATAAGATATCTGCAAAATTACTGTATGGTCATCAGCTAAAGTTCAGATTGAGTAGATGTGTCTGGAGGAAGAAATTGCTGAAGTCTTACTCTGTTGTGCAGCTGAGATATACAAAATACAAATAGACTGAAATAGGAAAGAAAATATTAGTAAGTAAATAGGCAAAAATCAGGCCAACTGTTTGTGGAAGGAGACAAAATGTCTTTTACAATTTCTCCTTTTGAAAGCAGAATAGTTTCACTTGAAAAAAAAATCTGTGTATCATGATCAAGAAGAATATGTGTATTTTTATTTGATTTAAAAATCAGTTAAACAACTTTTAAAACCAATTTCTCTTTTTCCAGAAGGTGAACAGAATACACAAAAAGTGCAATACATTCCTTTTAATTTACAGGAAGCAAGGACTACCAAAGGCAGTTTAATACACATAATTATTGTACATATTATCAGGTAAGAGTCCTAATTGAGAAAAAAAAAAGATACATGAAACTGGTAATGTTTATTAAGAATTAAGACAGAATCATCTCCTTTCACTTTAAGAATCCAGACCTTGAAAATGAAATAATATATTTTTTACACGTACTCCTTATAGGAAGGACAAGCACACAAACCCTAATAATATATCCAAATTAAAACCAGTATTTTTACATGATCATGTCTTACAAGGATGTTTGATAGGTGTGTATGTAATCAAGGGTTGTTATCAGCAATTCTTAACAGTGACTATTTATAAAATTATGCTCTTTTTTTTTCCTTTACTGTGAAAAAATATTTATTTCTTACTGAGGTTAGCCAGTATGTTCTATTTCCATCAAAAATGGGACAGATTCATCTTTTCCACTCAAGTTAACCTGGTATTTGAAACTAAGCTGAAAATTAATTTGAATTCAACTGATATATAGGAAAAGATAAAAATTATAAATAAATCATAGTGAAAAAGAAAACAAAACAAAGGAACCACAACTTTTCCCTCCACTGCATAACTTTCTTTTACAGATTTCTTTAACTGCTTTGTTTGTTCAGGGAAAAAAGTTTTCAATCTTTCTCTTCCAGAGCCATTCTCTCTTCTTTTACAAGTTTTCTTCACCTTTTGACAGAAATTTGAAAACATAACTAGGTGCACAAGTTGTCTCACTGGCTTGTAAATATTGGCATAAATTCACAACTTTTACTGAAAACATTCCTAAGCATTTGCAGTAAGGACACCTTTGTCCATGCAAAAATGAAACAGTTTTCCTTCATCATATTGCTGACTACTATGACTTACTATCTATAAATAGTAGCCTTTACTGAAATTTCACCCTAGGAGTTTACTCTAAAGTTTCTGTATATTTTAATATTATAATTATATTGAAAAAAAAACTAACAAAGTTAAAACCAGGTCACTAGAAGTAAAGACCACTGGAAATTTTACTAAGAAGCTTTAAAAAGTAAGTTATTTCTTTATATTAATAAATATAAATCTGCTGGAAACTGGAATTCAGATGAGGATAAATTTATACATATCTAGCCCAATTTTTCCCTCTCTCACAAACAAGAAAGATTTTGAATAATTTTAAACCTAGAAACTAACCCTCAAGTGTTGGACTAAAAATAAATATCTGGAAATGTTATGTTTTTCTTTTCTCTCAGCTAAGAACACTGCAGACTGCTGCATGCACAGACGCACATAGGCTAAGCTAAGAGATGAACAGCCATCATGTCTTTTGCCTAGAGCAGTGGTTTCTAACCTTCAGGCTATGCTGAGCCAAATCAGCTCTTTCTTGGGTTTGGAAAAGCCTGGCAGCAATTATGGGACTCTCCTGTGAACATTTATACATAGGAGGGAGATTTTTTAATAACATATATATAGAATAAAATCTGAAATCTATTCTACATAGATTTCCAAGCAGAAGCCAACTTATTCTTTAAGATATGCAGCACTTGAATTTAGGTATAACTTTTATAAAAGCTGCTGTTAGCACTGTGTTAGCATTAAAAAAAGGTTTGTTGTAATTACATTCACATTTATAAGCCTAAGATGCTGTATGAATGAATGACATCTTGTAAACTGGGTTAGGTTGTTATTGTGATTTTAAATATGCTCTCTATTTAATCTTTACTCTGTTTAGGGGCTTTTTTTCTTTTTTTTTTTTTAATTAATTAATTAATATTCCTTTGTGTGTTTCTGAGATATTTTCCTTCGAGTTGCAGGGGACACTTTCAGTTTCCAATAAACAGAAAGAAGATAAATATGCTTATTACCTCTGTCCATGGTGCTTGTCATCCTTGCTTAAAGTTAGCAGCATTAGGGTAAGTCAAGCATAATTTTTCAATTTTTAAAATTTGACTGTTGAAATTCCTGTTCTTTTCTTGGACTTTCTTTATATGTGCTTATTGCTTTATTTATTACAAACAACAAGAAGAAATTGAATGTTGCCTATTGTGACTGTTGTTTCTTGGACAAAATTATTTAGTGTATTGCTATCCCTCAAGAGTGGTCCAAGATGAGACTAATTGGCATGTGGTCACTCAGTTCTTCCTTTTTTTTTTTTTTTTTTCCTTTTAAAAATAGGGGTTATGTTTCTTCTTTTTTATTTAGTGGGAATTATACTGAACTGCCAAAACTTCTCAAATATAGATAGACAGTGTCACTTCCTCTGGCAGTTCCCTTAGTTCCCTGCATTTGCATCTCATCAGGTCTCATGGTCTTGTGCACTTTCAGGCTGCTTAGATGGTCTCAGACCTGATCTTCTCCTTCAGTGGGAAGTTCTCCATTCCCCCAGTCCCTGACTTCATCTTCTGTAACTCAGTAACTGTGCCTGGAACACTTGCTGGTGAAGACTGAGGCAAAGTAGTCATTGAGTACCTCAACTGCCTCCACATCCTGGGTAACCAGATCTCCCATTTCCTTTTGGAGGGCCCAGATTTTCCATAGTCTTCCTTTTATCACTGCCCCGCCTATGGAAGCTTTTCTTATTGCTCTTGATGTCCCTGGTCCGATTAAAGTCTATCAGGGCTTCAACGTTCCTCACCTGATCCCTGACTGCTTTGGCAATTTCTCCCTCCTTTTATTCTTCCCAGGGCAGCTGTCCTTGCTTCCGCCCTCTTCAGGCCTCTTTTCTGTGTCTGAGTTTGTCCAGGAACTCATTGCTCATCTGTGCAAGGTCTCCTGGCATTTCTGCCTGACTTCCTCTTTATTGGGATGTATCACTCCTGAGCTTGGAGGAGGTAACCCTGAATATTAACCAAGATTCTTGGATCTCTCTTCCCTCCAGGACTCTATCCCATGGTACTTTACTGAGAAAGTCCCCAAAGAGTTCAAAATCTGTTATTCTGAAGTGTAGGATAATGAGCTTGCTCTGTGCTCTATTCATTGCCTTGAACCCTACCACTTCATGGTCACTGAAACCAAGGATACCCTTGACCGTCATATTCCCCAATATCTCCTCATTTGTGAGAGTAAGGTCTAGCATAGTACATCTCCTTATTGGTTCTCCTATTACCTGGAGAAGGAAGTTATCACCTATGCATCCCAGCACCCTCCTGGATTTCTATGTCCCTTCAACAAGTATCAGTTTGAAGTCCTCCATTAGAGCCAAAGTTTGTGAGCATGAAGCTACTCCTACATGTAGGAGGACCTCATCTGATGGGTCTTCCTGGTTTCATGGCCTGTGGCAGGTCCCTGCTATCTGAACCTGTCATCCGTTAATCCTGACCCATAAGCTCTTTGTCAGCCCCAGCAGAGCTCTGTGTATTTCAGATGGCCATTGACCTAAAAAGCAACACCCTTCTCCTTCCTGTCTTCCCTGCCTGTCTTTTCTAAAATGCCTATATCCTTCCATTTCACCATTTCAGTCATAGGACCCATCCCACCACACACCCATGATACCAATAAGACCATAGTCTTGCAACCATGTGTTCATCTCTAATTCACTCTAATTCCTCATTTATTCTCCATGCTACATGTGTTTGCACAGAGGTATTTAATTTGGGCCCCTGATGAAGTAAATTTACTGGCTGAAATGGCATGAATTGCTTTGTAATGCTCTTCAGGTCCTTTCCTGCTGATCTGCTTCCCTCTCCAGGCTTTGAGCATCTCTTGCTGGAACTTACATCAAACAGGTAGGAGTACGATTGAAGTTCCCTTCCCACATTAAGTTTAGCTTAAATCCCTTTTCACCATCTTGGCCAGCTTATGACTGAAGATGCCTCTTCCCTCCTCTGACAGACAGATCCCATCAGCCTCCAGTAAACCAGGTGTCAAAAGTGAGCCCCATTATCCAAGTAGATGAACCCTTGACAGTGGCACCAGTCTATACCCATTTGTTGGTTTTCCATATTCAACTGGCCCTTTTAAATCTCTTCTGTTTGACCTGGAATATTGATGAAAAAACTACCTATGCTCCAGAGTCCCTTACTGCCTCCCCCAGGGCCCTATAATCCTTCTTGACCCTCCTCAGACTCTTCCTGTCTGTATCTTTGTTGCCCACATGAAACAACAGCAGGGGATAGGCCAGTGAACAGAATGAGACTTGGTAGTATCTTAGTGACATCCCTTATATAAAACCCTGGTAAGAGGAACACCTCCCTGGAGATCATCGGTTCAGCAAATGGATGCTTCCATGCCTCTCAGAGGAGTGTTGCCTCTCGCCCATTGTCTTTTCTTAGTTACACTGGTTGTTATAGTGTGAGCAGATTGGGCTGCCTAACTCAGCTCCAATTGATGGAATGGGTCTTTCTTTTCAGTTTGCAGAGTAGCAAAGCAGTTCTCCAAGGACATCTCAGACTTCAGGGGAATTTTTTTCCTCTTGTGAGTCCTTGCAAGCTGCTGCCTCCTGGAAAATCTCAGCATTCCCCTGGGGTTTCCCTGGCTCAGGAAACCCCCATCTGTGTGCTGCTATGCCCTTCTCTGCTGAGAAACACACCTGCTCCAGAGCTGTTTGCCTTGGTGAGTGAATATTTGACAGGAAGGGATAAAACTAGTCAGGAATTGAGTTCCACAAGGCTCCCAGCTGATTTAAAACTTTCTTTAGAGTATTATTTTAAAACCAATAAATATTCTTATTCAACAACCTGACTAAAGTAGGCAGTAAAAAAACAGTATGTACATCACACTGTAGACAAATGTCTTTCCCCTGTGACTACTATTTTTTAATTTCATGCCCACATCCTTTCTTAAAGAAACACTGATTATGTACTCTAATATGGTTCAGTAGAGATATATCAGTTTAATTAACATTTTCTCAGGCTTAAAATAAAGTTCTAATGTAGAGATATTCCTGAAAACAAGCAATCCAATAAGTGTGTCACAAGCCTGAGTTTATATCTGTATAGTTTTTGGCTGGGACAGTTACTTCTCTTCATAGTGGCTTATGTGGTGCTCTGTTTTCAATTTGAGAAAATCTAAAAATTATGTTGATAACACACCAATGTTTAATGTATTGCTGAAGGGTGTTGACATAGACCTTTCCTACTTCTCACACTCTTCCATCAACAAGTAGGCTAGAATGAGGAAGTCCAAGGCCCATTTGAAATTAATGTGGCTAAGCATGTCAAGGATGACAAAAAGAAAAGAATTTCCCCATACAGTGCCTAGTGCAAGTATATATACAATAATGCAATAATGATAAATGCTTCATTCTGAATAAGATATAGAAGGTAAAATACTTAAATATAAATACTTAAAATACTAAAATATATGCCTTTTTTTCCTTCCTTCCTATCTGTTTGTTTGTTTGTTTTAATAAGGTAACAGTGTCTTATAGAAATAAACTAACCTGAATATTTAATTTCCTAGGGCTAGTAGGAAAAATAAAGGAAATGAACATACAAACAAAATCAACTCATATACATACTATACATACTATGTCACCAGATGAATACTATTTAAAAATCTGCTGTTGTTTGCTTACATCTATTGTGCAAGAAATCTAGGTGAATTTTTTTTTTGTTTGAAGGACTATCTGTTCATAGGTCTCAGAATAATACCCTAGCTATGTTTCCACCTCTGCAGGAAACAGATATATTACTTGTATTTTAAAGTTTGTATTTAACAGAGAGGTAAGATTCACTTGGCATTTAATGTCTAGTGACATCTTGCCTTTGTGGCCTGGTTTCCACATGAGGCAGCTGATCCAACAAAGTAGATTTCACCCCCCTGTAAGGTGACACCTTCCAGCTCCTGCCAAACTCAGAATGTAAATGGGCAAGTGACACACAATCAGGTGAATTTCTACCCTGTGAAAGGTGACAGCTTCAAAACCCTGTTGAGTTCAGGACTAAAACAAATGGTTTTACTTCAAAGAGAGCCAGTATTCCATTTGGGCTTAATCTATAATCCAGGTGGAGGCAGATATCAGGGGCTTTTGTGCTGGAGGAAAGTGAAGAGCTGCTGGTCAGCACTGTCTCTTCTAGGAGAGCAAATGTTTCCTAAGTCGAATTCCTCCACAAAGTAAGTAGGAACAGATGATCACCCTAGTTTTCTTAGTGTGTTCACCAATAACTCAAACTGGGTTCCTGTGCTCATTCTGACTGTCCCCCTAAACAGTATCATTGTGATAATGTTCAAAGTCAAAGTGGTGTCGTGCATGAACGTCATATATTATTCACTACCAAAATCAGTTTGAAGATGGAAATTATATCCACCCATAGCATATATAAATATTGATTAAAGCAGATTGTATAGTCTTTCAGTTTAATAGCTAGGTTGTATACATCCACAATTGAAGTAATTCTAACCCAACATCAATTTATGAAATAGAAGTCTCCAGCTTTAGTTTCTCATGTTATAGGGCTTACTAATGATGGTTATTGGGGTTTTTTTGGAAGTGCAGGGTGGAATTTTCAGGCTCACATGGCCTATAGAGAATATCTCAGACACAACAGCAGCCACCTGGCTATTAGATAAATCTGGAATCTATAGCAACATTTGTTTGCTCTCTGTGAGACACTTTTTTATGTGCATTTCTTCAACTGAATCTTTTCTGCAGACTCTGAGGGTATATGCAGACAGAAAGACAAGTTTCATCTTGGGCCAGAAAAAGTATACATTTAAACTCATTTTTCCAGATGTACTATTGGACTTATGCTCACTATTTCTTCAGGCAAAAGCACTTTCTCTCTTTTATCTGCCCAGAATCACAACAAACTTAGTTGCATACATGTTCAAAGAAATGTTTGCAATGATCCAGCCTAAAGATTGATTCTATATCCACAAACCTTGCAAAGACTCATACATCACTTTATGTTTCTGTCTTAATAAAAAGAATGATTTTTCTCTTTCAGTCAATTTTCTAGCTTTCAGTCTTTGAGGTTTTCTTTTTTATTTTTTTGTCTCTTCTAACATGTGTAGTGCTTTAAAATATAATTTTCTCTTCTCATTCATCCATTTTCAGTTTTGTTCTGGTCCCTTGGGGTTTTATTTTCCTCTCCAACTTTGTCATTTATTTTTTTACACAACTTTGACAAGTACAGTATTAGAAGTTTCTTTTTAAGGAATCTTCCACTCTAGAAACCAATCAAGACAAAAGGAAATCTATATTTTGCAGATCATTTACTGTGCCTACACTGTCTGCACACAGAACAAATATAGAAGAAAACATTGCTACTGAGGGAATGATGAAGAGTATAACATCATGAATCGTTCCAAGTGACATTTGTTAACATAGTACCCTCCCTACAATATTGAACTGCTTACCCTGTTATTTGATTTAATAAGAATATAAGGAGACCTACACACCCAAATTCTGATTAAAAGGTTTTTAGAAACATAAGAGACTAAAATAAGAATTTCATGGTGAGTTTTTAAAATTGGAACCCTGTTGTTTCAGCTATATTTGACAGTCATAATAATTTGGAGTGTTTCCAGGAAGAAGCTTCATTTGGAATCTGATTCAGAGAGATATTTGGGGAACAAGGAATACATGTCAGGTATAAATAGTAGCTTCAGTAGACTAGAAAGATTCACTACAAGAATAACAAGCAAAAACAATTAGCATTTTAACACATAAACAAGTAAAGAAAATTGCACAAAAAGGAAAGCTAAATAATGGTCTTTTCCCTCAAAAAATAATTTAAAACAACAGACTGAATCTGAGAACAACAATATTTCTGACAACTGTGTTGCATTTTGTTTGCCTTACGAAGAAATAACTAATGTATAGTCTCTTTAAAAACAATAATTTTCTCATATTAGTTTTATAAAAAAATTCTCCTTTTTATTTTATTTCTTTAAACTTGTTTCAGTGTGATTGCTGATACACTCTTTTTTGCTAGTGTTCCCATGATGCAGCTTTGGCAAGCAATCAGTCATTTATGCCATTTGGCTTCACTAACACCATTTGCAATCTATGCACATTTAATATTTTCTCATCTAGTAATTGGTACCTCTCGTTTTATGTAGGGGAATTTACCTGTAAAAATGGACATCCAGAATTCTTAGAATTTTTAGGAAGTTCTACTAAAAGTGCCCCTCGCCTAGGAATACTGCAGAAGAAGTGCCAAGCACTAACACTAAGGTGAAAGCCCCTCTGGGATATTGTGGAGCCTCTCAGATGCATGCATCAGCTCCAGAAAGTATTTTGTCTTCCCTTGCTTTTCCTGAGGGTCTGTAGCTGTGATAAACTGACTAAAAGTGGCAAAAAAGTTCCCTCAAGATTTTAGAGCGACATGAATGATCTCTGTATCACAGTGTTATGAGGGAAAAGGAGATACAGAAGTAGAGAGATTTATTTAAAATGCATTTCTAATCTATTTCCTTTTCCTTTTAAGGGAACAAAGCAAATTAGCTTTGTTCTCCCTTTCTTATACTTTTGAGCTTTTCATTTTTCTCTTTGACATAAAGCAAATCCATTTGGAACACAATTCTTCCTCCTCTCCATATCCCACTCATTTGGCTGCCAGAACAAGGAAAATTTGATTCAGTCACTTGGAATGCAGCCCAAAGAGGACACCCAAGGTCAAATTTTGGAAGGCAAATAAACAAAAAAATATGTACCAGTATACATTAGTATGTATAGTATGTATTAGTATGTAAGTTAGTATACATGTAATAATACACATTAAAGAGTTTTTCTTCTGCAAAGTCTAAGATGTTCCCTTAAAAACACAGGGCTTAAATCCTGTATTGTACCCAGTGCTCAGATAACATCCTTTCTTATGGCTGTATGTATGGCTAAGCTTATCCATTTACTTTGCTTGTACGTACTAAAAAGTTCTCAATAAATACACACTTTTCTTGGAGAAGCATACTTGGTGTAAAGCAATTTCAATCAGGTTAATCAGAAAATGGTGAAAACAAAATGGTGCTGAGAAACACTTCTGCATTCTTCCTTCTTTTTAAAAGAATCAAACAAATGAAAAAAATGAAAGACTGAATACTGACTTGTGGCAAAAAAAAAAATGCAATATGAATCCAATAAAACTGCTGCTAACAAATTTGTTGCAAGGCAGTGTTTAAACACTCCAGAAATTTGTAAGAGACAGAAAGAAGAGAGAAACATGAAGGAGGGAAGAAAATACACATTTTGGGGAGGCAGGGAGGGAGGGTTGTGTGTTTGGTTGTTTTCAATTATGTATAGTAAACTTTAATTTATCTTATATTTAAAATAGTATTTATAAGACACAAACCCACAAATAATAGTGACTGAAACTCGTTTAAGATTTAAAATTTTAAACTCTATTTTAAATACTAAATTGACCATCTGGTTCTTTAAAGATAAATGTATTAACTACATGAATTTACTTCAAGCTAGTGTGTAATCTAATTTCTCTAAAAAAGAGCCATGCAAATGTGGGACAAGGAGGACTTGTCTAAGTCTCTTTATTTTTAAGTGTGAAGAATGCCAGGGTATGGAGGTTGGATTTTTTTCTTTTTAGTATATTAAACATACCGAGTATTCTCTTTGAGAAGATCAATTGTTAAGCTCACCAGCTTTCCTCTTTTAGTTTACTACACTGGGAATATATTTTCTTATGTTACATCCTCTTCATCTGTAATATTTCTGTCTCTGTTTAGATGAACATTAGCTAAACAAACCAGCAGAATTTGGGGTTTTGATCATGGTCTGGTTTGCACAACACTGACTGTGCTGGCAGCAGATGGAGTACACCTGTTTCAAAGGAGGAGAAGGATCTTTGCACAGGAGTTAGCAGACATCATTAAAAAAGGTTTAAACCAGCACTGAAGTGAGAAAGCAATAAAACCAGGCTCACTAGATACAAGCCTGGAGGAGGCACGCCAAGGCTTGAGGACAGTGTGCTAGAGAGGTACTTCAGTGGAAGTAGGAGATGGGAATCAAAGCAGCCATGAAGACAAAAGGGTTATTGACATGTAAGAAATCATGGAAAAGACTGATAATAATCACATGGGAAGTAGGCTTTCTCCCTCTAAAAGGGTGGTGGGACCAGCATCCCAACCAAAGTGCATCTACTGCAATACACACAACAGCAAATAAGAGATCTGGAAGCCATAGCACAGAAGGAAAACTATTACAGACATCATCACAGAGAGAGGCTGAGACAATTGTCTGAACTGGAATGCTGCAATGAATGGCTTTTAACTCTTCAGGGGGCATAAGCAAGGAGGGAGAGGAGATGGGCAGCCCTGTATATTAGGGAGTGTTCTATTTATGGATTAATGATGGTGTTAATAGGGTTGCTTGCTTTATGGGTAAGAACCAGGGGGAACGACAACTAGGCAGATACCCTGGTGGCAGTCTGTTATAGATCATGAAATCACAATGAAGAGGCAGAGGAAATATTCTAGAAGGAACAGGGAGAAGTCACCCAATCACTAGCCCTTGCTCTTGTGCAGGAACTTAAACTTACCAGATGTCTTCTGGAAACACAACACAGTAGAGAAGAAAGAGTCTAAGAGATTCCTGGAACTGTGTCTAAGGTAACTTCCTGATACAGTTGTGAATGAGACAGCTAGGGAAGGCGTCCTGCTGGTCCTGTTGCTTGTGAACAGAGAAGAACTTATGGGGGATCTGATAGTTGCAGGCTGCGTCGGGCACAGTTATCATTAAATGATAAAGTTTTCAATTCTCTAAGAAGGATGGGAGATAGAAAAACTGCAGCCTTGGACTTCCAGAATCCATACTTTGGCCCATATGGGAGACTGACTGAGAGGGTCCCTTGGGCATTAGTCCTGAATGGTAAAGGAGTTCAGGAAGGCTGGAAATTCTTCCAGATGAAATTTTAAAGGTAAAGGAGAAGGCTGAACCAATGTGCTGAAAGATGTGCCAGTGGGGAAGAAGATTTGTCTGGCTAAACATTGAGTTTTGACCACAACTCAGGCATAAAAAGGAGACTTTATGAGCTTTGGGAGAAGGTGCAAGCAACTCAGGTCTACAAGGATGTAATGAGATTATGCAGAAAGAAAACTAGAAGGGCCAAAGTCCAATTATAATTTATCTGGCTACTGCTGTAAAAGGCAATAAAACATTTTTATAAATATCTTAGGGGGTAAAGAATTTCTCAATTGTTTTTCGGATTCAGAGGGAAACATAGTGACAAACAATGAGAAAAAGACTGAAGTACTCAGTGCCTTTTTTCCTCAATCTGTAGGAGGAAGACCAGTTTTCTCAAGGTACCAGCCCCCTGAGCTGGAACACAAGGATGTGAAAATAATGAAGCTTCTTGAAATTTAGGAGGAAATGGTTAATAACCTTCTGAACTACTTAGGCATGCAGAATTCTGTGTCACATGTTGGGATCCACCCAAGCGTACTGAGGTAGCTTTCACTTCATGAGTCTTCACTCATGAAGGCACTCACCCACTGGCCTGACTACCAATGTGGTCCCAGTTGATCAGAGGTTAGTCTTCGTGATGCCCATCTACAGAAAGAACTGAAAGGAAGATCAAGGGACTACAGGCCTGTAAGCCTCACCCTGGTTCTGGGGAAAGTCATGGGATCCACCTTAGTGCCATCTCTCTCTAAACTACCTGGAGGGAGGCTGTATTGAGGTGAGGGTGAGGGTAAACCTCTTTTTCCGAGTAACAAATTGTTGGACAAGAGGAAGTGGTGACAACTCATGGCAGAAGAGGTTTAGGCTGAATATTAGGAAAAATGTCTCCACCAAACAGGTTATCAAGCATTGGAACAGGCTGTCCAGGAAAGTGGTTGAGTCACCATCCCTGGAGGTACTCAAAAGGCATCTAGATGTAGCACTTAGGGACAAGGTTTAGTGGCAGACTTGGTAATGCTGGGTTGGTGGTTGGAATCAGTGATCTTAAAACTATTTTCAAATGTGAACAGTTCTGTGATTTAACAGCTAGTTCTATCATGTTTAGGTCTTGTTTACTTTTAAAATTTCACTCTGTGGAATCCAGATGTTCTTTTTTTTTTTTTTTT
>VWZU01000755.1:4190258-4219784 GCA_013397095.1 Sterrhoptilus dennistouni
GTCCATAAATAACTTAAGAAATACAATGTAGCATCCAAGGAACAGAAATTTGAAGACCTATACTTCACGCTTCATCCATTATTAATGTCCAAGAAATATGTTTTGACCTTTGCCATTTTGAAGGTTAATTATTCAGAGTTAAGGCTTAAATTTTTGTTTTGTTTTGTTTTGTTTTTTTGAGAAGTAGTTTTTCTGATAACAAGTGTAATGAGTGTGTCATGGGGGAATTACTGTGTTTATTTCTCCCACTACTGATGGACACAAACATTCATTATGAAGTGTGACAGATATAAGAAGATGTAAAATTTAGTTATTAGATAGGATGGGAAGAAACAGTGGATGGCAGCTTTTATTCTAAGGCTTTTAATCACACACTTTCTCTTCTGTTCCATTCTACAACACTCACACACATCAGACTGATGCTTGTCTAATTCCTGCTCCTGTGACACCAGTCCACTGGTTGACATGTCTGGATCTTGACTGGTGGCCCAGTCATGACCCACAATTCCACTTCTATACTGAGTCAGAAATCCATGCATAGAGTGTGCTCCACAAAATGGCATTCTTTCACTCTTTATTGCTTTCTAACTTAGATGGCTGTGTTGAGCCACCAAGGGTCTTATTTGTCTTCCTAGACCAAGTTCTTTGATTTTCTCCATAGTTGTAGCCAGTTAGTGGCTGTTGCCTGGATCATTAATAATTTCTCTTCACTTCAAGCATGCTACAGGAATTAAAAAATTAACCATTCATTTGAGCTTTGTTTGTTTCCTAGGAATATCAAAACCATAAGAACAAGGTAGAGCTCTGGATTAAACATGCTCATAACAATTTTCTGTGCTTTTTTTTCCCAGCTGACACAAGCATGTAACTGGTAATCTAACTCATAAGAGTTGGAATTGCACAGATACAGGCAAGGTCTCAATGAATTGTGTTTTTCATTAATGGATGAATAGTGAAGTTTGTTGCTTTTTTTTGCAAGCCAGGTGGAGCACAGTCTACAGGATTTGCATAAACAGGTTTGAGAATTAATATTTTAAGAGTCATGGTAGTGTATTTCTAAGGCTAGCAATAAAAAGGAAGCTTTAAGACTGCCTCAAAGTAATGGAGGATAAGATGAATGCTTTAAGCAAACCTTTTAGAGACAGTATTTTATACGAGAGGTTAAAGAAATCTAAAGCTGGAAATGACCCAAAAGTAAAGTCCTTCATGTAAAGTGCTCCAAACTCTTGGCTATTTTGTATAAGATGGGGAATACTTTCAAAATAATTATAAGGCACAAAATCAAGCCAGATTTCAGGGTCAAATCCTCATAGTCCATGGCTCTCAGAATTTTATACAGGTGAACTGAGATTTTAATAATGCCCTTACTTTTGCTGGTTGGTTCACAGATTACATGGGAAGGGATTTTTCTTACATCTCATACCACAGTATTTTCAATAGACTCCTGTCTCTTCAAAAAGCACATACTTAGGTAACTTTTCAATAAGGTTTTTTATTTTACTTAAATTGTCTTTTGTTTTCCTTCATGATTTTCTTCTGGTCATGCTGGTTAAAGAAAATAGCAATGAAAGAATACATGCTCAGCCCTCTTCTACTAAATTCAAAGGCAATTTGTTGTTGTTGTTTTAGTCTGAGAGACAGAACAAGGACAAACAGACATTGCTTGCTTCAGGGTGCATGTTTTTATTAAAAACGTTCATCAGAGCACAAAATCTTCAACTAAGAGAACACAAAGGAAAGAAGCAAAGGTATATCTGTGTATAGTTAGATAACAAAAAAAATGTATGAGAGGTGGACATGATTTTACAGAATAGACAGATTGAAAAAGGTTAATTGTTAAGGTAGATAAAATAGCTAATATATCTTTTTTCAGGATCATATAAAAATCAGGTAAAGAACTGTGCTTCAGAGATGATTCTCTCTACCCTGTGGAGATTTTCATGCAGACCATAGAGCTCTCAGAGTGCACTAGAGACTCCTCTTGTCTTGCAGTCAGGCTCTTTTCCAAAACATTTTCTATCATGCGTGTCAAGATGCCCCAACTGAAGGAAATGAAGTTGCACACTTAGAGAAAATGCCCAGAGGAACATATGAAGACCACAGTGTAAACACAAAAAAATCTCATGAGTTGGGTGAACACTGCTTTTCATAACCTATGATTTCATTCTGCATCCAAAATTTGAACTTCTGAGAAATTTTAGTAAGAAAACCCCCAGGCTATAGTGTTAAATTTATATATTAATTAAACTCTTAAAAATTGTATTAGTGGAATTTTAAGATTTGAGTTTTAAATGTGTAAAATCAATACACATTTATGATATCCAGTAATACTTGTACAATAATACATTTTAATGGCTTTTCTTTAAAGTAGAACAAGTAGTCATATATTCTCAGTTTCTCACAATGCCAAATAGAAAGAATGTTTACAGGGATTATGCATTTCTAAAAGATTTACTTCTATAGTTCTAAACTGTTGGTTTAGAGTTCTAAGGAAAAAGGCCTAGCTATCTTTAATTTTTTTTTTATATTTTATTGTCTCTCCTATTTATTTTAACCAGAAAACTTTCTACTGGAGTCTAAAAGGATGGCTACAACCTTGTCAAAATCACAGTTTCAAATGCGTGTAAAATAAAGGTTTCAAGGTGAAAATCTATAAAGAAAAAACAAAACCACAAAAACTACAGCAAAAGACACTAGTTCAAAAATTGTTTGTTTGTTTTGTTAAAGAGGATCATTCTCCCTGCCTCAATGATTTTTCCAGTTCTTACTCACAGCATGGTAAGAAAGGACATAAAAGAGAAGTGTCACTTTTGAAAGAGGAGAACTCCAATTTGTAAAATGAAATCTTCTGGCTTATGGTGGAAGACACTGACAAATACAGCTACACTGGTATTCTGAGACTGCTTCTCCATCTTTTGCCTTGTAATTCTCTTGTTTCCAGCATAAAATCCCCCAAAAATCCCCAAGAGCAGTATAGGGTTCTTCTCACAAACAAATTTTATGTGGTCATTATATCTCCACTACAGTTATATCTATATCTATGGTTTAAATAAATCAATTATAGGGTAAAGACATTTGTTCAGTCAAATTCAAAGCATTACATTTTTTGCTTTTCAATGTAAAACAAGATCTGATGATGGCATGACATGAAATAGGATTAGATTTCTACTCCAAAGCATAAAGCCAGGTGGGTGGAGGAAGAGCAAATTCACAGGTATTTTTCAGAATCAAGGCTCTAGTGTCAGTGCAGTCTTGAATTTTACGTGTCAAATATTTGTAATTGAACTGTGCTTAGTAACTGCTGATTAATGCCTAGAAATGCTAAACCCCAAAACAAAATCTAAACATCTCTAATTCTTCATTCCTTCAAATATTTAATTTAGATAAATTTATGATTTCATGGGAATAATAATAATAGAATATATAATAGTAATAAATACCAACCATATGAGCTTCAACAAGGGAAAGTGATGAATTGTGCACCTGGGATGGGACAACCATGGATGTACAGAGTGTGGGGGCCTCCAGGGTGGGCATATTGCTCAAGGACGGTTTTCTCCACAGACTATTGGGCAAACACCTGCTCCAGCATCAGGAGTACCTCTTCCCTTTCCTTATTCTTTGGCCTTCATGTTACTAGGGCTTTTTCTCACGATTTTTTAAAATATTTTTTTTTCCTCATTCCATACTGTTCTCTGTGTTTTAAACATCTTTTCCCAGTGGTGGTACCAGCTTGTGTGAGGGGCTCAGCTGTGCCCTGTGGTGGGTCTGTGATGGAGCCAGCTGGAATCAGCTGTGCTGAGCACAGGGCAGCCCCAGCCCGTCCTCACAGAGGCCATCCCTGCAGCCTCTGCTGCTGGAGCCTGGGCACCTGCACACTGCACAGCTCAGTGCATCAAAGCACATTCCAACAAGATCTCACTTTTACCTCCTGAAATTTGAGCACTTTTATTCTTCTCCAGGAAATTATGCTGATGTTGCTCTCCTTTCAAAAGTAAGAGAAATTTAACTTCTATGACTTTCATGATAGTCAAGTTTTAATATTAAATAAGTAAAAGTAATTAAGCAAATAAAAGGGATGATTAAGCCAGGAAAAATTTTATGTTTTCCCACTTCAAAATTTATCCATCCCATCAGTCATCTCAAACTTTCTTACTTGACATATGTTTAACAATAATTGAACAAACCCCCTCCTATATTTGGGACAAAGTATATACCATGTATTCACTCTCAGCTCAAAATTCATTTTTTACAATGGCCCAACTGAGGCCCTTCTTTTGAAAAAGATGTGTATTTGCACATACTGGAAGCTGATGAAATGACTAGGAAACATTTTAAACAAATAAGCAGCTGTTTTTCAAAATGTTCTCTAAATCTGCTTCAAAACTGAATAAAACCTGAAAATTTATTAGAGCAAGATATATGTCTGGCAGGAACAGATAAGTTATATCATATTATTTTACTGCACAACTAATGCATAATGTAAGGTATTGCTAGGGAAAAAATATATATCCAGTAAACTTGGCACTTTTCATTGGCAGTCCTAATATGAACTTCTTTCTCGACTTTCATGGTGACACTAATAATTTTATTTCTACTCAATTGTATTATTACATGATAGGCTATAACTATAGTGTAACATACTGTACAAAAACCAATGGCATATGTGGTTCTGCAATGCTGTGAGAAAAGCTGATAATAGCATCACAAAAGCTTCTTTACTTTCAGTTTTGGCAATTATACACATTATACATATTATGGTGTTCCAGCCAGCCAAAGGGAAGAAAGGCACAGAGCTTTCATCAAGCTATGCAAAAGGTGCATACTTAGAGCCTGACATGTGGTTTGTGATTTGAGTAATCTGTTCTTAAGTTACAATTATAATTATACTGGATGAGCACAATGTCAATCCAAAGATGGACAGATGGGTTTAGCTGGCCTGGTTCTAGGGAATAAAGAAGGATAATTGCATGAGTTTCCAAATATTGACCTGATTGAGAGATGCTGTGTTGAGTTATTTTAACATCTGATAAGAAAAATCTAAAAAATCTGATAAACTGCATTACTTCCTAATATTATTTTCATATGTAAAAAACAATATATTATTTATGAAGTTAAAGAATAGTTACAGCAAGTACAAGAGTTTCCCCCGATAAAGCAATTTATCAAATTTCAGAAACACTGATGGACTCAGTATAGGCTTAATATCTTTAAATTTTCTCTCTGTGTCCCTCCTGTTAACAGTGTTGATATTGCACAACGAGTATGTTTCTCCGTAATCAGACATTTAGTGCAGCTGATGTACAATTTTATTTTTTTGACAGTGATAGCTTTTATAGCACTTTTTCATCAATTTTTACCAGAATGAGGTCAGTTCATGTGTAGAAGAGTGAACAAATCGCTATCCCCTAAAAAACTGCTAAATAAAAAAAGAGAAGAAATCTGTTCCTTATGATTCTCTGGAGTCCCAATATAATAGAAATACATTAAAATTTCCAGGCTAAAGGATAAACATGAAACTGAGATCAATTCTGTTATGCATTGTAATGTGATTTTTGATTATGAGACTTAATTTTTTAAATTTTTTTTAATTTATTTTTGGTATTGTCAAATTAGTTCTTTTAGTCTTATCAGCCTGCAACCACACTCTTTGCTGGTTTAAAATCTCAGTCATATTTCTGAAGCAGGTCTTGTTACTTAATTCTTATCTTTTCCTTGTCCTTTAACTAATTTCCTTTGCAAACATCATTAGGCAGCTGAAGTAAGTCAATAGTTGTGTGCTACTAGGGGTAATCAGGTTCCCATGAATTTTCTGGTCAACCATTTCCATTATTCAAATCTTTTCTGGATCTTCCTAATTCCCAAGAAGAACACTGAACTTGTACATGTTAGGGTTTGAGAAACTGAATGAGATCTTTTTTTTAACATCTACTGTAAATTTATCATGGTTAGATCTTCACTTCCGTGTTCACAGAAACATCTCTGGGTGAACATTGTCACAATACTCTTAATTGTGTTTGGGGTGAGACACAATCACCCCACTTTATTTTATTTGAGTCTCTGCCAAGAAGTCAGGGAAAATGTTTCAGCATTCTCAAACTAATCTCCTTTCTCTGAAGCAGGGACTGTAATTTGATAATCACACAACACATTCAGCTTCCAGTGTTGATGCAGTTTAGGATTATTACCTACAGAAACATTTTTTGTTTCTTATCTAAATCTAAAGCTGCAGCTGAACAATTTAACTGAGAAGACTGTCCACTAAGAAAATAATTACTCTTGTGCGATATTTTCCAACTGTTTCTCCAAATCAAAATAAAAATAGGCATTTACTGTGTTCTCATGTGACCTGTAGGTCATAGCAATAGTGTATTTTCTTGGATTAATTACCAGAAATATTGTCATAATTATTGACTATTATATAATTTAGAAATATTGTACAATAAAGATACTTTGATACCTTTATAAATTACAAAATTATTAAACAATCCCATTTGAGCATTTAAGATTGTTCTTGTAGCAAAGACAAACAAAACTTGATGGAAATGTATATACTTGTCAGCTATGTCTTCATAGGAATGAAAGTTATCCTATTACTTTTTTCTCTGTTAGGATTCATATAAGAAGTAAAACTGAGGAAAAAAAAAAAAAAAAAACCAAACTGAAAAATGCCAAGACAGAATGCTTTGCTAAACACCGGGTTAAGATTGACTATAGTGTTGCACACATTTATTCTCATTCATGTGGCAATCAAATATCCAGCAAAAGTCGAGTGTGTATCATCCAGGCATGATTTATTCAGCCTTAAAAAGGACACAAAGTAATTTAACATATTTTCTTGCTCATATTCTGATGTTTAGCTTCAATATTTTTGGACATCTTTACATCTGGCACAAACAGATAATAAAGAGTTTTAATGAAATTTCTTGAGAGGAATGTATTTGATTTGCTTTTTTAAAGTTGATACCTTATTTTTTCAGTTCCAAAGTTGTCTTTTACTCTTTGAGATCACCTGTACCACATAACAGAACCAACAGTATTCCTTTGTCTTTTTTGTTTCTAGAAGGAATGTAACAAAAATAGTTTTAGGTGAATTTAAATTTCAAGCAACCATTTAAATTGGGGAAAAGTAAATTATATTTCTTTTAGATTAAAATTATTTGAAAGAATTGTTCCAAGAAGTTTAAATGGGGCTATAATATGTAACCTTAAATAAAATCTCTCAAAACATATTAGGTGTGGGATACTTATAATATTTTGCTCTACAGATTTCTACCTATTTTTCATAGGTAGAAATTTCATAGCACTTCTTGCTAAATTACACGCAGCCACAGTGAGATATATAATCTGATATATATCTACTTATATTGCACATATAGAGTTTCAATTTTTGTCATCAAATGTAATGGGTGATTTGAATTGCTGGCTTGTAGTGAAAACATTTTTAAAATTCCTCTTTCTTGCATAGGGAGGGCACTGATGTAGATATTGCAAGAAAAAAGGACCTCCAGTATCAATGGCTATAAAACAATAAGGTAAATACAGGTTGTTTCAGCATCTCCATTATACCAGGTTACATTGGAACATTAGAGGATTTATAGCTCTGAGCAGATAATTCTCCCAGGATTTCTATGTGGCTGGCTGCACATATCTTTGTGTGAGAAAGCTAAACCACAGAGAATTTCACTGTCCATATGAACTCGATTAAGAAACAATACTGACAATCTGAGAACAGTCTGGGAAAAGAAAATGAATCAATGAATCTCTCAAGAGGCCAAGCAGGTTATTATAGCAATCACTATGAGCAGTACAAATTCGCAGTGATACCAGTGGAGAATCATGATGTGATAGTTTCACATACCAAATTAGTAAGTAAAAGAGCCAGAGTGCTATTGGTTAGGAAGCAAATTCTACAATGTTTAAGAACAGTCAGAATTCATACACTTCAGTACATTAAAAAGCAAGCAAAGAACAGGGAAGAATTATTTTGTGGATGACAAGAACTTTTCATATTTTTTCAGCAGAATTTACTAAATTTAAGTTGAATAATTTTAACAAAATCAAATCAAATTCTGCTTCTAGAAACTACTAAAGTATAGAAGACTAAAACACTAATAAACCAGTTCAGTACCTTATTACAGTAGTAACTGAACATTTTGCAAAAAGCTGAACCAGAAGATACTATCTGAAAATCATATAAATTATATAAGTAGCATCAGTTTTATACTTAAAAGTAAGTCAATATTAATAGTCACATAATCATAGAAAGAAGGACTTCATTACGACTAGATCAACTTTGTATTTAAAAAACAACTGTGATCAGGACCAAGCTAGTTAAAGCATGGGTTTACACAGGAAGATATCAAAAACTCCAAAATGAATGCAGATCACACTACCAGCAGCAGCACAGATGCTCTTAAGATGGTCAAATTTAATGTGCTTTTTGTGCATCCATGTTGACTGTTTCTGCCTACCTTCTTGTCTTTACAATGCTTGCAATTCCTGTACTTCATTATCCTGGTTATTCTGCTGTATTTTTCTTGTTCCTGTATCAGATACCTTATTTTTGCATTTGTGTTAAAAATAAACAAACAAACAAACAAAAATGATCTGGAGTTATCAACTATGTTGCGTACTTTACTGATATTTGTTTAAAAAAGGATAGTTATAAAATAGGAACTATTATCCTGATTATTCTACCTTTCTATATTGTGGATTGGTGAAAATACGTGTTATATGGGCATGCTGATATCCTCAGAATTTTATGTCATTTTCAGTTTGGAATATTTGTTTCTCACAAAAGGAAAATGGTCTTCCATCTTTTGATGTTAACATCCTTTGCTTACTCAGTGAGTTCACCATTGATACAAAACTGGGAGAAGTGGCCAATACCCTAGAGTGCTGTATAGCCCCTCAGAAGGACCTGAACAGATTGGAGAGATGGGCACGGAAGAACTTTCTGAAATTCACCAGCAGCAAATACAGGGTCTGCCACCTGCACCAGTAGAGGCCAGGGAAAGACCTGCTGGGAAGCAGCTCTGTGGAGAAGGATCTGGGGTTCCTGGTGTACAACAAACTGTCCATGAGCCAGCACTCTGTCCTTGTGGCCTTGCAGGCCAATGGTATCTTGGGGTGAACTAGGAGGAGGACTGCCAGCAGCTGCAGGGAGGTGATCCTGCCCCTTTACGCAGCCCCAGTGAGGCACATCTGGAGTGCTGTGTCCATTTCTGGGCTCCTCAGGACAAGAGAGACATGGAGCTCCTGGGGTGGGTCCAGCAGAGGCCAACAAAGATAATTGGGTGACTGGAGAACCTCTGTTACAAGGAAAGGCTGAGAGAGTTGGTCCAGTTTAGCCTTAAGAAGAGATGACTGAAAGGACATCTCAACAATGTGTATAAACACCTAAAGGGGCCAGGCTCTTCTTGGTGATGCTGAGAAACAGGGCCCAAGGCATTGGATAGAAACTGATGCACAGGAACTTCCATCTGAGTTTGAGGAAGAACTTCTTTACTGTATGAGTGACCAAGCACTGGAACAGGTTTCCCAGAGATGTTGTGGATTCTCCCTCACTGGAGATAATCAAGAATCATCTGGGCAAAATTCTGTGCTATGTGGTCTATCAGGGGGCTTGGACCAGATGACCCACTGCGGACCCTTCCAACTTTAACCATTGTGTGATTCTGTGATGCTCTTCAAATAAAAAAAAAAAATATCAATTTTAATTGATTCAGTGAAGGAAGCCAGGAAAAACTGACCTGCGTTTTAGAAAGTTTATAGGATCAAGTCATACTCTCTTTTCTTTTTTTGATTCACTGAATAATCATGATTCCACTAGTGAAGATGAAAATACTGGAGCAAATTAATTAAGATTAAAATAAAAATAAAATTTAAAAGCAGGGATCTCTTCAAAATACATAGCGATAGAATTAGAAAGAATATGGAAAGGAAAATGTATAGTTATTATCTCTCATGCATAGAGAAAGTTTTCTTGGGGGACTGTGTCATCGTCATGGGCGGTAGAACTTTCTGCTGTATGTGCCAGCTTTTTTCTACTCACTTCTTGAATTTCCAAGTTATTATTTTGAAAACAGACTCTATCAAATAATAGAACTTTGCTTTCTCTGCATCTTTAAGGATCTCAGGTTTGGCTGATCCAAATTTGAAGATAAAAAAAAAATCTCACCTACAGATAAAGTTATTTGAATATTAAGACATACTATCTATTTAACATAAAAAGTTAAAAATATAGTGAAAAAAAACCACCAAAAACCCGAGGAAGCCACTAGTGTATAAAGTCTTTTTTTTCTCTTGTTGTGACAATATAGATAAATATTGTAACTGAATATGAACCAGAAAACTCTGTAGTTAAAGTTCATCCGTTTACAATAAGTAAATTCTGAATTCACTCTTATTGATGGAGAGTTGTCTTTCATCATGTTACTTTATATTTCATTTTTTTTTCTGTCTCTATGTATTTGTGTGCAGGATCTATTCATTATTATTGAGTATTGGTTTTTGTGTAGAACTAATGTAATTATGGGGCTTTTTTATTCCTTCTAAATATATGAACTTCTATGGATTGAAGGTCTTGATTTATATTTCTTATGATTTTTAAAATAAAATAATAGTTTTGAAATGTAATTGACTGGTAGTTTTACTTGTTTTCCCACCTCACTTTCAAAAAGCAAAGGGGGAAAGTTTTCTTCATGAATTTGCATAATTCATTATCAAGAAACCAGCTGAATATTCACAAATAAAGCAGAACACATTTTGAAATTTGCTATGGGTTCATTTCCTGCCAGACAGATTAAAGGTATAAAAAAAGAGGATTTCTCCAGGAATTTCTTCAATCTAGGCAGGAATACTGCTCAGTGTGATTCCGCCTAATATATTGCTTCCCTGCTTCTCTTCCCATGTGCAGCTGTGATAGCTCTTGAAATGTTACCTGTGCCTTCTCTCAACTCTTGCTTCTTTATGGCAAGATCTTGCTCAGGAACTGAAACAACACCCCACTTGAAAACACAAGTAACACATTGCAGTCGATTAGTTTCTCATTTAGTATTTATCTGCACAAAAATTGGAGCAATGTAGTGTTATGAAGACCAATCCAAAGTAGATCTAAAGAGCATCTCAGCTACAAGTAGAATCTAACCTCGGAAAAACAGCTCTTAGTGCAGGCTCATTTACTTTTATTCTTGCTGACATCTATGCCAGTATTGGTTAGGTATCCATGCCTGAGATAACTTATGTATTTCCTTATAGCCAGGCAGTACTCTTGTGATATCTACATTACTTCTAAAGTGGTACATGTCCAGATTAGCGTTAACAAGACAGTTGAGTCACTTTTGGGGATTTAACGTGTACTACATATTCTTTAAAACTTTATGAAACTCATAAGACTATGACCTTTATACCTTGTAAATTTTACTCACCCCTAAAAGAGCTGTTTGTAATCCTTTCACAGATGAAATTCTGTGGCCTCTAAAGCAGTGGTCATAGCTACCAATTTGCTCATAGTCTGAGATCTTTTTGCTCTGTCCACCACTAAATAACCACAACATTTCAAATAACTTTCAAGTATTCAAGAACAATCTATAATTTTCCAAATTACATCCACAGTCTGAAAAAGGATTAATTATAACTTGATTAATTACAGAATATCTATTTCTTTCATTCTGTCCTTCAATTCTCTTGCTACATTTTGCACTAAAAAAATAGTGCTTGGCTGGTATTTTAGGTGTGATCAAACATAATT
This sequence comes from Sterrhoptilus dennistouni, assembly GCA_013397095.1. Classification (NCBI taxonomy): domain Eukaryota; kingdom Metazoa; phylum Chordata; class Aves; order Passeriformes; family Zosteropidae; genus Sterrhoptilus; species Sterrhoptilus dennistouni. The sequence continues at coordinate 4,202,014 of VWZU01000755.1, forward strand.
ACTAAAGAATACCTTATGCACAATTTTATGCCCTGATAATGAAGGAAATAATTGTTACAAGGTCACATTTCCTTTCTTACTGTAAAAAAAGTAGCTGTCAGTGTTGCCAAAATAGTACATCTTTTGAAATATTTACTGTATGGTGTAAAAATAAATTTATTCTCCCTTCTCTTTATTATCCTTTATATGATTTGACTTGCTATGTTAAACTAGAAGTTGCTTGTAGTGAGAAAAAAATGCTATGACCTTTTCATTTTGTTAGGCAATATTTTTTCCCTCTACTTTCTAAGAAAGTAGCAAAAAGTCATACGTTGTTCAAAAATAAGACCTGGTTCAGGAAATTTTTATTTTCACCTTGTTTCTCTTATCTATGCATAAACAATCTTCATGATGCTTCAATGTTCCATTGTGCTTACCTTCACAGCAGTTCTGTAAAAGAACACTGTTTCTGCTACACAAATGCAGCGAAAGAAAAGGGATCTGGTGGTGCCTGTCAACAGCTGTCTGGATATGGGCCCGTGGTGTGTCCAGGTGGCCCCAACACCATCCCAGACTTTATCAGGAGTAGTGTGGCCAGCAGGACCAGGACATGGCTCTTCCTCCTCTCCTCAGAACTGGGGAGGCCACACTTCAAATCCTGTGCCCAGTTCTGGGCTCTTCACTTTAGAAAAGACACAGAGAGGCTGGAACAAGTCCAGAGGAGGGGAATGGAGGTGGTGAAGGGTGTAGAAAACACAGCTCATGAAGAGCAGCTGAGGGAGCTGGGGGTGTTTAGTCTGGAGACAATTGAAAGTATATAAACGCAGTGAATACTTCTAATCATGAAAGATATTCCTAGAGAGAAAATGCGGAATCCAAAAGCAAATAACTTTAACTGTAAAAATATAGAGCCACACTGTCAACAGATAATTACTAATATCAAATGAAGTTATGTGATAATTTGCACAAGCTAATACATAATATTAGCCATAATATTATATATTTAAAATAATCTGTTGAAAATAATAATACATTCTTTTATGATTTAAAATAATGAGTTTTCATTAATTTAACTGTAGTTTAATTATCACTTTAAAAATATTTTTACAAAATATGAGCTAATTTCGAAGCATATTGTTTTTACAGGAATTTAAAATTTATTTAAACATTTAATGTGTGTTGTCTATTAATAAAGCCACTTTTTTATATAAAAATATTTGTATTTTCTATGCAGGATAACCAGTTTCCCTGGTTATGTATTCAAACATTATTTTTAGGGTCTTTTTGGGTTTATCCTGTTGGTCTATTTCCATGTCATTTTCCATGTCATTTACATTCCCCCACAATGTAGCTGATGGTATGAAATTTGGAATAATAATAAAAAAAAAAAGAATGGAAAAAACATTCCAACTCAAATGTAAGATTAAACAGAATGTCTTGTTCAAAAGGGTCATACAAGTCTAACATCAATGCAAAATACCAAGTCAAAGCAGATTCAGTAATGGAGCCATTCTGTAACACACAGAATGATATTTTGATGTGAAATAAATAAAAAAGTAGTGCAAAGTAAAAGAAGTAAACTCTTCTTGTGTTTTTCCTTCTTTCACAAGGCTGGAACAACTGGGAATACAACCACAGAGCTAAAAAACCTTTGAAAAATTGTTCTTAATAATATTTGAAGTTTGGCCTTGATGTTCTTATAAATTCTCCTTTTGAACAACAGCAAGCCCCCCTTTCTGAGAACACGGAACATTCCACACTATATTTCATATTCATTTATTAAAAAAAAAACCCACATAGAACCAAATGACAGGTTTTGATACACTGTTCGTCAGAATTCTAAGATTCAGAATATCAACATTTTTACCTAAACTATTTCAGGCCTTAATCCTGTTGTGGTTTTCTCCATTTCTACTGATGTAAAATGAAGAATTCACAGGAATCTCCTAAATTAATTTGTGAGACACTCAAATACCATGCTATGTGGAGATATTGATATTCACATATATGGAAATGAAAGAAGTATTTCTTAAATTAAACAGATGTAAGAAAATAGAAAAAATAGGCCTCAACACAAAGAGCCTTATTGTCATTGTTCTTGGTTCCTTAAAATCTAAAAGTCAGTCCTCTGCCTCTAAGATTTGAATTCCTCATTTTGCATTCAAAAGAAAACTAAGAAAACTTAGGAACTTCAAGAAAGAATCCAAAAAATCTGTGACCTGCTAAGATTAATACAAACAAATAAGTAAACCTAGTGTGATAAAGTGTATTTTTTTTTTTTTTNTTTTTTTTTTTTTTTTTTTTTTTTTTTTTTTTTACTTTCTAGAAGGTGAGATTAAGAGATAGAATATTATTAGTATTTCAGTATCCAATTAATTCTGATCCCTGCCTCCAAGATGTGGGCCAGCAAGCTATTTCTTTCCACTCTGAATATGGATTTCATTCTCAGGTAGCATCTGTCTTCACTTCCATTCACTTATACATCCCGATTTTTCTACTGTGGTAAAATATTTCAGAATTTTTTGGGCACGGAGTGAAAGGAACTTATTATCATTTTAATGAGGTCAGTTTAGCGTAAGAATGCAAGATTTGCCATTAGAGATTAGATTTCATACCACCAATCCCATAACCCTTACTCTCCCTCTAGACAGAATCAGGTACTTCAGAGGAGTCATCCCTCTTGCAAAATAATGCATTCAAAGACATCTCAACATATAAACAAAAAGATGCAGGCAGAAATATACTTTGATACAGAAAGAAAAGGTAGTTGTGTAGGGGTTGATTCTATTTTAATTGAATTTCTGGGATTTTTGCTAGATAGGAATTTACTGAAACAAACATTCTGAGTTTAAGACATATTTGAGAGGAAATACAACTTTGTGAAGGTTAATTATAGCAAAATATAGTTAGGAAGATTATATCCAAAGTAATTGTCATTGAGGAAGGGTGTATTATCATCCAATGTAATTCTTAGGAAATAGAATTTTCAGGTCATTGTAACAACTTAATGTACAGAAGGAAAGACAACTAAAAAAGGTATAGAAGAAAATAAAAAGGAAAAAAAAAAGAATGTTTAAAGACCTTTGAAGATGCCTCAGCTATGCAGTAGAATTGAGTCTAGAAGTTGTATGAATGGTTTGGCAACAAATATTCAGACAGGAGCCAAATATGGAAAAACTGTATTTCAGTTGCAAAACCAGGATTTGTTTCCTGAACAAAGCAGAAATATGATCTACCCTGCAGAGTTGTGTTTGCTTCCCAGGGAACAGGTTAAGCTAAATTCACTAAAAAACTATTTTATTTGGTATTCTAAAAGGAAAATACTCACCTTCGTGGCTCAGTTTCAACAGAAGGGATGATGGTTATTTGTACTTCTTGATGATTATGACCCAGATGTATCTGCTGGGACTATAGGAAAAGGTTAGGATTGGTGTCCTTAGTTCTGTCACATCAGGCTTCCATTCTTGGGAAAGGGTAAATATTCTGATCTCAAGTAAAGGAAGCATCAGGAATATACCATACATAAATACATACATATATATTCTAAAAGAAATAAGAAAGGTTCTAAAGGATATGCCTGGTAAGCATACTTCTGAAAAATATCAAGAGAAAAGAACAAAAATTATACAAAGTGGTTCTCTCTCTGTTCTCTTAAGAAAGAATTAAGGGTAGTATTTTTAGCTGAGTAAATGCCACTCTTTTCCTCATGTAAGGCCAAGCATTTACAATGGAGCTTCTAGCCAGGCATATAAAATGGCTTAGCTTTTCCAGAATTGTCTGAAGGAATAAAAAAATCAAATATATCTCATTTCTGTTCTTTGGGTTTCTTGAAGTATTCCTTGTTAAAGTGTCTAAGCGACAATTTGCTATGCATAATCCTAAAATTAAACTAGAAAGCTTGCTTTATTAGTTAAATAGGCGAAAATGTGTTTTTTCTTGTGGGTCTGTATAAGAAGTGAAAGACTCTTGGATTTTTCACATTTGAAAGGGAATCCAATGGCTGTGAAACCTGTCACTTCTGCCTTTTCTAAACAAGTCTCTCTGTAGCCAGATAAAGAATTATTTGCTCACCTGATGGGAAAAAAACAACACTTATTCTAAAAAATCATTAGCCTGTGGAAACACACAATGCTTATTTTGTAGGATCACGTTCAACATTGACCAAGAGGTGTCTTGAAAAATAATGAATCACCCTAGGTATGTCAACTCAGCTCCATATTTGGGAATCAAATGATCAGGTATAACTTTGGGATCTAGGACCACCAGAGGGATCTACAGCTTTTTCTCTACTTTTTCTGCATGATTTTGGTGGAGATATACACTTGTACATCTGGTTCTGTAATAAAGGATGCCTGATTTTTAATGCATTGGTCTTAAGGGATTTTGGACAGGTTTTCAGCAATATCTCAACAGTATCCTTCCTATTTACAATTTAAGTTATATATTATTTTAATTTTGTATTTTTGATTTACTCCTATTCTTGCTCTAATTCTGTGTTAATCCTTTTACTTTTTGCAAAGAAAAACAATAAAAAAGAAAAATCATTGACAAAGCTAAAAGGATTTATGTTCACCCTTTGTGAAGTATGAAACACAATAAAATGAAGATGTTACAGGTGTTAAATCTGTGGTTTCTTCTGGACCTACTCTACTAGAAAAAATCCAGTATCAGACTTCCACTGTGCAAGGGTGGGTTTTTTTTTTATTAAATGTAGATTTTGACATCAACCTCAGTTTTAAAAAAATCCCCCATTACCTTATATGAAGAAGCAAATCCATAGGTTTTCCCTTTGAAAAACTTGCTCCTTTTCAACAGAATGAGAAAAAATGGAACACTTCTTTAAATATTGTTTTTTTACATAGATTATCTACAGTTTAGTTTTTAAGTGTCAGCGTGATCTTTTTAGGAATAGTTTTTCACAGCAGTTCGGACTTCCATGTTACACAGACACAGGGTCAAACAGAAAGCAAGCAGTAGGAATGGAAAAATGAGAGACCATTTCTAATTCCTGTCTGAATACAAATCACCTTAATTAAAGTGTTGAAATTTTCTATTGGTGAAATGGTTTTTCTTCTCTGACAAAATGCTGATTTGTCAAACTCTGCTCTAAGATTTTAATTTCTCCTGAGAAGCTGGTCCAGAGAGAAGTGCTTACAATGCATTTAAACAATAACAAAAATTATGACTCATCCTTTCTTTGGGGTCTGTGCAGTTAAAGCTTCTTCGTAAATTAAAAAAAAAAAAATGTAGCTAAGGATTGCCTGAACCTAAAGTTTTGCAAATAAAAACTAAACATTCAGGGATGTTCAAAAAAAGAAATATTATCTCAGTTAAAACAAAAAACCAAAATTAACAAGAACAACCCTCTGTTTTGTTTCTTTTATGAAGAGTCGAATATCTCAGAAAGATAAGAACTCAAAAATTAAACCTGAACTTGAAGAATAGTCTGTGTTTTTGATCCAGAGTAGAATAGACTGCTGTCACTTCATTGCATATTTATTAGAACTATTAAAATTCATGAACTTAAGATATCATTGTGAAAGTGTTGAACCAATGAAGGGATGATAACAACTAATTAAATCCATGCAGCAAAAATCTATCCAGGGTTCCCGAAAAGGTGGTCCTACATGTCTAGTGATGCTATGGAAAGAGAATATCTTATATTATTCTTAGAGAAGCAAGGAGTAACATTCTCTTCTCATTTTTATTTTCAGTGAATATCCTTTCAAATACTTTCATCTTGTTTCAACTATTTTCTTTTGAGTAAGTAAAAAAGACAAGGAACAAAGAATTAAATACATAGCTATCTTCTATATCTTCTAATCATCTTTACAGCATGGTGGCAAGAAATTTATAAAAATTTACCATTTTGTAAGAATTATAAATTTTGGTTGTTCCTGTAGCTCGATCATTTGAAAGAGAAATACTGCTTTAAAGTAGCAGAATCTTTTCTGTCAGATACTAGAAAGAGAGTTTAGGAAAGAAACAAAGAGAAAGATGTATAGAGGCCTTTAATAATCTGGCATTAATGCATGAATGCAGATTAAATTCTCTTTTTTAATGCAGCTCTTTAAAATCTATATTCTTTTCTTTATAGGGCTCACTGAAAATTTCTCACATTGTCTACTTACAAAACCTTTAATTTGTTATCAATTAATAATGAATAACATAGTCAATTACTTTTTTCATTTGCAATCTACTTGATTATAAATTATAAATGAAAAGATGATTCATTTAGTATTTTAGCCCTGATCTTGACTTATCTAGAAGACTCACATAAAAGGTGTTTCATAACCAGTGGTGTCTTATAACTTGGGGTCTGTTAAAATTTTCCTTAAAAATGTACAGTGATAAAAAGGATGATTACAGAAATAATTCTCATATATTATTTTTTGGAGTTACATTTTTTACACAGACCATAAAGGTAATTGTTTTACTTGTTTTGATTATTTTCCTTGTAGTTGCATCCTCTGAGAAATTATGAAAATGTCCAGGTGACTAACCTCAAAGGACTCATTGCCATAAACTTTCAGTAAAACCCAAAACAAATAAGAGCTGGGGACACAATTGCTTGAAATAGGATTTCCAGTATCTTTTTGGGGACATTTATTTGCTGTTACCAGTCTCTCATTACTGTAATCTTTAATTTTTTAAAACATTTTCTTTTTGCAGATTTTCATCTTTAACATTAGAAATATGTGTACCTATCATATTGCATATTCTGTAGAGCAGATAATACAATAACATAATAAAAATATTTCTGAAAATATTATATAATTATATCTTATCATCTTGTTATCATTAATAGGTGTAACAGTTCTTTTCCTACCAAATGACAAAGAGGTTTTTAACTATTATTTTGTTCCTCTCTCTTGTGCATTTTTTTTTTCCTGAGAGCTTCCTCATTGCAGAAAGATCCCCTTTCCTTAAGATACAGAGCTTTTCTTTCTGCAGAAAGGAACAGATCCATGTCCAAAAAACTGTGCTGTTATTTGTGGGCAGAGATTGCCTCTGCAGTTGAGGCTCAGCATGAATGACTGCAGCAATCTCAGCTCAGCAGGGAGTGGGAGTGAGCCATGGGCTGAATGTTTCCTTTCAGGTAGGATTGGGACTTCATGTGGGAGACTGAGACTGTCTGACAAGGCAAGGAACAGAGGACTTTGTACAGGTCAGGAGGTTCTAGGAATAATGTACTGTGTCTCACCTTCATCTCAGAAAGTGTCATATCAGATCCGAAGGTGGTAAATAAATACATTTTACAATGAGACACTGAGGAATGGAAAAGTCTTTTTCCTACTACAAGACCAAACTTCTGAGCTATAAAATCAGAAGTTCCAACTTCCGTTCAGGCTCAGGTCCCTACTTTGTAACAAGGATTCTGAATTTCATAGACAACATAAAAGGCTAGTTGAAGAACAGTGTACAAATCATGACAACTGCAGTATAAGAAACAGAAACTGAACCTAGAGTTTTTCAGATGAAAACTAAAACTAAAGCTAAAACTAAACATTCAGGGATGGAGACACTCTGGCTTTGGCGAAAGAAGTCCAGGCCTTCTGATGAACCAGAGACTCGTCTGACACCTTCTAATGTCTCTAAAAGCTCTTAGACGCTTGAGTCGTGCTCGTAGTCTCTGGAATGCTCTCCAGACTCCTCTCCTAGAGGATGCACAAACAAGGTTTCACCTTTCAAAAATGTCCCATAAAAGAACATTTTTCCAGTATCAATACTAAATAAGCTCAAAAAATTCTGGGAACCAAAGCCGACTGGTCAAAAACCAGAAATTCAGTTTTAAGCAAATTTTGAATGATTCCAGATGAACTATCTGTCATATTCTCAAACTTTATTATCTTCTGTAATTTCCTTTCAATATTTGCGAGACAAGTATTCATTCTGGAATGGAATAAATATTCCTCCTGACAATTTTTAATTCCAATCAAATGGAAATTTTCATTTCTAACCTTTTTCTCTTTTACTTTTTTTTCCCCACTGATACAGTTTAGATATCTGTAAACTGAAATGCTTTATTATTTAAGTTTCATGAAGGATTAAAGCATAATAATTTTATTCTGCACTGAGGATAGATAAAGCAGTGATCAATTTTGACTTTCAGTATAGCATATATATTTCCTAAGGTGAGGAATTCTTTGTGAATAACTAAATTCAGCAAAGTTGGAATAAGCCCTTCAAAGCATTTCCCTATTTTTTTTCCTCATCAAAGATTAGATCATGTCCTGTAGAATGAAGGTCCCATCCTTGCTTAGGAACTAATTTACTTGAGCTATACTCACTTCAAACCTCCAAAATATTAAGGAATCAGTTATTGTCTGTCTCAACTCAAACACACTTTTTTTTTCTGTTTTTTTTTTTTTTTTAATAGAAAAAAAATTCAAAAATTGATTAATTTAAATTATGAAATGAATATTCAAAAGGTAAATTACAGATCAGTTTAAACTCCTTTATTATGCTGTCATCCTTGTTGCTGTTCTCCCTAGTGAGCCACTGACCCATGCCTCCATGCTGTAGATAGGGCAAACTCTAAATCCAGTCATGCCCTTTTCTTCAGTTTTAATATGCTGCTAAATATTTAAATACTTGTCTTCAAAAATATTCCAATTACTTTACACACTAAAATAGGAAATTAAACCATTTACAAAGGACAAACTATTAATTTCCATAGTTTATTCTTAAAGGGAGCATCGTTCCCTGCTCAGAATAGCTTTGTTATTTTCCTTCTTAGCAACCATGTATCCCTATCAGGATAAGTCTTCTTTCTTTCTTCTTTTCCTTAGGTCTCCTTTAGACCTACTGTTTAAGAAGGACAAAGACAACTTTTTAAAATTCTGTTTATGTTCTTGGGAAATGTCACTTGTTTGGCAGGAATCCTAAACAGTAGCACAGCTTGATCCCCCTGCACAGCCCTACACACAGCCAGACCTGACATCAGGAAGCTTTTTCCATGACAGGCATAAATTAAGCAGAAACTTAGTTGCAGAATAATGGATAATGTTTCTAAAATGGACAGTCTGCATCTTCTTATATCTCTTTAGTGGGTCAGTTCACTCTTCTAAATTTACCTTAAGAGAGATTAAAAAAAAAAAAAAAAAAAAAAAAGATTTTAAAATTTTTGGGTGTTTTNAAAAGCTTTTTAAAGTTTTGTGTGATTTAGGGAGTTTATCAGTGGTTTGGTTTGGTTTTTTGTTTGGTTCATTGTGATTTTTTGGGGTTTTTTTTGTTTGGTTTTTTTTTATGTTTTTGTTTCTGTGGGAGGGTAAAAGGTTTACTTTGTTTAGGTTTGGGTTTGAGTGTTTTCTGTATATTTCTTTTCAGGGAGGGTAAATGGGAGAGGTGTTTTGTATTTCCCTTGAGGATTTACTATGAAACTATTTATTCAAAGCTGTGAATTGCTTTGTTGCAAGTGACCAGACTCATTTTGGCAGTGCCTTGTGCACAGAAATTTTTAGAAACTTTACTGAAAAGTTTTAGAAAGTTCACAGGAAAAAGGTGAAGATGCCATCTGCTCATGTATAACCAAGCAAGGTTATATTCAAAGGAGACCTTTTTCCCCTTCTTCCTCTCCCATGTTGATAGAAAATATTAATTACTGCTTTGTCAAATAGCTGAATCTGCCAAAAAGTAGGACTGAGAAAGGTATTCAAATAAAAGAAATACTGGCTGGCCAATATCAATATTTCCTGTGACATAATCATTAACTGCTCAGTTGTATAGAAGTCCTCAGCTTCATGGTAAAAGGCCAAATGAACAAAGTCAGTGAGGGTGTTGTTCACTCTTCACTAAGCCTTGCTTCCCACAGCCTTTGGCTTGCTGCTGTAATCCTTGGGAGGAGGGACAGTAGAAACAACCCAAATATAAAGACACCTGCCTCGCAATAAATTATTATTAGCAGAAGTTTGATGTCATACATATAGACAAGGTTGTATCTGGATCTAAGTTGGGAAGATGCTTCAGGACAGTTGTCAGTTTAGCAGGGGCTTGGAAGGATCTCTGTACCTTACTCTGTGGTATGCAGTCCAAACATGCACAATAGACCAATATCATGCTCTTCATGGACAGACACTACAGAGGAACTAATTTGATTTCTCCAGGGAAATACCCATTTTCTTGTGCTGCTTTTAATTCCCCTTACATCTATAATACCACTATAGATTTTTAAGCTACTCATTTTATTTAGTAAATAAGTGATTCTGTGGTTATGCTTTTTTCTTCATCTTATCTAATTATGATGATATGATGATTAATAAAAAGAAAAACTTTAACGTTTTTAATTTTTTTTAAGTATGAACACATTTTAGCAAGAATGAAAAAAAAAAAGTTTAGGAGAAAAAATTGCCTTAGGGGTCTTTTTTCACTTTCTCTGATGCCTTTTAAAAAGAGTCAATAAGCGCTGGGAAACCAGACTTTAAATTGCATCTTTTAACTATTTTGTTTTCCAGCCTAAGGCATCTTGGAACTAAAAAGTCCTTGACTTCTTCTGATTTTTTTTTTAATGAAAACATGATCTCAAATATGTTGAACTAAGAAGTTATTATTTCTAGAACCTTGATGCTTTTACTTTTACAAACTAATGAACATTCAAGTATATTAAGGAATGAGATACTCAGTTGATGATAATGAATGTCTTATCATGGGACAATATTAACGGATAATGTGATTGCACTTTTTAAAGCTTGTTGTTCCATCAGTAAACTAATTCAAAATTATAACCCTGTAAATTTCATAATTAAAGGACATTACAGATACAAATATAATGTAGATCACAAACCCAAGGGGAATTTTTTCTAGTAGCTACATATAGGTGTCTTATGAGTTTTTATGAGACAAAGCCAATGAATGAAGTGATTTGGAAACACCACACTGGATGTCTACCCCTTCTGAACAAACAGTATTAAAAAGTTAGGCTGAGCAATACTGGCAATCAGATAATTCTATTTTGTCTAATTTTACTTACAGTATAAGCCTCTTTGCAGCGTTAGGTTTTCAAGAAATTATTAGGCTGCTTTAAACTTCTTAAGTTATCATTTTAACTGGATATTACACTTATATTTGATGAGAAGCATATTATTCTATAGAAGCTAATTAATTATTTGAAAGACTTCTTCAAAGCAAATGAATAATTTAAAAAAAAAAATTGGCAGGTGGAGAGAACAAAGAAGTAAAGAGAAAAGGTAGGAAACTTGAGTCCAGCAGATATTATTTTAATTTTCTGTGCCCAAAAGACTGAAGTTTCTCTCAAGATGACATGCCCCATTATTACTTTTTAAAATTAGACCACTGGAAATTAAATGATGTATTCATACCTACAACTCAGCATTCAGCAATACTAAAGAGTCTGGGTTTGAAGTAAATGAATTCTTTTTGAAACTGAGCCTTTAGAGGCCACAGTTTACTAAGTAATCTATGGAAAAGTAATATAAATAGGAACTTGATCTAGCAGGCAAACATAGGTGAAATGTCTATAGCTTAGCAGAGCAATTATTTTAGCTAATATTTTAGTTTATAAGCCCTGTGTAATATTAATTTCTGTGTATATGTATGTTCATAAACACAGGTAGGATGGACTGTTTACTGCAGGTTTTCTGCATTGTAGGAACAGTAACATCATAATGTACTCTCCACAGATTAAAACCAGAAAACTGAAAAATCCAAACACTCCCTCTACCAAAACTCTTTCCGAAGAGTGGGGAATAGGTGGTCACTAATGCATTTCTCACTTTTTGAGTAAAATAAGGTTATTACCTGGGCAAGAAAAAAACCGTCACATCTGTGCTCTGTGCATCCTTCAGTGAATCTGAGCAGTGCCCAGAACCAGATATGGTCCTACGAATGACATTTGGCCATTACTACCCAGAGCAGTATTTGCAGAAAAGGAAACACAAAATGAAAACCCACCATGTGTGTTCTGGAGACATCCAAAGCAAATAGGCCTGAAGGAGACTTAGCCAGGTTTTAAAGTCAGTGTACCTCCTAAAAATAGTGATTTGGACAGTATAATAGAAAGTGAAGTCAGCAGACATAACTTTCACCCTTCCAGAAATCCCAAGAGAGTATTTGAAAATGCTCTCTCTAAAGTAGATTCCAATTCTTCTTGCACTTAGTGGGAAGGATGGCACGTTACTTTGAAATGTAGAATATCACTGGAAAGCAGGAGTCATAATAATACTGGAAAGAATGCAAGGTTAAACAGAAAATACTGAACAAAGACTGCCTGGAAAAAAAGCAGTTTTGTGAAAAAATAGTGAAAAAAAAAAAAAAAGGCAACCGACCAAGAAAATCCTCATCTCTTCACATAATGGTTCATGTAGAGTAGAAAAATTACAAAAGAGAGAGCATAAAGATGGACAATAAATGTGTGCTTAGAGATTGACAGGGGATCTAAGTCTCTGCTTTGTCCAGTTCAGATCAGTTCATTAATTTGTCACACCTCTGGTGGAAGTCACTAAGATAAATAGTGCTGGATGTTATCTTTTTCCTGTCTTTCTCTCTCACCTGTACATTATAGTTTTTATTAATATACATGCATGAAACATAACATAATTAAAATATTTATTTTTGTTGTTTTCTGGAGTCATACAAATTTCAAAACCTAAAAAATTTGTGAAATGCACTTCTTGGTTTTCAGCATATACTACTCAGAAGAAAAAAAAGAAAAAGCTTAACTTTTCAGCTAAATAATTTGTAAAGAGAAATAATTTATTTTGCTTTTGGATTTCAAATATCTAGGAAACCAAAAGAAGAATATATGCTAATCTCTTTTTTCTTCAGGGAATCTCCTGTCAACTTCAAGTCACGCTTCCTCATATATTTGTCTATAATTCTTCCTATGAATTCATTTTTTCTTTCTGGGAACAGTTCTAAAAGAATGCACGAAGAATCCTTCAAATCTAGTCCACTGCAAAATTCAGACAGAATTTAATTTTTTTAAAAATGCTCTCAGGATTAAAAAATTCCATACATAAGATGAATGGAATACAATTGGGTTTCTCTCTGACACCATTTTTTAACAAAACCAGTGAGGCAGCTTCTTCTGAATATCTAATATCTTTGAGGATTAGAGTCTTCATAATCTAAAAATACAGTACATGGGAGCAAAACAAACAAACAAACAAGAATGTCTGAATAAAGGCAGAACATCCCATTGAAACTGAGGTAGAATACAATGGCAGGGCTTGTTTTTAAGCTTGTACATGACAGATAAAGGTGTCAATTTTTCTCTTTACACACCAGAAGCCTAGAAATTGCAGGGCTTGATGAGCACATCTCAAGCACCAAGAGTCAGCCAGGGATTGTTAGTAAGAACACACTGTGAGAAAGGACCAGGATGTGGCTGGAGAATGGGGACATACAGAGGTAGGACAACACTTTTCTGGGACAAATGTCCTTTTTCTGGCTGCTGAAGTGGCACAGTACAGTGGGGGTACAGGAATGAGGTCAAGAAACAGCCATGGGCTCCACAAGGGGATCAAGGCCACCAAAGTCCTCTAAAATTCTCCAAGCCACTCCCAGAACCACTTCCGTCGAAGAACAGACTCTGCATGAGAACTAATTTGCATAGGAAGCAAGAAACATATATCCAGAGTGAGAAAAATTGTCTATAAAATGGTACCCTCAGAACACCTGGAAACACAACACCAGGGCACCCCAGCAGCATGGACACCCTATTAGATGCATCGACACTCAATCCAGGACTCTCCTCCTTTCTTTCTCTCCCTCTCTTGCTATCTCCCCACCTCCCCTATCCCTTTGTTCAAAACCTACTGCCATGCGCTTCTAGTAGCTATCTAGGAGATAAAGGACTAACTTACACCAGTTTCCATGCCAGGTATATAACACACTAACAAATCTTTGTAAGTTTTTGCAGACCCTCTGACTTCATAATTCCTTTTGAACACAAGCATCTATGAATCTTGGTTGCTCCCTTCCTGTTAAGGGTGGGACACTACACCCTCACATATTGTCCACCTATATTAATAATCTATACTCTATCTGTTATGTTTAATCTATATAAAATAAAATACAAATTCTGACTAGAAAGTATATTTATAATCTGTTTCCATTACAAACGTATCAATGCTCACACTACCCTGGACATTATATAAGCAAATTTTGCCAGGGTTACCTGATGACCTCTTTGACAAAAGAAGCAAATGATTCCGAATGTTCAGACACAAGTGTAGTTCAAGCAATTGTGATGCAGTGCTCAAGAAGATTTGCAATATAACAATTCTCATGCCTATTTTATATTGTCAATGAGCAAAAAGAAACCAATTATCTAATTTCAAACATGCATAACTGAAAACATAGATTTCTTTACAGAAAACAGACCTCTCCTCAGGGATGGTCAGTTCCTTTCTAGAATTTAAGCTTATTATATAAGCTATCAGTCACTTCTGTCTCAGGATGTGGAAAGTGAGATTCTAGAAAGAATTTAGAAGGCAAAGTGTTCTTCTAAATGGAAACTTTATCAAAGGATATCTAACTTCAAGTAGCAGCAAGCTGAGAAAAATTATTCAAGAATATCAAGATGGGTAGTAGTTACAAATCACTGAAAAACAAGGAAGCAGTTATTAAAGGCTTGCTAACAGCAGGAACACTGATGTATCTGTAATTAATAAGAATGAATACAAGAACAATATGCAAGCACCAGGTAGAGGTTTTCTTTGCTGGAATACTATGTTACAAGTCAACCAAGTACAGAACTGTACTGTAAACTGTCTAATTGAGGTATAGAAAAATGTTCTTTTTCAGCAAACAGCAAGCTGAATATACTATCCCACTGATGGTGAAGAACAAGAGAAGGGAAAATGGACCAAAATTTCACAACTAGGCCTATAGGGAAGGTAAACAAAGATTCATAAATATAAACTAATATTTTAAAAAGATTGAAATGTCATGATCTTATACTAGGCGAAAATCATACCTAGTGCAATACAAAAAGGAAATTGACAAACTCAATTTTTCTGCTCATTCTTGAAATGTCATCTACAAAAAAGTTCTTTCCTAACTTTTTTGTCAGAGACAAGCATCCCACAGGATATCCGGACCCTGCACCTGAGGTTGAAGGAGGACTTTTTAACTTTTCTAGATAGAAGTCTAGTTCTAGATAGAAGTCTAGCAGTTCAAGTCTAAATTTCCTGTTACTATTATTCTTCTAATTATCACATTCTGTGCTTTATAGGGAAAACTCATTCAAAACTCCTTCAATTTCTTCTGCCTTCCACTAGAAAGACATTTGAAAGGGATAAATAAACAAATACTTTTAACTTTTAATCTAGAGAAAAAAATAATATTGGAACACAAAATTGTAGCAATGAAGATTGAAGATTAATATTAACTTTTTCCATCCCCTATATGAGTTTTTGAGCTATGGCTTTTCACAGTCATTTTTATTTAAAAATCCAAGCCATATAAATAAATGCATTCTGCTTCTGAAGAATACTGGAAGATAATCTTATGAATGTCTTACACAGTAGCATCATAAGTTGTTTGTGAATCTATAACCTCAGATTTCCCCATCAATATATAATAGGAAAAGTAAGCATATTTGGTGATCAAGGGGACTGTTTGCATTCTTATTATTTTGAATTTTCCCCTTAAAGAAAAAATAGATGAATAATTTTTTAGCCACTGTGACAATTATGATCTAAGATAAGGTTTCCCTTACAATAATTTACCATGTAGAATGGAAACAAATTTGGAATTTGAAACAAAAAATTAATTTCATTAAAGTAATAACTTCCTGGAAGCTATTTTTTAGCACATAATACTCTAGTCAAAAGAAAAAAACAAACCCCTATCTTTCTTCCATAACTCACAGCTCATTTACACTGTCTAACATTCAGAGATTATTTTTTCCTTCTCTTTTCCTGTCTCCTAGCATAAAATTTCAACTCTACTTAAGGTTGTTATTTCTGTGAGAAATAGAAGCTAAAGTCCATACACCCACCCACTAGCACAGTTTGTTTATTGCTACTAAATCCTATGGGATTCTCCATAATCCCAAACAAAATCCACTGACTTCTATGACGATAACTGGCTAGACAAATAGAGTAGGGATATAATGAGAAAAGTAAAATGCAATTTTATAAATATTTTGTGTATACAGAACAATTACTAATATACAGGAATAAGGATATATAATAAAATTGACATGAAATTAAGGTCTTTTTTTTTTTCAATCACTTGTAAATTTTTCATACTTGAAATCTCGAGCCTTTTAAGATCATGTTTTCAATCTTTTTTTAATAACTATTCCACCCAGAAATATATCTTTAAATAACAAATTGGTTAGTTTGTTTTAGTAGAAACAGATGGCAAGCATGAATTATGAACAGCTCAAAAAATATCAGCCTTTGAGCTCATGTGCAAAGGAAGGTTTGGTTCTGATTAGAGTAAGATGAGATCATGTTATATTTCCAGGATTTGCGGTAACATGAAGCAAGTAATCTAAAACTAGGTTAATAAGTTAAGGAGTTGGTGATAGTTAAAAGCAATGTTTCTAGTAATAGATTACCAAACTGGTTTTTTTACTTTTTGTGATCAATAGAAGTTAACCCAATATATAAACATGCTAATAGTAGGTTAGACTGTTGCCAAACGAAGCAGATATTTTCTACATAACTCTTGCTTCTCTGGAGGATCAGAGAACTCTCTGCTTGGTTTTAGCAAGTGACTAAGACAGAGAATATGATTAGGAATATCAAGGTCTCTACTGTAGGCAAATGAATATAAATTTTGCCATTATTAGTAAAAGGACAAAGGCTTTGTATGGACAAAAAAAATCAAGGTCTCAATTATAGCCCAGGCTCGCCTTGCCAAAAATTGGTTTCAGCTATTTTGAGGAATTGACAGGTTGTCCTGAGTCAGGGTTTGGCAAAGTAAATCTGAGTTGAAACGCAAGGTAAAAATTTAGGAATCATTCTTTTTGAGGTATTTAATGAAAAATAGTGTGAATAAAGGATCCAAAATTCTTAAAAGCTACAGTTTAATCCCAAAGTCAGCATGATTTTTGAAACAAATTTAGGATTTATACTTTGTAAAATGTAAAATGTAAACCTGTCCTGCCAAAACAATAAACTTACAAGAATAGAAGCAGGTCCAATGTCTATACATAGACATCCAGATAAAAAAATTAGTCAATAACATATGTGAAGTGATGGGCATTTACACACTAAGCAACATATTTTTATTATTTTAAGTGTGGGACATAATCAGGTATATCTGTCTGTCTATACACACAGTCTCACTCCCTGGCAAGGAAATACGCCCTATTGTAAATATTTGCTTACATATTTATATTTATATTTATATTTATATTTATATTTATATGTAACTATACAGGCCGTAGAAAACCTGAAGCTATTAAACCAGTGAAAACTTACTGCAACAGCTCTCTAAAGATGAAACTAGTCTATTTCCTTGCAAAATTAGAATTGAAAAATTATTTGGGGTAAGATAAGCACCAAAATAGGTGAAAGTGTTCTTATTTGTAGTAATGGAGGAGATTTTTTTTTCCCTTGGCTTCAGCCCTCATGTAGGACAATATGAATAGACAACAAAAAGGCCTGGAGGCCAGCTATAGATCAATAGGAATTCAACAGGAGGCTATGGATATGTAGATTCAGAATGACCTGAACATTCTGGGTCATTTTACCATTACATATATTCAGGTATCTGCTTTGAAAAATACCCAAGCTTCTACTTTTCAAAGCCTAAAAAAGAAGATTATTACATGATTATAGGATTAAAAGAGTAGGATATTAAAAAAAAAAAAA
>VWZU01000755.1:4219827-4337696 GCA_013397095.1 Sterrhoptilus dennistouni
AAGCAAGCAAATTATATAACATTTGTAATAGAACTTCAGGTTCTTAACAAAAATGTATTTGTTGATGTTTGATTTAGTCTCAGGAATATCTGGAAAATCTGAATCAAGTATTACATACCTGTTCATTTATGGACTAGACTGACTTCTTGCACTGTGTCCAGGCTTCCTCTCTCATGAATTAGATTAGTCTGCTCTAGGAATAAGGTATGATTTTCTTCTTTTTGGACATAGGGAAGATTTTTCCTTAAGACATGGTCATTGACAGTATGACTTTAAACTGACGAGCAAAATTTAATCTTAACCAGAGCATTCCAATACATTCCAATTATTCGAAGTCTTAGGCAGAATTTTTTGTTACACCATTAGTAGCATCATTTGATTTATTAATTCATAGAAAGTAAGAGATAGGTAAATTTATCAAATTTGTCATGCCATGTAAATTGTAGACAAGTGTAGCAATAGGAACAATATAGGTTTTATTAAAAAGTAAAAAATCCAACAAAATCCCAAACAGTAGGTGTACATTATCACAAAACTGAAAGTTAAAAAATATAAGCACAATGTAAGAAGTATATGAATTGGTGCTATGGGTCTTCATTCATCTCTTGAATAAGTGTCAATTCAAACTCTTTCTACTCTTTACTTCCTCACAACTCATTTCTCCTTTCTCTTGCAGCACTTAAACTTTGCTGCATATCCATTTTTGAGGCTACACAAAGTTTAATTATGGTTCTGATCTTGTTAATTTTACTTTTTTAAAATTTTCTTTTCTGTTTGAAATGCATGTGTTTATTGGTTCTCCATCCCTTGTAAACCACTTTTATACACTAATATTGCAGAATTGAATAACTATTATTGTAGTATTGAAGTTGAGATATATAGATATACACATTAATATTAGGCAATACGTATGTATTTATGAACATGCCATACATATTATACCTGCATTGCAGATAAAGCACAGGATTAAAGCAGTGAGCAGTGAGCCAATCTAGGATACATGCATTTGTACTCCTGCCATATCCAGACCCTATTTTTTAACGGTTTACGAAATTGAAAAATACGATCACCATCGTTTAAAATTTTTACCTTTTTGAAAGCTGACATGAAAACAGTCTTATTGAATCTACTGCAAGCGACCTCAGGAGGGAAATTAGCATGTCTTCATTTTGTCTGGTCAGCTTTCTCTTGGATGTCATTCACTTCGTTAAGAATTCCCATATTCTCATCTTCTGAATCTTCAAAATGTGTAGTGATGTTTTTAATTTTTTACTGCTACTAGTGAATTTTTAATGACAGATCACTTTCTTCAAAGAAGTCTGAAAGGACTACAATCCCTTCCAATTTTGCTCTGTGGGGCTTGGTTTCCTTTTGGCATGACTCCTGTGGAGTCTATACTGCTGATGTACCAGGGCACTCATTGTCATTGAAATGGATTTACTTGATAACTAAATATTAAAGAGTTTTACTACACTCTAAAAATTGTATGTTATGAAACAAAGAAGATGATTTTTGTTCTTCATATATATCAATAGTAAAAATGGTAAAGATGACAAGCATTTTGCACAAACTATTCTACCCTGAACTGCAATGTCACAACAATGCATAGGAGACTTCGGATTTAGACTAAAGTATTAAAGTTTAAATACCTGCTGACAAATGGATGCTTTGAAAACTGGCAAAAAATCCAACCATATCTAGGAGCCACCCTCTATGAGGAAACATATTGCTTAATCAACTGCACAATTTATTCTCCTCAAAGGGGAAAATAAGGACAAAAAGACCCCAGGATCTGATGTAATGCAGCATGCTTGTGAGATGAAATGCAAACTGAAACTGACTTGAAGTGTTTCGTATTTGTTCTACACAGAAAGGTGTTGTTCTTTGTTTGTTTTGTTGGGTGTTTTTTTTATTTTTCAATCTAAGTGAAAACAAGTACAGCCAATGCATTTTTGGATCCGTTTTTCTTGAAATTTTAAAGAGTCAGAGAGATCTCTATGACTTTGATGCTGATCAAATCACATGTCAGCTCAAAATTCCCAGTCAGTTTTAAATGGGTTGCTTAAAATTGATGCATGAGACTGAATACAGATAATAAAGCTATAATCCCTATATTTTGCTATTAAAATATATGTATACTACTGCAGTTTCTTTTCCTCTTATGATTCTTCTTACAACAGCATGATTTAATAGAACACAATTTACTTTCCTTATGGCTCCACTCATTGACATACAAAAGGAACATTTAAATATTTTGCCTTTCTAATCTTCTCTCTTTTTACTATGCAGCAATAGCATTAATGATTCTGCCTGCTCTTTTCCAGTTATTGTAACTGATTTTATTGTGAATCAATGTGTTTATGTTCTGCAAGATAGCATGTTCATAAGCGAGCTAGAACATCATGACCATATGTCCAACACTGCAAGGAAAATGTATCTGAGGGGTGAGGTAGTATGAAACAGAAAGTGAATTACTGTAAGAATTACTCAATACTGAAAGCTCTGTTTTATGATAGAGAACAACCAAGATTTTATGTTAATTGGTTAGAGATTTAAGTCAATCTTTGATTTAACATGCAGATAATTTTAATAATGTTAAGGAATGCTGTTGGTTTTGGTTGGTTTGTTTGCTTGGGTCTTTTGCCTAAATATATAAATTTTTTGTCAAATTTTATTACCAGACTGACTATAGACTGACTATAGTGACTGTAGCACTTATATGTTAATTAAATCATCAAGTGTTAATACATGGTAGTTAGGTGTCACTGTTGGTTGTGGTTTTATTCTCTCTTATGGTGGTATAAGGTGCATAGGTAGACTTCCTGGTATACGTTGCAATTATGACAAACTGACAATTATGTCTCTCTCTCTCGCTCTGTTCTGGGCTTAATTCACCAACATGCTGGCCAACCAACATGATGAATTACTTTATTTGAAATATTTTTCTTTTATTCTTTCAAATAATCTTAGTTTTGGTGGTGGAGCTAAACCCTAATTTTATCTGGTATTTTTCATACTTTCCTGTCCATAATCTGCTGGATAGTATTGTAATTAATTTGCACTAAAAATTAGGTACCATTACAGCTCCCAAGCTGCATTTTTGATAACCTTTGACTAAAGAAAGGCATTCACACTTTATTTTCTGTCTATCTGCCTCAGAATTTCAAATGCAAGGAAGAACTTTGAATCTCAGAGGTACCCGATGGCCTTAATAAGTAATATAAGGAACTTGACTAAAAAGTTTTGTGAGTTCATGAGTGTAGTTCCATGTGCTACACACACNATAGAGACAAAAAATCCTCAAAGACATGAAGAAAAACATGTTTCAAAAATGCACAAATGTAAACAGTAAGAGAAGAATATGTTGATTTTGAATGAAAATAAGAGAAATTACTGAAGAAAAATTGCAATAAAAGGCTTTTAAAACCCCCCTCAATTCTCAGCTTTAATTTTCAGAGAGATATAAGCAATGTTTTTCTTTGAATACATGCTGTACTTCAGTAACTGCTCTGCACTGATTTGCTTATTTATTTTCAGATGTAGGGTTTTTGGGGTTTTTTTCTCATTTTTAGCATACTAATGGCAGGACCACATTAAGGAGACAACACATGAATTAATAAATAAATGCAGATTGTCTTCATCTATAAGAGAAACAACCTTTTCCCATTGTGTTCTTTATTGGCAATTACTAAACCATGAAGCCACACTGCCATTTCTTAATAATCAGTAACATAGAATCAATCAATTTCTATTAAAAAATACTGAAGATTTTTCTCAGATGGAAGCTCTAAGTTTTTGATGTTGTATGAACTTGTCTACCCACACTTGGGGCTAAAAAGTAGTTTTAACTTTTTGGTGATTGGTGTTGATGTCTGCAAAATGAATCCCTGGGCTAATTCCAGGGTAAGTATGTAAGCGTCTACGAAATAATTAGCAGGGCTAGATAGACTCAGCGAAAATGTGAGTGACCATTTAGTGAGGGTGACCACACATTCAGCTGTGTCATCTTCTGTTAGTCTCAAGGACAGGTCTCATTTACAGTACAGCACTATAACCTTGAAATTCTCTATCTAAATTGGTATTTATAGAAGAATATAAAAAAATATTTAACTCTGGAAATTAACAAGATATCCAGATAATATGTTTTAATAATTCATTCAGGCTGTCTCTCTTTGAGAGTTTTTCTTACTACTCATATTAAAATTCTGAATATGACATAATATTAATCAGATAGTTTATATGTTACTGTTTGCAAAGGAAGACAGAAGAAACTAACATAAAGCCAAAATAAGTATTTAAAGCTTAAAACACTTGGAATTTCAATCTGATAATCTATTCACCCTTTGTTGTATTCACTGTACCTACAGAATTAAGGCATTTTTCTGTGCAACAGCCTAGAAAAGTTTAATTTGGAAAAATAGACAAATTTCACCTACACAACTTAACTAAATACTGATGTTTGAATTTAGAGTTTACCTTTTTTTTTCTTTGAAACGTATTCTGCATGTTATTCTGCTATACAGAAAAGACATATTTTCAAATGGAAAAGTTAGAAATAGAAGTATTAAACCAGTCTACCAAGAGGAATTGCTTTACACTAGAGAAAAATCTTTCAAACCGTTTTTTCTGTTATATGATATCTTCTTATTACTATATATGCAAGTGGAATATTATGGAACCTTCTAAGATAAATTTCCATCTCCTTTTCTAAGTTTTAACTAAAGAATTCATTCTTTGCATCTACTGTTTACTCTTGTAAGTGTAAATAGTAAAAAGCTTGTACTATTTTATAGCCTTTCAGAGAATCTTTTAGCCAAAATCTACTTAAAAACTAAGTGAATGACAGAATTCTATATGAAAAGATAAAGGGAATGACTGTGGGTTATTTTGCAATCAGCACCTGTGATCTTTTTGCTGAGTATGTCACTGACAGGCAAAAAATGCAATAAAAGCTATAAAAATAACACAAAATATGGCATTGCTATATAATCTCATATCTACACTTAGAACATCAGTAAGAAAAAAAAAATCAAACCCTTATGGTATTGCTTGATTTAACATATTGACTTCTAAACTTTAAAGAACAAGTCAAAATACTGGGAATTAAAGTTTATTTCAAGGGTTAGTGCCCTTGTAGGTGCCTTAGTAAGTGAGAATGAAATATAGCAATTGCAATAATATAGCAGAAACTGATTTCACTTATCTGTTCTCTTCTGGATAATAATTTTTTAAAACTTCTATGACTAACAGCCTCCCTTAAGATTTTCTGAAATACCTGTGTTCCATTGGCAGAGAGATGGTAAAAGAACAAAATCTTGAGAGGTGGGTTGTGCTTCATAATTATCAAAGTCACCTTTTACTAACTAGGAGTTCTCTATAATTATATCCCATGTCTCATGTATGTACTGCCTTCTCCCAAAGATTTCAGAAAAGGAAATAGTTATACATACAATCTCTTTTGCTACATTTTCTTCTATTCGAGAATTTTATATTGCCTTGGAGATTTTATTATTATTTTCTTTTGTTCCATTTGATGTTAATGATTTACTAGTAGGTTTTGAGAATCTTGAAAAATTCTGGATGCAGAAAATCTGTGGATACTTTTATGTCTTATAGGGGTTCTCCACACAAATGAGTATTTGTGTAGAGAACTATTACATTACAATTTAATATGGCAAGTAAAAAAACTAACAGAACACGCAAATATTATCTTCATTTAATAAAGGAGAAGCTGTCTATCTAACTCAGGATCTATTGTGTTAACAAGTGATATCAAATCAATATGATTGATGTTACTTTAATTTTATTAAAAACATTTCAAAGGTACAGGAATTACTTAGTTTTGTTAAGTAGCTAAGACTTGTTTATTAAAATCAGTCAAATATTAAATCTATGGAAACCAAAGCATATCAAATTTACCTGCGGTACTAATCTCTTTGATTCATATCTATCTGTGCTGGTTTTGGATGATAGATAATTTTCTCCATAGTAGGAAGTGTGGGGCTATGTTTTGGGTTTGTGCTGGCAACTGTTAATAAAATAGGGAGTTTTTCATTACTGCTGAGCAGTTCTTGCACAGAGTCAATACTTCTCTGCTTCTCACACCTCCCCACCAATGAGGAGCCTGGGTTGCTCAAGAAGCTGGGAAGGGACACAGCTGGAATATCTGACTCTAGCTGCACAAGAAGACATTCCATACCACATGGGATCATGTCCAGCATGTAAAGCAGGGGAAGAAGAAGAAGGAAAGCGTGGACATTTAGAATTATGATGCTTGGCTTCCCAAGTCAGCATTAAATGTCATGGACCCCTGCTCTCTCAGGGGTGGGTAAACAACTACCTGCCCATGGATGAATTCCTTGTTTTGCTTTGCTTGTGTGTGCACTTTTGCTTCACCTACTAAACAGTCTTTATCTTACTTCACATGTTTTCTCATTTTTAACTCTTTCCCATCCCACTGGAGCAAAGTGAGCAAGCAGTTGTGTGGTGCAAGTGACCAACTGGGGTTAAATATGATGTATCTTGCAAAAACTTCATTACATACAACCCAACAGTTATTCTATGTTTGAGAGTTTTCCTCATTTTTATATGCAATAAAATGTTATGACCTCATCTGCAATTTTTTTCCCTAGGTGCTAAGACCCCTGAAAATACATGAAAGTAGTACATGAAAGGATGTCCACTTCCAGAAGAGAAGTACATCTTAGAATGCAGAAGACATCTGACAGTGAATAAAGAATGGACACAAAAGTACGTGTGAGACAGACGAGCATACAGAGGGTACTGTAAAAGTAGGTTTAGTGGCTTTGAAAAGAAACCTATATTTAGAAGACACCAAACAAAGGAGACATGCAAAGCCTGTGTTTCTCTGCCCATTTCTTGTTTGCCCTTTTTCTCTTTTCGATAATTACCTTGACTTGATGGTAAACAGCAATGGAAGATAATTTATGTTTCCACCTGCTAGCTCTACATAAATCTTCCTCTGGAGTCTGAAAGTCAGATCTTTGATATTATTTGTGAGAGGGTGGTGGATGTATGTCCCTTTTTTTATTTTTATTTTTTTTTAAGGCTTTCTATTGCAGTTTTATGATGTGGATAAAAACTACCATAAAGTGACTAAAAATACAGATGAATTGGTTTATGATCTGCAGAACAGCACTAGGCATAGAGAGATGTAAATTCTCTTTGTTCTATTAAAACATCTGCAGCTTTTCTTTCATCATTTCTTAGGGCACAGATTTGATGCCCTCTAGCGACCAATCACTCGGTTTAATATTTAAGAAATATACACAGACAGTGGACTGGCTATGGACAGATATGAGTAGATCTTACACATCAGCATGACAGTTTTCTGACCCTGATATGCATTATGAAAGCTTTTTCATTATTTCTCCACCAATTAACATGAGTCTAAAATTATCTGAACTTTTTTCCCTCTGTCATAGAGTATAAACAAGAAAACAGTTAAAACTCAGAGAGAAGATAGTGATAACCAGTGACTTGAGGGTTTCTTTCTTTTACTGCAAACAAAACTCATTTCTTCTTAAAGGTTGAGAGGACTGGCATATGCTTACTGTCATGCTAGCAAACTCCGCAGACTCTGAAAGCACTCTGCAGCTTCCCTATGTTAGACAGTGTATTATAATAACTGAATTTAAATATGCTGTGATATTTCAGCAACGTCTACCCTCCATTTTTTTCCCAAGCATAACACGGGTGCAATATACATGACTAGTGCATTAAATGTTCATCTCTTCTATTAAAAGGTTATCTGGCACCTTCAGATGACAGAAAATGATAGCTGAAATAATCTATACCAAATTGTATTGGAGTGATGGAGTTTTAGACATAATGTTCCTTTGGAATTTTACCAGATATAAATACCTGGACTTTTTAAAAAATATTTAATTGGACTCATCAGTCCATCACATTGTTTAGCCTCTAAATACATCCTCTCTGTGATAATTTTTTAACAGATTTAAATAAAAACTTGGATTTTACTGAGGTATAAGCAGCCTGTAATTGCTACAAAATTTGCCAGAGAACTTCAAGTTTTAGAAGCAAAGTCAGTGTTGACTTCTGTGCAGCATAATGTGACAGATGTTTTTATGATGCTAGAGATGTAACAAACTATCTGTAAGTAATTTGAATAACTGGTGAAGCAAGATATATCTGACAACACCGGGAAGTTATGAACATGAGGAGGGGCATAGAGCGATCCCTGTGGCTAAGTAGCAGGACAGATAGTGTATTTAATTGATCTTTTTTCCTACTTAAAGCCTCAAGGACAATACATACTTTGAAGAATATACAATATATGAAAAACAAACACAGCCCTCCCCTCCCAAACTCAATCCTCCTAAAAAAAAATCTAACAAAACAAGAGAAAAAAATCTCAACCAAAACACACTTGTCATGGTTTAGGAATGGTACTCCCCAGTTGAGTGCTCCTACTGAGATTCTCCAAACCATGTGCCACCTGCTTGCTCCCCCCTTGCCCTCCCCCACTGTGCCATTGTGGTGGGCTGGAGAGGAAAACTGGAGGCACAAAAGGCAAAGATCATGGGTGGAGAAAGAAATAATTTACTGGAAACATCAGAGAGATAAGAAAATGAACAGCAACAGCAATAGTAGTAAGAAAAGTGTACAAAAAGAGAGTGATTCACATGCAAAGGTGTTCACCACAGAGCTGGACACAATTGCAGGCACACCACCCCGACCAGTCACTCCAGCCCAGAACTGGAATATCCCAACTGCTCCCTCTGCCTTGGAGCTGGGACCACCCTACCACTCACCTCTGGTCAGAACCAGCCACGCGTACTCGACAGGAAGCAGCCCCTTTTCCCCACAAGAGCCTCCCTTCCCCCTGCCCCAGCAATGATGTGAGGGGGCATAAAAGAACGTTTGAGTCCTGGCTGTAGGCCCTCCTGGCTACTGCAGTGCTTAACCCTGTGCTGGCCAGAACCAGGACACCACTTCTGTATGTTGTTTACAAGAGAACTTATTATGGAGAAGAGCCTTTAAAGAATGAAAGTGAAATAATTTATAGAATAAAGGTAACAAATTTTGAGGTTTTAATCTTATTTTCATAAATTCTTCCAAACTGTCACTAAGCACAGGGGAAAGGAATATTTGATCTTAGCATTGTTTGATTCTGAACTGCTGGAGCAACTTAAACCAGAACAGTTTCTTGACATGCCTATGCTGGAATTTATTACTCTATAGCAGCATATGCAATATGGAAAACAACTATTTTATTTAAGTCAATGTTAAAGATTGTTTATCAGATTTTCTGTGATACAAAGACAGAATTCTACTCTCCTTTTTTATTAAAAGTCAGGAAGTCAGAACAAGCTTTCTTAAAGATCTATGCAGCAGAGAGATTTCTGCCACAATAGGCAGGAACAGAGCAGTTTTAAGCAAAGCAATGTTGTCAGTTGCTCAAGGCACCAGACGGCAGATGATGGCAGAATCAGGTATTGTTGTGTACTGAGGCCTGGATTTTAGTAAAGCAAGAAGCAGCAATAACATTGTGGCAGAAAAAGGTTACTGATATTTTATTTTGGCATAGCATGAATAAATAAATGCAAAACTGAAAGGAAAAAACTATCAACTCGGTGCCTGTCGCCCATCACTGCATGAATTGTTGCTCTTGGTGTGTTTGCTTATGTACTGTCTTTCTCCTTAATCTTTGTCTGTGTTTGAATCTCAGAAGTAAGAGATATCCATCCTTTCTTCTCCATAGCCAAGTAGAATATTTAAATATCTAGGAAAAACTTCCCTACATTGGATGCTATTATTGAGCTTTACAAATGATTGCTAAATCTTATTGTTAATTTTAATCTGAAAAATTTTTGTTGATAGATTTTCCATATTTTATCAGATAGTATATTTTACTGGTGGTCTATGAAGTTTATAGATATAGATATACTTATGTTGTGGTTATAGCATATACTTATGTTGTGGGCTTTTTTTTGTTTGTTTTGGGGAATTTTTTTGTACATTACACACTTCCTTATCCATTATTTCCAACACACTTACTTGTAAACAACACCAGTAGCCCTGCAGGTATGATCAGAAAGAAAAGGCTAATATTTATCATTTGTATAACAGGATGTGCTGGCTGTGCAAACAACCATGAACCTGAAGTTTTCAGTCCTGTGGGGAATTTAATCTTTAACTACTTAGATGCTTATTATGTGAGTTTTGGCTGGGTACCAGGAATTTCATTTTCCCTTCCCCAAACATAATGCAATATGACAGTTTCTCCCTGTCATACACCTTGATTTCAAGAGTTCTATTAAAATCTTACAGCAGCACTACAGTAACTTCTCTGCAATTTACTATACAAAAGTGTTGTATATAAAGTCCTAATGTCCCTTATTTGCAGATAAAACACTGTATTTAAAATTTGGATTCAGAAAGAGCTA
Source organism: Sterrhoptilus dennistouni (assembly GCA_013397095.1). Lineage (NCBI taxonomy): Eukaryota > Metazoa > Chordata > Aves > Passeriformes > Zosteropidae > Sterrhoptilus > Sterrhoptilus dennistouni. The sequence goes on from VWZU01000755.1 coordinate 4,230,258, forward strand.
TGGCTCCCTCAGAATCTCTCAGATGTATTTGTACCTACTTCACAGCTGTATGAATTAATGACAGACTGACAGCAGGAAGACTGAACTCTAGGTCATTGTCTCCGACAGAAGGATGGGAATCTTTTTGAACAGTGTATTATTTAAAGAAAAATATATTTTTTGGAAACAAATATAGTGCTCTGACATGCCTTTTGGCTCAGTTAGTGTAATTCCCTTCTAAAAAATGGCATTGAAATCATATCAAGTCATGTAATCACACCAATATAACCAACATTATCCAAAGTTTTCAGGTTTTACCCTCACTAATTCACCTTTTCTCAGCTTATATTTAAGATATTGATCAATGCAGTGCCTATAATCTTTCATTAGTATTTCCACCTGTAATTTGCCTGTTATGAAATGCAATATGTTATTAATACATCTTTTTTAGCCTTCAGATTGTAGTCTGCAGGACATGCTAATAATTCAGAAATGGGACAGAGAAATTAGCAGATAAACTTTGATGAAAGGGTGGCATGGAAAAGTAAATACTGATAATTAGATCTGAAAGCAACAATTGCTTTCTGTATAATCAAGTTTGATCCTCCTGCTTGTCTATCAAAGTGTAAAAATGAAGTATGGGATGCTGAAAATGTACTTTACCACCAATTTTCAGGTAATTCCCTTAGCAATAGCTCTGAAATGATGTACATATTTCTCAAGTAGTTTTATTTTCCCTTTGTGATATAATATTTTTATAGTCTGTTTTGTCTTTCACAGTGAATGTTAATCACTCCTCTCCTTTTCAATCTTTCCATTAAAAATGGAAAACTAAATAAAAATTCAAGGCCCTTATGAGATTCTCAATAAGTCATTAACAGCGATATCTCTGTCAGAGATGTCTCATGTTATAAAGAAACATTCTTATAAATCTTCACTATTACTTTACCTAGATTGAATTCTAGTCACTCACATAATCAATTTTTACTGACAATTCTTATTTTATTATTCCATAAGAAAATTATATTGAAAACTTAAATATGATAGTTTATGCAGTTTGAATTTCATCTAGTTACTTGTCATCCTTCAACATTTGCTATATTTACATAGTATTTATAAGAATACAAATGGGTGACCTAGGTTTGTTAGCATTAATATAAGCAAAAGAGAAATTACCTTTATTTAAAAGAAAATCTGCAACAACAACAACAAATCAAACCAAACCAAACAAAAACAAACAAACAAACAACAACAACAACAACAAAAACCAAAACAAACCAAACCAACCATAGCAAAAGCCAAATTGCCAGAGATAGTTTTCAGCTACCTGAAAGAAAACTGTGAAAGAGCACTTCTGACTGCGATCCCCGTATTCTCAGTATCTTTATTTTTTTTATCCCTTGGTTAGAATACCTTTCAACTGAAATCTTCCCTGGAACATTTACACATCATTCAGATTCTTGCGGGAAGGCTGAATCATTCCATTCCCTAAAGAGATCAGTTTTTGATAGTCCAACTCCCTATCCAAAAGTGATTCTTTGAAGTTTTCCACACACCAGTCCACTCGGGTTCCAGAACTTCAGTTCCAAAGGTATCTCACTATGACTTTCAGAAGCAACAGCAAAGCATTGAACAAATTCTGTGAAAAAGAATTTATTGGATACCCAGTCCTCTTCGCTGTGTGTAACCTTGACAGAAAGAAAATGATCCATATTGTGCTCTCCTGATCTTCTGTATTGCCCTTTCATAATCAGGAAAGTCTTCATGCTATTAGAATGAAAGTCTAAGCTTTCATCTTAACACTGAAAGATTTCTCAGGTTAATTGCTAACATTCTCTCTACTCTTAAAAATGTTTAATACCACTCTTATGGATGGAACAGTAATATCCACAAAGCCAGAAAAGAAAATATATTTAACATATGAAAATCCTACGTTTTGATTGTCCCTTGTAGGGATTAATTCATTGCAAAACCTTGTGAGGATGGAACTTGTTGCAGTATCCTTCCAATATTTTTTTTCTATTATGAAGAAAAGCATCAATTTTTAATAATAATAATAATCAGTTTAGTAATAATATATTTAATATTTAGCTCTTCAAAGAGTGGTCAGATCACAGCCTACTTGTAATAATGAAAAGAAGAGCTAGAATAGGATATTAAATACACTGAACTCAAAATTTTGCTTTTACTCCTTAGTAAGGCAGAGATCTCATTAAATGGGACAGAAAAGGGTAACAGAAATGTTGCTGAGTTCAAGATCTCCCGTACAATGAAATTGACCTTGAAAAGTGAACTTTCAACATTTAACAAAGCCATGGAGACATACCACATATACTGTTCTAAATAAAGAATGTATTTTAAGTAAAGTTAGTGTATCCACAACATCTTTTTGAAATGAATAAGCAAATCTTTTTTCCCTGTTTACTGATTGTTTGCAGAATATTGAATGACATCCAGACAAAGGTGCTTTAAAAAAACCCAGGCAATGTTAAGGGTATTTCAGGGATGGAAGAAAAGATCTAAAGAAAACTAGAGCAGATTGTGATTAGTATATATGTGGAAAGTGAAAATTTCATGAGTGAATCAGGAACCCTGGAGTATGTAATATATAATCAGAGCACATGGAAAGATGGGAAAAAATAGATATAAAATACATTCTAAAATATGAGCTATTAAATGTAGCATTAGTTTCTAAAAAGGCAATTTTTTTTTCCTTAACAATGAGAAGTCAATATTTAAAAGAAACAATTAAGGAATAGAATCTGAAACAATCACAAAAAATATTAAAAAATAAGCAGCCTAAAGGCTGCACTCCTCTATGCAGTCCTCTTGCTGTCTGACTACTTATATGTGGACAGACATGGTTGTGTATTTAAAAACTAGTATCACTATTACAAATTTTATATCTTAATATGAAGGATTTCATTTCAACCACACATTTTGTGTGTTTTCACCTCCAATTTGTAGATATCTCCTCATTTTAAATATCAAATTAGAGATGTTTAGAATACAATTTCCAGAACAATACCTATCATTAAGTAAGCATATTAGATATTCAATATCAGGATGCTGTTGTTATGTCATAATTTCCCCTTAGCAGTCTGCTTAAGACATAGAGAAGTGTAAGCCCTGAGACCCAGAGGAACATTTCAAGAGTGAGCATTGTACTAGAAGAAATATAGACATACCAGGGAGGAGAGAAGGTTGCATTACTATTTAATTTTCCTGTGAATGAAGCTTTCTATCTGAATTCAATATTTTGATCTATTAGAATGATTTTTAAAAAGATAGGTATTGTTTCACTGAAAGCTCCTCACTTCTGTATGTTCTGTTTCCTTTCTCTGTATCAAGATTGTAAGTGCAACAGTTTCAAGATGATATGTATACTTACAAAATAAGTAATTAGAGATGCTCGAAAATCATTCAGCAAATCATTGTTTCCTCATGGGAAGAAGGCAATGAAACCTTTTGTAGATTATGTGCATCCCAATGACATGGAATAATTAATAGGTTGGTTTGGGGAAGCCAGCTGTGAAAGAGTGTAGTACAGCACTACAGTCTAGTGCAGAATAAGCGGAATAAGTAGACTGGCAGTTAGTGATAATAAAATTACCAGACATGTTATAAAATTTGGTTTTGATAAGCACATTAGTGGAACTCTGTCCATATTTTTCCACTGTTCCTTCAATAATATAAATGCTAAAACCTACTTAGAAATCAAATTAATATTTATTTTCTCAAAAGTCTAGAGGGGCATTTTATCTCCACCAAAATCCTGAGTGCTGGAAATATTCTGATGGCCTTCACTGTGCACAGTCTTAAGCCAATATGAATTTAGTTGAAACTCTAATGCATTAGCTTTTGTCTGATATTGACATAATACAAGGGATGATCGAATAATTTTCATAAAGCTGGAATGCAGAGACAAATGAGCAGGATATGCTTACTAAAGCTTTTAAGAAATATCATCCTTCTAAATAAATTTAAATTAACTCTTCTGGAAAGAGATGAAAAATCAGGTACAGTAGGCTGCTTGAAACCCTGTGATACACTCCTCAGTCAAGTTCTAGGAAGAACTGTGTTAGCAATGGCTTTTTAATATGTGCAAGTGATCTGTGTACTGTCGATATTGTATGTTTCTTTTTACATTTTTGGTAGGAAATAATTAAAAATAATAATTTATGCTGTATAAAAATAATTTAAACATTTAGTTAGCAATTTAGTGGTATGCTATAAATACCTACTATACATAAGTACTGTAATAAAAAAAATGCTTAAAAACCTGAAATAGATTTCTGCATCAGTTTTTATTTTTTGATTGGATTTTTTTGGGTTTTTTTAATCTTTTCTATTTTTGCTGTATGGTCAAACACACAGCAGCTTATATTAGACTTCAGGAGAGTGCTCCATCAATATGCTTCATTAGAGGTCTCCAAGGCACTCACTTTTCTGAGCAGCCAGTGAATGGAAAGCAGTTATATTTACAGAAGTGGGACACAAAGTTTCCATACTTCAAGAAAAATCTACATTACACAATTTATTATGACATAAGAATATTTTGATCTTAAGGACTGCAACTGAAAATTTTAATTAGCTTTTATTTACCTTTGTATTAGATAAGATATTAAGCAATTAGTGGATATATTTCCATAGTGGCGAAAAGATGCATCACAGAAGATGCTAAGGATGCACTTATTAATTTTTTTAATTCTCTAATGAGTATGAGAAAACACAGAACATTATAGTGTGTAAAAAGACACTATTTTGAAACATTTTACCACAAGTTTGATATCCTGAATTATCTTTTAGCAAAAATTACCCTAAAATTTTAAATATCCATTGTTTTGTTTCATGCTTATGTGTAGAGTCAGCCAGAATTTAAAATAGCTGAATATGGTATTGTAGGAAATCTGTCGTCTGTGTATTTCCATAGAAAACTAGTTATTCCTGACAACTGCAAAGGAGCCTACGTCTATAAAAATGGATCTAAGATGTAAAAGTAGATATCCTCTTGTGTCATCCTATAATATCAATTGTGACTTGTTGGGTTTATTGTCTGTTCTTTTTAAATCTAAGTATGATCAAAGCATTTATGAAATTTTGAAAGGTCTTTCTAAAATATTTAAGTACTTTTTTTCTTTTTCCTAAAAGTATATTTCAATGAGAGACAATATAAATAGTTTTTAAGTCTTCAGTAAAACAAGTAAAGCGTATTAATGGCATAACAATAGACACTATTGTATCACAGAATATACCACTCAATGATCACAAACAAAACAGCATTTACTTCAGATTAAATGCAATCATGCTTTATTTGGTCTTAATTTATCATTCTGCATTTCTGTGATTTTTAGTGTTGCTATGATTTCTATTTTAAAAAATCATATGTCATATCAAAATAAGCATTGCAAACATTTTTTGTAATATTTATAAATATTTAAGCTATTTTTCCCTCATTAGATAGAAAAAGAGCAGATAAAGCATTAAGGGAACCAGTCTGTGCCACTGTTTTCTTTTGCAAATAATAAATAACATTTGCATCATCTGCATCTGTCTCATTGTAAACATATATTATAAAAATTAGTATGGTCTCAGTGTTAAAATACTTAATTCTTATTAATGACATTTTGGGAAAAATGTAATTGCTTATCATTGTTCTTGTTACTATTTGTTTATAAAAGGGGAAAAAATACAGTATCATAGAAAAGGGATCTATGATAGTATTAGTTGCTCCTGTTATATGTAAAAATTTTATTCTGATCCCCATAAAAATGTTGCTGGCTTTACCATTTCTGTAGCATCCATTCTCTATAGATGGTAGACCCTGGCTAGCACAAAGAGAAGTGGGGTGGAAACAGAATTATCTGTATCTTCTGTACAGGAAGAGAGCTTGGCATGTTACTTCTATCAATGCTTCTCCACTGAGAGGACAGGTGGAGAGGTGAAATGGAACTTTCCATATTAAATAGAACAGATCTGACATGAGTAGAGCCCTACCTAAGAACCACCAGTCTGTGCTTTTTGTAATATGGGATGCTGCACTTCAGATATTCAATAATTCTGCCTAACATTTCAGCATTAAGCTGAATGAAGATTAAGTGGAAAATTATTAATTAGATTTACTGAAAAAAAAAAGTAACACCCCATAAACAAACAAACAAAGACAGAATGTTTGACTGATTCCAAGAAGGAAGTTGAAATTAAGAGGATTTTCTACATGTCCAATTTTGTCTCTCACCTCACTTTTTTTTTTTCTACATGAGTTTGAGGTCTGATATGAATACCTTATTTGCTTCTTAGACCACTCCTCATTGGAATGTTTAATTTTATTTCCTGAAACATTCTTCCATGTAAAGCTAACAAATCTAATAATTTTCTAATATTCTATTATACTCAATTATTTAATCAAGAATTTCAGTCCTACAAGACACGCGCTATTGTATGATCAGTATGTATTGCAATTACAGAAAAAAAAATCAATTCTTTCAGGTACCTTGTTTTCTGTAGTGTTCATTTGGAGGAATATATAAATATTAATAATGCATCATGGGGTAAAAATCAAATAGTCAATTAATTCATACATGTTGATTAGAGAAATTAAGGTTTTGATATTTATATACTTGCTTCAAAAAATGGTTTTGGGTCTTTTAAACACAGAGTATCTTCAACTACATTCATGGTGTCAAAGAACCAAGGCAGACAATGCAGCTCACCTAAAATTAGACATTTGGAAGCCAAATTATGAGTACAGCCTAAAACAACAATCCATCTCTAGATAGCAGAGAGAGAGAGAGAGAGAGAGAGAGAGAAAGAAAGAGAGGGGGAAACAAAGTATTTCAGAAGTCAAGTCATCCCACTGCGAGACTGATGTCTTTAATAGATGGAATGTATCACCTTCTCAGTGTCATTTACCAGTGAAGGCAGGAAGCCAGGATGACTGATTGGATGTATGTGACTAGCTTTTACACTGCTAATGATAGCTGAGATGAAGCTCGACCCATTAGAATTAAACAGCAGAATATTGCATAAGAGTAAAGAAGGTGCACTCTGCAGTCACTACATCATAGGCAGAAAACAAAGTAGAATCAGTTAGAGAAGAAGAAAGGAAAATTGGATGAAGTTTTCTACATAATACATTCACCAGGGATATGTGAAGAAGGAAATGTTAAAGAGCAATTAGTTAAACAGAGAGACAAGAAAGGTTAAGAATGCATATGGATTTCAATCAATTAATCACCCTTATGTGACTCATACGGGTTGGCACTGGAGATATTTCATGCTTCCTTTGACATTCACAGTGCCTCACTAAGGAGGGCTTTCAGCATAGGTGAAAAGAGCTGAATTGGTTTACTGACATATATTCCCTCATCCTTGCTTCATTATGGTTCTGCATCTCTTACATTCCCATCAGATTGTTGATCCAATCCAGCAGAAAGAATGGCTTTAGCAGAATATTCTTTGGTATCTAGCTAATAAATGCAGAATGTGGCTAGGAACATCACACTGATACTTCTGCAGAGGGATCTGAACAGGCTGCGTTGATAGACAAAGGTCAGTTATATGAGGCTCAACAAGACCAAGTGCTTGTCACAACAATTCACATGAAGCACCACAGGCTTTGGGAAGAGTGACTGGAAAGCTGCCTGATGGAAAAGGACCTGGGGGTGCTGGTCAAGAGCAGCTGAAAGTGAGCCAGTGTGTGTCCAGGTAGCCAAGAACGCCAGAGGCATCCTGGCTTGTATCAGAAAGAGTGTGGCCAGCAGGACTATGGAAGTGATGATCCCACTGTACCTGGAGTGCTGTGTCCAGTCCTGGGTCCTTCACTTCCAGAAAGACATTGAGGTGCTGGAACGAGTCCACAGCAGGGCAACAGAATTAGTGAAGGGTCTAGGGACTAAGTTCTCTGAGGAGCAGCTGAGGGAGCTGGGGCTGCTTAGCCTAAAGAAAAGAAGGCTCAGGGAGGATCTTATTGCCCCATACAATTACCTGAAAGGAGACTGTAATGAAGTAGGAGTTGATCTTCTTCCAAGTTACAAGCAAGAAAATGAGAGAATGAGATGATGAGATGTTGCAGTGCCTGCTTTGTGCTGCTCACCTCGGCCAGCCCTGGCACCACAGCAAACATGGGGGGTCCTTGGCTTGTCAGGGACAGGGTCGCAGCGATGGTGCGAGAGAATGAGAGACTGGACTCTTCTGAGGGTTAAGGCAACAGGGTTTATTGAGGTCACAGAGATCCTTACCCCAGGGCTGTGCCTCAGAAGAGACCCCAAGCACCTGGGGGAAGTGACTTATAAACAAGGGTGGATCTCAGGGCAGGCCAGAACATGGGACCAATGGGAAACAAGCAGGGGGTGGCTCTGAACATGACTGACAGATTTCAAAACAAATCATGAGAAATTGGGAGGGGAATTATTGGATCCTGTCCAACACCCGATGTTCTCTCTGGAACTTTCCAGACACAGGGAGAGGCTCCGGAGTGATGGACAGGACTAGGGAGTTATGTAACTGATGATTGACAAATAACAGCTGTAAGGAGGAACCAAAGAGGAGAAAACAGGAGCGGGGTACATGGAACATACCATTGAACAATAAAACTTTACAGAACACAAGTCAAACAACTTGAACTGACCATTCAACCTTGTCTGCGCACCACCACATCGAGATGGTGTCAAGTTTTACCAGGAGAGCTATAGATTGGACATTAGGAAAAAATGCTTCATTGAAAGGAGTGTCAAACATAGGAACAGGCCCAAGGAAGTGGTTGAATCACCATTCCCAGAAGTATTCAAAAGATGTGGCAGTTGCAGACATGGTTTAGTGGTGGGCTTGGTAGTGTTAGGTTTGCAGTTGGTATCAATGGCTTTAAAGGCCTTTTACAACCTAAAGGATTCTGTGATTTTATATCCTTCACAAAGTAGATGTGGTTTCAGAGGACAACTGAGCTACTACGACTCCATCAGTGAAACACCAACAGAGCACTGATGTTTTCAAGTGTTTTCTTGGATGCAGATGCCTAAATTGCAAATCCCCGAAGAAACAAAAATAATATTTCTAACTTTTCATTTTGTAGATAATGCACAGGTTACTAGATACACATCTGTTCATAGTTTCAATTTTCTTCAAAGTCTTGAGGTATTTGACAATTTTAAGGTATCAGGACATTCACAGCTTTTTGTAATGTCTTTGTGTAATGTCATTGTCTAATGTCTTTGTCTTTTTATGATTTTGGTCAGTTTTCTAATTGAACTAGATCCTTGGTGCTACTAAAGGTTGTGGGGTTAAACTTGCTTTCTTTTTTTCTGTTGTAAGGTTTCTGAAATACCTATCATTGACCAATTTTAAGATTTTTTTTTCTCCAAACTTTAGAAGAAAACTTTTTGGATAGACTTTGCAATGCAATTAACATAGGTCTGGCCCATTCTACTAAGCTCATTATTTTTACCAATCAATTAGTTTTATTATCTGTCAAAATCATGACATCACATTATAATACATGCAGTAGTAACTAGTTTAGCAATTTTCAGAGCAGCAATCTGTCAGTACCCTGTCAGTGTCCAAGCAAGTTCTTTAGATATACCACACAAGGAAGGTTTAGTGTCTTAATACTAAATGTACTCATTTAAATCTTTTCAACATTTCAAAAGATTTTATCAGAGTCACACAGAAATGTAATAAATCATAACACAATCACATGCAGTTGGATCACAATATCAACCTGATTTTCATCAACAGTCTAAAATATGCTCACCGTCATGATACTGGATGTCCCCAGTAGGAAGGAATACATGGATTGAATATAGGTGAAGCCCATTGCTCTCTTCAAAATTAATTTTGTTGCTTGCTCAGTCTTTATGCTTTTTGTTGGGCTGTGATGTATATATTTGCCCCATGCTTGTTCAGCTTGGTCAGAGTGACATTCACCCTTCTTCCTACCCCCCCCTCCCCCAATACTTCAGAGAAAGTTGCTTACCCAAGTAATTAATCCACTCATGTGATATAGCCAGTTGATTCACTCAGTTTATACATCTATGTATCTAAATCAAATCCTACTCCCCTTGGCCTCTATGGTGTGATGTTTGACTTCCTTTACAACAGTTGTGGTCAGCCCCTGCATTCTCCCTGGAACCTCATAGGTACATCATTTGTACTCAGGTGCTCCAAGGTAGAAATCATATGAGGAGCAGCAGAGAGAGCTCATGCTGTTCAGCCTGGAGGAAAAGGAGGCTCAGGGGGGACCTTATTACTCTGCAATTATCTGAAGGGAAGTTGTAGCAAGGTAGGGGTCAGCCTTTTGTCCCAGGCAGCTAGCAGAAGGACTAGAGAAAATGGCCTTAAGCTATGTCAGGAGAAGTTTAGATGAAACTTCTTCACAGAATGGGTCATAAAGCATTGGAGTGGGCTCTCCAGGGAGGTGGTGTAGCTGCCATAGATGGAGGTGTACAAGATACAACGGCATGTGGCACTTAATGCCCTGGTCTATTTGACAAGGTGGGGACTGGTCAAAGGTTGGCCAACGATCTTTGAGGTCTTTTCTAATCTAAATGCTTCTGAACCTTCTTCTATTGTTTAGGATCTGGTTGGTCACACAACTACAAGCTTCCAAGTTTTAATTGGTTTCACAGTTTATAGTGAATAAACTGAACAGTCCTGATAGGTATGGAATATACCAAATTTCAAGATACTGATTGATTTTTCAAAGCTGATTAACAGGGTAGCAGGACTGTGCAGGAATAAACTAATTTTTGGTTCTCTGAACCATTTCCCAAAATTCACAACCTTATTTCAGCAGAACATGAGAACTAACTGGTATGGATTTTTAAAAAGTGTTTATAAAATGTTATAAAGAGACCTCCGCATTAAAAAATGTGACACAAAGTTGTGATAAGGGACAATTAATTGTCTGAAAGGTTAACAAAATGTTTTTATTCAAACTAGTATCTGAGATTGCAGATTTATGTGCCAATAATGTATTGTTTATGTAAACTTTTTGGGCTGGAACTTGACAGAAATGATGACTATTTTCCCCATGGCTTTGTTTCAGAGAGGAAACATTCAGTTCAGTAACTGCTGAGTGCTCAACTGCTCAGTCATGCTGTCTAGAAAATTCCATTTCTATCAGGACATGTGTCAGTAACTGTCACAGCAATAAGCAACTAGAGGGATAAAGAATCCAATGCTAAAAAAAGAAAACCTACGCACAATTATCATGTAAATTATTGTAATATATTTTTATTTGTGTTTTTTCTGCTTCAGCTTTTTACTGTCGCACCAAAATTTGGAAATACTGTTACAGTGTCAGAATTGATGGCAAAGAGGATACCTGTTTCAAGACTGATGCATTAAGATAACATGCATGAAAGAATATGATTGTTATAGCTTTATGTTACTAATGACGAATAGCGTTAATACCATTTTATTTCCTACAGTATTACATTTTCAATAGGAAATTTGCTTAAGTTGCTGCTAAAACTGGTATCACGCAATCATAAAATGGTTTGGGTGGGGAAGATCTTCCAGATCATCCAGTTTCAACCCTCACTGACACAAAAATATCAAATATGTGAGTCCAGCAATGACAATCCATTGCAACATTTCAATAAATAGATTAAGTTCCTATACAGAAATGGCTGAAACATTAATAAAGTTCATCAAAAGAAATGAAAATTTTCTAGAAAGGAAAATTCTCTTATAGAATTATATTTGTAGAGAAGAATTCTCTCAATCCTGTTTCTGTCAAAGTCCTTTGCTTACTTCTTGACAGACAACCTTTTTGTATTACTTAATATATTATTACCCTTTGCTTCAGACCCCATGCAATGATTATTAATGTTTGACAGCAGTCAGATGCAGTGCATTCTCACAAGAATGGTTTGATACATAGATGTTAATAAAATTCCCTGCCCCAAAGGAATTTTCCGTTGCCCATATCACTACAAAACAAAGGCTTCTAGATAGAAGTATTGAAAGTACATATGCAAAGTTGTAGATTACAAAGCAAAATAATTTATTCTTTGTTGCTGTACTCCTAGAAATACATATTTTGTATATTCTAGAATAGAGTAGAAGTATATGTTGACTTTGCTGGCTCTCACTGAGAGGTGAATAAAGTATCTTTTCTCAATCTGAAACTAACACAGAATTCTCTCTTGTTTCAAGGAAAGTAATACAACAACAGAAATAATCAACAAAAGGAGTTCTGCTCTTTTATTCACAGATGACAATAAAATTATGGTGTGCTTTATTTTGGGGGAGTTTTATTTGTTTGCACTGATCCTTTAATTATCAGTAGACAACATGCTGATGACATTTTTAAAAAGTCCTATAACACTTTTCACATACTTTTTTTACAGTCCCAGATACTCTGTGTTTTGACACTCACAGGCTTCATCTCATCTTCTATATCTGTTTGAAATATTGCTGAAGAGAGGGGCCAAGGGGAAGACACTAGTCTCACTTATTTTGACCAAATAAGACTTAAAACACTTTGGAGGTGAAGCCTACTCAAGAGTATTTCTGAAATAAAATGAGACTTTAGAACACCTGCACAGCTGTGATTCATTAGATGATTCAGTTATGGGTTGGCAGAGCAAACAGAGAAAAGATTATGATTGCATGAGAGGCTTATTTGAAACCTCTAAACTACATCTGGCCTTTCTAATAGTTTAAGTGTGTTTGAAAAAGAAGCACAGAAGCACAAATTACCTACTAACAATTTTACTTATTTGAAGAAGGATCCAGCAGGTGGTTCTGCCCCAGATAATGACCACTGATCAGCTTAAATAAGGAGAAATCGACTTGTCTGTGAAAGGTTGGTGGTGTTTGTTACCCATCTAAGCTGGAACTGAGATGTGTGAATGTGGATACTTTGAGGTTTCAGTGTTAGAATCTTTTTCTCCTGAACTACTGGTGCTGGCCACAACTAGAGCAGATGTCCCGATTTATGTGTGTTTTGTGTAGTACCTCTGTGTTTGTTGGATAGACACCATAAATTAAAACTTGACAGTCTCATGTTGCACACACCCCCTTTAGTAACTAAATTTTAGACTTCATAAGGTTAATTATTGTCATTCTGCTCTTAAAACTTCTGAAATGCCAGATTTCCCTGTGGCAAATTCATAATCTGTTAACAACAGAAAGATACACACCATTACTTTACAGAAACTAAAATGCTAAAATGCCATCTTTAAATCCATCTGAATTAAATGTTCCCGGAAACAACATCCTATTGCATCTTTTCAGGCTAAAATCTGTGGCCACGTAGTATTTTTTTCATTCTCTTTATTAATCTTACTTCTCATGAGAGAAGCTCAGGAAGTACAAGATAACAGTATCAGAGAGTCTGGCTCCAAAGTTTTCAGTGGGGCCAAGATCTCACAGAAGGCTTTGAGCAAGAGAACACTCAGCAGATTTCTTGCTCACTCTGTAACTCTAGAAACAACAATGTATGTTTATCTATTCACAGAGACAATAGAAACCATTCAAAGGTCATCTCAAATATCACAATTTCAAGAAAATATTATACCTTATCAAATATCCTAGCTTTTCCTTGTAAAAAATTAAGGTTCTGTTTTGGACCCACTTTGACAAGTATACAGCTTTAAGCACTGCTATGAAACTACTGTGCAGTGAATGTATCAGAGGAGCCCATAGTATATTCTCAGGCTGAGCTGAACTGCATACCTACATTGCCTTTCTAATTTGCTAGGTCAGCTACATGGATTATTCAACTTATTTCAGTCAAATGCTTCCATAGGACAGTAAAAATTATTTCAGCTCATGCAACACTTTTTTTACTAAATCTCAGAAGATCTCTCTCAAAAGCAAAATAAGTTAGAAATTCTGAAGCAATAGTGATTTCTATTCAGTGAAAAAAGTAAATTATTAACAGTTGTAGGAATGATAGCCTTAGAGCTTCAGGAACAAAATTATGTTTTGCATCATGGGGTTGTATAAAAGAAAAATAAGTTGTTCGCTCTGTTTAGTATCATGGAATTAAATAATACAAAAAACCATGATTTATCAAAAAAAACAAGTCCCTAGCATAGTAAAATGTTAATTATATTCAATAATATATATTCAAGAGGCTGTACAAATTCTTTAGTCTCACTACCAGAGATGACTAAGAATTTTCAAAGACTTATGCTATTTGGTTAAAAATAAGATTTAGTCAAAAATTTAGTTTTTCAAGGGAATGCTGATAAAATTTTCACCAGGAAAATCATCTCACATACAGGATTGAATATCCTGTGATACAGCATTATAGAAGAAAAGTGAATAGTAAAGTGGATCAAACATTCATTTGAGTCATGGCAAAGCAGAGATCTCGAGATTTCTCACATTTAAGTAATTGTCCACAAAACACGTAGGTTTTATTAAATTTTAATATGTTTTCCAGTATTTTAATAAGTTTTGTAGGTGAAAAAGAGTCAGTTTTAACATTTCACTAGAATGGTACAGAGGTAGCCTGAGATGATCTGTGTTCTTTATAGCTGCTTGCAGTACCACAAGCACCTGCTGTTCTATCTGTGAGATCAGCAGGGGATCAAGCTGTACATAGCATCTGTTTCTTACTTTTACCTTTTTTCCTCCATCTGCCTCTTAATCCAATAGAGGAATGACCTGGTGAAACTCTGTTAGAGAAGCTCACAGTGATTCTCAGGGAACACAGAAACATGTGATTTACTGTTTCCATCTTCCTTGTCCCATTTCAACATTTCTGGCAGGTTTACTCTTCATAGAGCCATAGGGGGTGATACAGCCTTTGGTTATTCTTCAGTGTTGTCACAAACCAGAATCAGAAGTAGCTCTGAGGGTTAAAAAAGTTTTTTGCACTAAGCTTTTCCCCAGAGGTGCTTGGATGGTATTGCTTGATGTTCATTGTAGGTAAAGTTAGTCTGTTTATGTGTAGGGTTTCACCTTGTCATAACAATACCTGAAATTAAAACAAGCATCTTGCTCCAGTGCTATACCACCCACACAGTAAAGAACATCTTTCTAGATCTAATCTAAATCTCTCCTCTAGTAGTTTAAAATCATTACCTCTTGTCTATCAATATCTGCCTATGTAAAAAATCTCTCTCTCTCTTTTTTATAAGCGCCCTTTCTTATAAGCACTGGATGGCCAGTTGTCAGAGTTGAGATGGCCACTGCACACAAAGTGCTTCCATAAAAATTTCAGAGGGCTTCAAGTACCAGCACCATGTTATCTAGAAGTCTTTCATACCTTTTGTATGTAGCAATCCTATAGGCAGCTCCACACAGCTCTGGCTCTTACTCTCCTTCTTCTTTCTTCCTTCTGGAGTCCCAGCTTACTCCTTCCTGTCCCTGGCACAGCCACCTGACCCTGTCTGTCCCTAACACAACCTCCTGACTCTTTCTCCTCACAGCACGGCCAGCAGACTCCAACTAACTCTCTACCAACTAACTCACTCTTTTATCACACCCAGCTGTGAGGGCAAGGCTGTTCCCACTCCTTGGTAATTAACACAGCTGCAATCTATCAGAGGCAGGATTGCCTTTTGCACTATCTCTGTCTTGCCACAGCCAGTCTTAGGTCTCTTTGGATACTTCTTTTCTCTTGGCTAAACAACCCCAGCTGCCTTAGTCCGTCTTCATAGGACAGGTGTTCCAGACCTCTGATTACCTTCAATTTTTGGGTTGGAAGCAATGGCTTCAGGTGTAACCCAAAATTTTTCGATTACAGCAAAGAAAGAATCTTTTTTATTCCCTGAATGCATAGGATTAATATTTATTTGTGGTGCCCTTCTCAATGAATTACAAAGGGGATTATATTTGGCCACAATCCTGAATGCAAATATAAAGTATATATAGGTATATACAGTTTATTTTCTGTGTTGTGTATTCTAAGTGACTATTAAGTTAGCTATAAGGGGAACATGATCCACCACAAATCAAAGGATGACATGCCATCAGATGAGAAGCTGTGAAAATGCAGAAAGAGAAAATAGCTTTTAAAGGTTTTAAGACTTCCCAACCAAATTTACATCTAGCTAATGCCCGCTTTTTCAATAATTTGCACAACAGCAAAATTTTTCTTTGTTTGACTACAAGACATAAGATTGATTGTAGTCAGTGTCTAAAATTGGCAACTTAATAAGAATAGCAAACACAGCATTATGTTTAATTTATCTTTAAATTATTTTTTAAAAGTTAAGTCTCATTGGTATAAAGATGAATCATTAAATAACTAAGTGGAGCATCTTGGTAATGTGACTAAAGAAGTAACAATATATGAAAAAAAGGGCTAGAAGCTTATATTGAGATACTGGAGGGATATATGGTAGATCCATCTCTCAGTAATATTTTCACTGAGGAAAAAGAAGTAAAGAAGGATTTTTAATCTATATTAGGGAAAAACTGTGGGCATTAGGGAAGTCAGAATGACCAAAAGCAGACAACAAAAAGCAGATATAATAACCATCTTTGAAAAGATAAGATACTGCAGGAGAATAGGCCTAAACCAGACATTTTCTGGCAGATAATTCACCTATTATTGGTATCTGGAAATCGTATAAAGAAATAATTCCTGAGGTTTTCAATAAAAATATGCATTTACATTGAGGTATAACAATATATTTCACCATATATTTGTTCTATATACTATATAGCTATATTCAGCTAGAGCTGGTGAAGTTATTTTTCAAAAGGTCAAGGAAAATACCTTTCTGAATGGAATTGAATGATTATTTGGGAGCATGCAGATTGTGTCAGAAACACCAATGAAAATCAGAAATGCTGATAGCCTGACCAAGCAGCCAGATGCTAGTTAATCTGATTTTCTGCCACTATGCTCAGCCACTATCTTGCCAATTGGACCCCAGGAATGGTGGATTGGCTAGAAATGAGGCAGAATGCTTGGCTTCTCATCTTGCCTCATACCCAGCTGTCCTCCTTGGCTGGTGTGAAACCTGGCTAACTTCTCAAGTTGCCACCTGCCCTGATAGCTTTTCTGTGCAGTCCAAAGGGTTCCTTAGGTTGTGCTCCTATTCAGGATCCTAAGCAGTCTGACCTCCTTGTTAGTCACCAAGTTGTCTTGCTAGGTTAGGGAAAGGTCTCTGTTTCTCATCTGTTCCTTAAGTGTCTGTTTTCTCTCAAGATGGAAACTTGTACTTCTTTCTGGTTGAGTATCTGGCCTGTCATTTGTCCAACTCTCCAGCTATCTAGGTGGGGAAATATGGGCTGGTAAGCATTGGAACAGATTGTTCCATTTCACCAGAAATTTTGTAACATGTTTCTTTCCTGACTAATGAAAAAAAAAAAAAAAAAAAAAAAAAAAAAGAAAGGGCATGTACAATTTCCTATAAAGTAATGTGAGATATATTTTTTTCTTTGTAATACCTGTAGTATATGTTATTACAGAATCACAGAACAGTAGAATGGGTAAGTTTAGAAGCAGAATCTCAATAGGATATGTCATCCAACCTTCCTGCTCAAGCAGGGACATCCTAGATCACATTGCACTGGATTGTGTCTAGATTGTGTACATTCTTGGACGTATCTAGATGATTTTTTGATTATCTCCAGTGGGGGAGACCCCACAGCCCCCCTGGGTAATCTGTTCCAGTGCTCAGCCACCTGCAGAGTAAAGAAGTTCTTCATGTTCAGGTGAAACTTCCTGTGCATCAGTTTCTGCCCATTGCCTCTTGTCCTATTGCTTGGCCCCTCTGAGCAGAGCCTGGCTCCATCATATTTGACACACTCCCTTTGGATACTTATACAAATTGTTGAGAGGTCCTCTTAGTCATCTCTTCTGGAGGTTGGACATGCCCAAAATATATATGTATGAATACATAAAGTACAAAAAATAGTAATAAAAAAATCTATTTTTTTCATCAATATAGATATGCTAAAATGTAAAAAGTAAGTCTTGTCAAGAAATACGTTAAAGTAATATCAATAATAGAGAAAATAGTCTATAAATTGATTATTTAATTATTAATTAAAAATAGGATGAAGAGGGATTATGAGCTATACACTATGATATGTGAAGGATTATTTATCCAAATGGTCATAAACCTCAAAGTTAATGCAGAATTCCTGATGCCACAAGATATTTTAAAGTAAGTGTGCTCAACTAAAAAGTGATCTGTTTATTAAAATAAAACCTAATTTTAAAAATAAAGGGTTGTTTACTTTGGAAATAAAATACTTTGCTCATCTGATGAATTTTTTTGATTAATTTTTTTAATCCTGTTAATGGCATTGCTCTTCAAATACATGCATTTTATTCATTTCTGCTAAGGAGTGGTAGCTGAATATTTTTTTACGTGTTATATTTACCATTTGCCATTAATTTTCTCTCTTAAAAAGAAGCAAAAGCAGAACATAGGTTTCTTCTGACTTTATTTGAATAGTGCAGATGTAGAGGCGTCTCCACTAGCTGAAGTTCTTGTGGCAGCTGTCATTTATCTTTCAACCTCCTTCATTCCTCTCAAAAACAGTGTAGCAGAATCAGTGTTAAGAATACAGAAAAACAGTGTATAGAGCTGTAGTACAGGTTATTATATAGCTGTATTCAAAACAAGTGAAATGAATACAATTAGAAACAGAAAAGAATACAATTAATTCTGTAAAACACTTAGAGAATTATATGCAAAGACCTAAAAAATTAAATACAGAATTTGTGTAATAATCTACTGAAAAGTATAGAACAGCATTGAAATACAAACCTTTGGTACATAAAAAGTGTAACATCTAAGTAAACCTTTTCCTTCCCTCTTTTTCCAGATATCTAGAACTTTCTGAAGGAAACATACATTTTCTCAAAATCATTTTTAGAGGAATAACTTTTCGGTACCCTACCAGTAAAGGCTTTAAGGCTCCTCTGGAATTTTAAAATTTGGATTTTTTTTTTCCTCAGTATACATATAGGAGCTGTTACTGAGGAATCACATTCCTAGAGAAAATTTGCATACCATGGTTTTAAAGAAAAAGTACATGGCTGATGTTAACAGATGTTAACAGATTAGTGAGAGATGCCTCTGCTCGAATTAAGTTGCAAACAAGACCATATGTCGAAGTCAATACTCTGGATTTTATTTAACAAGGAATTTGAGAGAGACAGAAAGCAGCAGATAGCCACCACCTGGGAATCCAGCAGCATCCTGTTGGTCCTTCTTTACCCCAAGCTTCTCAGTGGTAGAGGTCCTGAAGTAGTTCAAACTTTTCACTATTTATACATCTTAGCAAACAAAGGAATTAATGCTCATTGGCTACCCAGATCTCTCATTCTATTGATTAAATTATTCCCTAAATTTTAATACTGATTAGTTTGCATGCTCAGTCTTTCTCTCCTTTTTAGATGGTGAGTTTGCTGAATTGGTGGACCGTGGATCAGTGGTTACGATCTCCCTCTTCTGGAATTGCCTTTTGCCCAGTAGGAGCTGATTCAGCATGCCTGATACCCAGAAAAGAGAACCACCTCTATCTTATCTCAAGTTCCTGCTGGTGGGGGGGGCTTTATTTGCAGTCCAAGTTTCAGGTATCTGAGGTATATTCAAGGGGGCTTCGGTGGTCATTTGTGCTTGCAGATGTTGTCTGTCCCATAACTTGGGGGGATCTTTGTTTGACTGGTGAAAGGTGTAGGAGCAGTTGCTTCTTCAGTTTGGCTCACTGGGAATTTTCATCTGGATGTGTTAACAGGATGTGCTAACCAGATCTTGCCTCTGACAGGCCTGGTGTTACCTCCATTCTATTTCTTCCTTCTGTGCTTATCTCATGGCAAAATCCTTTTGCGCCTTTAACAGTGTTTGAGACAGACAACAAATGCTGTAAAATTTTATTCAATGGATATCTGGTAGCTCATAACCCCAGATAATTGAAATTAGTTCCTTACAACATCAGTCACTTCTGTGCCAATTTTTCCAGATGTGAAACTCTCTCGGGTAATGGAGAATTAAGAAGAAAAAAAGAAACAACTACATAAAAGGAAATTTACAATAGATTAAAAAATATATATATAAAGAGTGTAAAGTGCATATTAAAAGAACTATTAACTGTACAATAACTCAAAAGAGAGGGTTTTTTTGTTTCTGCTAACTCCACTAGAGTAACTGAATAATTCTCGGTTTGGATTTTAGGTGTAGCTGAAAACTGAAATGCTTTTAGAGCACCTGCTTTTGGATTCCAGGAAGAATGACTATCTGAGCTATAATGCTTTCTTGTGTAATGCAACCCCAACCAATTTACTTTCTAAAAGTAGTTTGATTTTTCCCTTACTGTAGTGCTATCAGATAGCAACTTGCTCTCTGGAGGCTCCATTCATGCTGAGATTGCACCAAACAGTGATTGCACTGCTGAATCAGTCTGTAATCAATCTTGCATCCTACAGATCTCCTTTAGTATTTTTTCTTTGATCACTGTCTAATGGGAAACATAACACTTTTAAGAATAATGAAGCTTCAATTTAATTGTATCTTTGCTGGAGAGTCTCTAGGCATCCTTTTGTAGCCTCTAATGAAATTACTCTAACAGTGAATGTTTAGCTACATGGTCTATAGAAAGAATATACAATTGATAAGTTTTCTCCCAAGTGTGAGAATATGTTCACTGTTAATAAACTATTTGACATATTTCCAGTCTTTGTGCACAAATTTCTCTTATTTCTACAATATTCACAATTCCTAATTATTTGTATTTTATTCTGTTTTATATAAGGGGAATTTATATTGTTCTTTTGCACTGTTTTGTACTTTAGTACTGGTGAATGAATGCATTAACAAATTGTTTTTGGAGCACATTCATTGCATAATGAAAGCAAAAGGTAATTCCAAAAAGCATTCGTATCTCTCTAAGCCATAACAATCTTTCAATGAACCATATATGATTTGGTTCCTGTTGTTGTTTTTTTTGATACATTTCCTACTTTGGAAAAGTATTATATGACTAAAAAAAGAAGTGATAAAGTGGGTAGTTAAATGTGGGTAGTCAAAATCTATTATTAATTCTGTTAATTTGTTTCAAATCATTCAGTTTCCTTTCATTATAAGTCATAAATGGCATGTGAATTTCCAAACAAGTCGTATGGTATTTGGTTCAATGACAACATATGCGCCATAGCATAAGGCAAGATAACCAGAATATTTAATCAATATTCTGTTAATTTTCCAGTAATGGTTATATTGTATTGTCAATTTAGGGTAAAGAAATATAATTTAAAAGAGACTATATAAAAAGTAGTTGCTCTTTTTCTCTTGGCTGAAAATGCAGTATACCTGTGTTCAAAGTAGACTGTTCTCAATGCCTTTGGGTTTTTAGTGTGTTTTGCTGTTGTTGCAATATGTCTTTGAGAGACTATTTTTTATGATTTACAATAACAACACTGTTATTGTTTTTTATGTCCTATCAGTTTTTTGCTTCTTCTTTCTGATATTGACTGCTCCCAAACCTGATTTTTTTCTTATTTCTGATAGTTCACAAAGTACATATCACAGATGGTAAAATGTCAGGAAACATCCGCATTTACAGTCTTCTTAATGGAAAATGTACAAAGAGAAAACTTTTAAGGTGAGTGAAAAAGCAAATTCCCTTTTTCATGCTTGATGTCTGCTGTTGTGGGGAAAACATTTCCCTTCAAAGCCAACACTTCCAATGAACCTTTGAGATATCTGACTCTCATTCTTCCAGCAGTTTTTCTGAGCTTTAATTTTACTGTGTACAAACCTCCAGAGCTAGTCTGTCTAACTATATATGAATGCTTGAGGACATCTCACATCTGAAAAATTTGAGAACAGCACTAAAAATGTTGAGCTCTTCTCTGCTCTAAAACAGCTCAATGGAGTTTTGTTGATTTTACAAGCAAAAGATCTCAGAATAAATTGCTGAAATTATTAATAAAGAAAATATTTTGTATGTTTCAGAATTGAAAGAAATACCATCTCTACCAGTAAATTGCTTTCTATGATGTTTCATCAACTTTCCATAATCACCTGAGACAGTCTATTTCAAACCTTCTGAGAAAACAAGAAAACAAGTTGACTTCAAGTTAATTGTTAGAAGTTGCAGTAATGGTGCTTTTTTTTTTTTTTTGGCATGCATTTGTTTGAAATATTTTAAATCCAAAATATTTGTCTGTGAAAACACAGATTAATAAAGCACAAATGTAAATATATAGATATGAATACATACATTTCTATTTATATACATATATCTATATATATGTATACACATACACACTCTTGCTTTTCCCCTCTCTATGGCTTAGTAAACATGACTGATCTTTTTATAAGTAACTCATAGAATCCTAGAATGATATGGGTTGGAAGAAGCATTAAAGAAAATTTAGTTCCAACATCCCTGCTATGGACAGAGACTCTTTTCCCTAGACTGGGCTTCTTAAAGACCCATCTAGCCCGTCCTCAAACACTTCCAGGGGTGAGGCGTGAAAAACTTCTCTGGGTGTTGCAGTGTCATTTCATCTTCATTGTAAAAATTTTCATCATCTGTCCAATCTATATCTACCCTCTTTCAGTTTAAAACTGTTGACCCTTGACCTGTCACCCTACTAAAACACCTCTCTATATCTTCCTTTAATCCACCTCACTTATGGAAAGGCCTCTGTAAGGTCTCCAAGCAGACTTGTCCAAATGGAAGAATGTAAATGCTTTCAGGCTTTTATTTACCCACTCCCACATCACAGATATGTATCTTCCTGACATTTGCAATTTTTAATACCTCCATCATCTTCCCTCTGCCACTGATTAATGTACATCAGTTCCTGTTATTTGGATGACCTTGACCAGTTCACAGGCAGCACTCAATCTCACTCACCCACCTCAACAACACGAGGATACAAAAGCTCATGGCTCAAGATAAAGACAAGGAGATGGTTTACTATTTACTGTAACAGACAAAACACAAAACTTGAGGAATTTAAGGCAAATTCATGTAGATTTTGACACTAAGATACAACCCCAGATTTAAACCAATAAATTTTCTTGCCCTGTTTGCCCAGGCTTAACTTAATTTTGAACATGTCTAACATCCCTTCTGTCATTTGCTCCTGGTATAGAGTAGCCTCATCAGTTCTCTGCTCTGTTTCTGAGTAATGTTCATGCAGCAGTGATATACATGAATCCAGACCACTTGTAGTATGATCATATTCTCTGAATCAAGAATGAAATATGTACAGAAAGTTTTATTTATGCAGATCATTATGTAGTTTAGGAAGAGTGCTATTTTCTTCTTAGTATCTATAATTAATCTAAACACGATATGTATTGTATAAACATTAGTGTTTTAAATAAATACTAATGGAAACTCACTGAGTTCAGAGATTTTATTCTGCTTCTTTTCTAGCTAAATAGCTAATTGAAATGCTGTATTGTGCTTCAATTATATCCTCTCATGTCCTCCTCTCCATCTTATTTCACAGACTGTGCTGAATTTTCTCTCCAAAAGTTGTTCTATAGAGTATTTCCCTATTGCAGGACATTCTTTTTGATAACTCTGCATATGTCTTATATTGTTTAAGAGATTAAATTTTTTCTGCTACATTAGTAAGCAATATTTGGTTTTTACCTGGGCATCTATCTGTGTTATATATATTTTTGGGAAAAAGAATAAAAAATGCCTTCACAAAATCTCCTACTTTTAATAAACCCATTGACAGTTAGTTTCTCTGGTTCCTTCAAAATTAAGACACTATTGCAATTTCTCTCATATTGTAACATAAGGGAAATGTACTAATATTATTAATACTCTGTATTACAATCTGTAATTTTTATATACTGCATTTATTCAGATCAGTTATTATTAACTTCTAGTTTATAATACATTTTTTAAAATTCTTGTTATCTAAAAATTTCAGTAATATTCTTAAATAATATTTCAGCAATATTCTTAAAAAAGAAATTCCCCTGCCCCCCATCAAAAAACACAAAGAGGATGGGGTTTTTTTAGCTTACACAAGTGGATGAATTCATGCCTTTGAAAGCGAATTTTCTCTCTGTGTCCCTCAGTGAATTACCCGAATCTCTTACTTAATTGAAACCATTCAGATGCACTAAGTTACGCTTCCATCTGAATCAGTATAATTGAATGCTACAAAAGATTACTCTATGATGGAACCATTTCATTTATTACTGTAGCACATTTAACATTTCAATGCAACCACAATATCTCATTTACTATATGCCTGAGCACTTCAAAGGTTGGGGTTTTTTAGCTTGTTTTTGTTTTTCCTACTTGTAGGAAAGCTGGATAGGAAAAAGTTGAGAGTCTTTTACAAGGTATTAATGTTATCTATTCATAGTGAAAATGTGGAATAATATAAAAGATAAAAATAAAACAAACCTAAATATGGCTGTGTGTCTTGCTTTTTCCAAACTAATTGCGAGTATAATATATGCCTTGTTTCTGGAAATTACATAAAAGGATTGCTCTTCCAGTTAGATGTAATTTCCTCATTGTTTCAATTTATCATAAAATCTTATTATAAAAATCAGTCTTTTCCATAGACTTATTAATCTTCAATGTAATCACAATCTTTGAACCAGCAAAAGACCTCACAGGGGATAGAGAAGCCAACATTTCTCCTGATTACAATGGAGATACTTGACTTCTTTCATTTTCTTTCACAAATCTTGAATCCATTTGTGGTAGGAGAGTAAACCATGACAGAGCTAAAAACAAGACAAATATTTTAACTAGAAGATT
Organism: Sterrhoptilus dennistouni; assembly: GCA_013397095.1. Classification (NCBI taxonomy): domain Eukaryota; kingdom Metazoa; phylum Chordata; class Aves; order Passeriformes; family Zosteropidae; genus Sterrhoptilus; species Sterrhoptilus dennistouni. The sequence goes on from VWZU01000755.1 coordinate 4,254,912, forward strand.
ATTAGTGGGTTCTTCTGGAAGACCATAATTCAGTTATATTATCTTGTATATTGAATAAAGAGTAGTAAAATTTTTCTGATCTGAGATCTGATATCATAGTAATGTTCATCATGTGTTAAGCTATCTAAACATAAGAGTAAAAATTCAGAGTTGGAAGTGCATGAAAAGAGCAGCTTTATATACTATATAGTATAGAATTCTAGAAACACTTCATTCTTAAGAAACTGAAATTAAAATAAAATAAAATAAAATTTTAAATTATTTTTCAAAATAATAATAATAAATTATTAATTAAAAATATAGGAACTTACCCACCAAAAGAAGTAAATAAGAACATATTTTCTGGAAATTCAGGCAAAACTTCTTATTCTTTTTACTTTCCTATTCTACATTGCTTTTGAATTTGGGTTTTTGGGGTTTTTTTGGAGTTTTTGGGTTTTTTTGCATTGAATTATTCCCTTTTTCTTTATAAATTTAATATTACAAAATAACATTCTGGATTAGTTTTTTTTAAAAAAAGAGATGAAATATTTTTTAGTATTTTATTTTTTAACTTTGCTATTAGTAGTCTGAGCAAACCATAATTCCCTTGCAGTGAGAATGAGTAAAAGTATGAAAAGGATAAAATGGTACTTTAGATCTGGTACACAATTTATCACAATTTTTTGATGATTTTACAGTTTCAGTTAAAAAATATGTCCAATAGAAGGTTAAAAAAATGAAGTATTAGATATCAGTGAAAGATAATATGTTTTAACACACCATAAAAACAAAGCATAAAAGAATTCTTTAAAGTCTAATTACAATTAAAATCACATAAAAAATTATTGTTAGAAATTCTTTTCTCAGCCATAATCATCTTGAGCTACTACAAATAAAATCATATTCACAGGATGTTAAGGAATATAATTTTGTCAGGATGAGACTCTTGGTTTTTGCTTTTTGATTTTCTTAAACGAACAACCCCTCCAAAAATACACAGTGACATTATTTCGTCAGTTTTTCTTTCTTAAAAGACAGCTTGTAGGAATAGAACTGATAAGCACACTTCACTAGGTTTTTTTAGTCCAAAATCCTAACATGTGGCAGTTTCTTGATTTTTTTTTCAGAAGCTGTTTCCACAGTTTAACAGTTTAACAGTTTAACAACAGTATTAGCAACAGATTAGAAGGCAAAACAGTAGTATAATAAGAATTTCATTTTGGTGTTTTAATGTTTGTGTTCATGAACATCAAAGAAATTTTGTAAGAAGTCTTTGTTTAACTGAAAATATTGATGATTAACAGGTGCCAGTATTGATTCTTTATACACTAAGTTTGTAAACTAAACAATAATATACAAGAAACAAAATTAAGGAAGCTTATGACCTTGCAGATGGAGATTTACCTACTTGAGAAACGCATAAACCTGATTAAGCTTGAGGGTTGATCATAAAGTGTTTTTTATTTTTGATCTTTGTGTAGCCACCAAGTAAGAACTGATAATAATATTGTTAATTTGTGGGATGAGTTGCTCAGTCATGTTACTTGTTATGGAATTTTAACATGGAGACCATGAAAGTACTATGAATTTGCAGTTATGAAAAGCTTTCCAAAAAATCTCCATATAGTTTAATTTGTAGACTTTCCCTTATACACAAGTATTTATTTTACTTTTTGAAGTCCTATGTCATTTTTTCTCTACTTACTTTCATGTTCATTACTGTATAATCAAATGTATATTTATATCACTAGTTTGTTTTTCCATAAGTATTTACCCTAAAATCAAATTGGTTAGTAAACCATGGGTTTCTAGTGGTGTCTTCTGGTTTTTTTCTTACCATTTAGTGTATACTATGTTTTCCAGATATATTTCTAGCCATAAAACTTCAAGTTGGTTCATGTGTCTTTTGACTTCACATTTATTTTTTGACATCATACTGAAATCTGATCGATTTTCCTGGCTTTAAGATACAACAGTAATGGTGATCTTAACTTTGACAGTTAAACAAAAGTATCTTTTTATTTCTCAGATCAGTACTATGCCCAACAGTCTGTTCCCTTTGGCATTTTCAATCCTTATGTCAAAGATTGTTTCAGAGTAATTAATCTGAAGTTTAACAGGGAAGAACAGATTTATGTACTGATATATCCCAAACTGCTACATATTATAGACTATGGGTTTTAACTATCAATCTCTACAAGGATTGTAAATGACTATTTATGATTTAGCCATTTAAAATACTTTATTTATGCACTAATGCTAGTCAAATAACTTATCGGTACATGCCAATAGTTATAATAATGTAAGACAGCTACCAAGTAAATCTGGAATAGAGATACCATGGTTCTGTCATTTTGCACCACATAATCAAAGATCTTGTAGTCATTGTAGAAAATGTTTTCAACAATTGGTCTGTTAAGAAAGTATGGGCAAAAACAGTCCCAGATTTTTTATAGCTTGGGTATAAATCACAGAAATAAAAATTAATATTAATGAGGATTAGATTAATGCATTTGGTGCTGTTAATGATTGTTGTGTATTTGTGCAGAATATTGTTCATTTCTCTTATATGGGCATTACTGCTACAAAAATCAAATGCTAATGTATTTTAAACCCTTGTTTTGGATAATTATTATTCATCATTAAAAGAAAGATACATATTTATATAGCTCCTCTCATATTCTTTGGACTGTGCTACAATTACATTAATTTTTTTCTAAATATGCTACTATGAAATAAAATGTTGCATTTCTTTGATTAGAACCAGTACTGCAATTACATATTTGTTTAAGCTGAAAACCAATGCACAGATTCAGTGATACACTAGACTTCCAAATTCTGTTCTCTAGAGCTTTTGGCTTCACCTCACAAGAGTTATGAAACCACTTCTTTAAGAGCAGAAAAGAAGAAACACTTGCGTTGCCAAATGCAGATATTGTTTTAATAATAGAGTAATAGAGTGGTCATCCACAGTAATACCAAGAGAGTTAGGAAATAAATAGGCTTAATTGAAGGAGGAAGATAGTAGGTTCCAAAAGATGGGTCTGTTTGTGATTGTCATCTGTACATTTTGAAGAAGAACCTACATATTATGAGAGATCATGTACTTCTTTTGGTGAATAAGAAACATAAATGGAAGCAAAGATCTCTTTTCTAACTTCAAAAAAGAAGGGAAATTTAACTGCCACCTGGTGCAGACAAGAAAGTCATCTGTTCCTTAGGCAGTATTTCATAACAAAGAGGTGTTGATGCCCTAGTTAGAGGCTATTCTTGATCTGAATTTCCAGTCAGGCGTCTTCTGTTGGATTTTAGACACATTCCTGGATAAACTGTCTCTTAGATCAATTGATTCAGAATATGAGATGTCTTAGAAGTAGAAATGTGGAAAATACACTTTAATAGCAACTAAGAATAATAAACACTAATTTCACGTGAACCACTTCAGAGACATTTTGTTTACCATGTATTTTTTTATAGCATTAAAAAGAAAAATAATTACTTCAAAAAACAGATAATATACAAGGATTTTGCACACAAAAATTACACAAGAAATTTGAAATTAATTTGTACGAAAGAGTACAGTTCCACATTCAGATGTTGAATGCTGGTCTCTAAAGACGTATCTTTACAATATATATTATTGAAGGATGCCTCCTACTGAAGTAAAGGGAAATGTTCTCTCTATATACCCCAAATTTGTGTATATAGTCTTGGACACATTTTATGTTTGACTCTTAAACTTTTACAGAAGCAGCAGTTTAAGTAGTTTCATTGTTGTGTGGAAATTTTCTCTCTGGTTACTGAGCTACAGCTCAGTGCCTTGATTTGAAGAGCCTTGAGGGAAAGCATAGCCTGTGAGCAGACCAGACTGGTTCTTCCTTTGCATGGATGTGGAACCATGCAAGACAGAAACCAAATTAATAAACAAGCTAAAACAACAGAAACAAACAAACAAACATCTCCAAAAACTCCCAAACTCAACAATGTCTAACCACAGTAATCCTTTTGCAAAATTATAGAATTGCATGACATTTTGGTGTGGAAAACTAATCATATTTGTTCTTAGCAATTACAAGGTTTTGGTTTGAGGTTGATTTTTTGTTTTGGTTTGAGTTTTTGGTGGGTTTTTTTTAATAAACTATGATTCATTCAGAGGATTTACAACTTTTTCACAAGGGGAAAAATGTACTCTTTGATTGTGAATCTCCTTTCTAAGGATAAGAAGAGACCTTATTTTCACTCTCCAGAATTTCTGTACCTAAAGGAATTTATAGAGGATAAAGGATACTTTTTAAAAATAAAATTAGAACAAAATTTTAATTATGTAAGTAACTAGTTTATCTTTCAGTTTATCTTGCATGGGATAGAAACAGGGTTTCAAGTATCACATTTATTGCAAAGTTAATGTGGAAAAAAGGGATGTATTTTAAAAATGGGATAAGATCTGCCTTCCTTATTTTTAAATCTTAATCCTTTCTGAAATAAAGTGACATTTCTTAAAGCAGTGTGAAATGTGTTTTTAGATTAAATTCTTTACCCCACATAATACAGGAACTCAGACCAAAATGTCACAACATATTTTTTATGTTATAAAATCCATAAACTCTGAGGGAAAAAAAAATAATAATAAAAAAAGAACAAAAAGACATAAGGCTAAAATTTTGTAATGCTATTGCAATCTTAATTTAAGCATGCAAGTATAGAGACAATACCCAGAAAGTATATAGAACTGCAAGTGTGCCTTGATTTCAGATGAATTACATCACTTTTTCGCTGCCCTTTCCTCAACTTTTCTATAATGAACATTTTTAGTGAACATTTTTTCTGCTTCTCTATTTTTCGATAGATATTTTATTCAATGAATTTTTTTCAATAACTTTAATGCATAATTTTTCTAGAAATTCTTCTAAATGAAGAATATTTTTGCATACTTCTAAAAGAAATGTGAACCAAGTACTAATAAAACTCCAGTGTGATTTCAGCAGTTGCATGCACAAAACTGGATGTCATAACAGTTTCTTTTCCTATCTCAAATCTTCTCTCCAGACATAAAACCTTGGCATAGCCATAATACACACCAGTAATTTTTATTATCAGTTTATTTGGTTTGTACTTGTCTACTGTGATAAAATGTGGGAAAAGAAAGTGTTCCAGATATTCTTTTGGCTTAAGCTAAATTCTTGCTTTATCACACTGGGTACAAAGTACTCACTTTGAGAGCTGGAGATGGTTTTATTCACAGCGGTGCCTTGTCTCATAAAATTAATTGCTCAGACATGTTCTGTAGTACACTAAGCAAATCCTTGATGGCTTCTAGAGGCTTTACAATAGCCTAGGAAATGTCACACTCTGCTGTGGTATATTACACTTGTAATAGTAGTGTCAGTAGTAATAGAACTATAGCTGTAGTCATTATAATCAAACTGTAAAGATAATGACACTGTGGAAATATATTTTCTTTCTCCCCAAGGATAGTTTCAGAGGACTGTATGACAAAGGTCTCTATGGACGTATCTGAAATGACTGGTGAGTTTCCTCCTATAAAACATTGTGACTATCACAGCACAGAGCTGAATAAGCTATACACAGTGTGTGCTTACCAAGGACTTTTGGAATCGGTTCCCTTATGATGTCTAGTCTTTACAAGAAGATGAAAGTTCAAGCACAACACTATTTAAGGGAGGAGTCAACACGGCTAAAATACAAGGCCCAACAAAACAGGATTTTAATCAATACCCACACAGACTGTAAATTAAAACTTTAAAAAAATCAATCTTCCAAAACCAAAGAACATCCTGTTCTAGCATGGGTTGAGTCAAGTAATTGCCTGATGTTTTAAATACAGTATTTGGAGCTGATTCAGGACAGAATACTCTTCCAAGTAGTTTTGTGCTTTTTCTTCCAAACTTAGTGTACACAATCTTTCCAAACTTGTGCAGTGAACAATCTTATTTTCTTTTTTTTTCTTCAAAAAGACAGGCTTGAATACATAAAGATAGGTAAGTAATTTTGTGAAAGCCTATGAGATGAGGTTCACAAAGACTCTCAGGCATGAAGATGATCAGTCTTATAATGATTAATTCTCTACCTGGCTTGGCAAATTCTCAAAGCTGGTTATGGACAGTTAGGTTTCCAGCTGTCACAGAAATCTTACTATTTTTTACATGCACAGTGAACAACTTCAATAAGAGTGATAAAGAATGCTTTTTCGTTCAGCCTTGCCTATTTGTGATTATCTGCCTTTTTCAGGAGATGTGCACTGACATCATCTCAGACCAAAAAGAATCTCAAAGTTCAAGATGTTGAGTAAGTAGTTATTGATTTAGCATAGTCAGATAGTTTCTATCTTTTCTATCCACATCTTGGAAGCAAAGAGGTATGTATTTTGCCGCAAGCATTTGGTGTGACATGACCTCATTTTTATTTAAACCAATGAATCTTAGTTGGCTTTAGATAAAATATAGATCTAAAGGTGCCTTACTCTGACAAAATGACTTCAAAAAATGACAGCACTTCCAATGCTAAAGTCACTTTACCGTCAAAAACTTATGCTCATAGACTCTCAGGTGCACAGGCAGTTCCATAGTATTGTTGCCAATTTTTAAAATGTGACCTTAATTCCAATCACAATGAAAACTCTGAAGGGATCTTTTTTTTAATCTAACCTTACAGACTTGGCTAAGGAATCAGTGGAAGGAGGAAATTAAACCCGTAAAACAAGGTCATTTACTTGTGAAGACGAAAACCAAGCAATAATGCTTTTGACTTAATGTCATGAAGTCCAAAAAAAGGAAAATATCAAAATATGAAATTAAAGAATTAGAAAGAATAAAAAGAAAGTAAATAATAAAAAAGAGTAAATAATAAAATTATCCAGGAATTTAAAGCAATCATTCTATATGCCTAATTTTTAAGCTGAGCATTTTCCCCTCACTGTAATACGGGTTGGGGTTTTTTTGATGTTTGGTTGGTTGGTTGGTTTTTTACCCTGGGGACTGAAATAATAATAATGCATTATATAGCAAGAACTAAAAATATCTTATTATTAAATTTATAAAGCTACCATATTTGGAGATCTTTAAGAGTTCATGCTTTAGAAATATAGCAATAACTAGAATCTCCTCTGCTATTTTGGCGCTTTTATCTGATACAGAGTACAGAGTAAAAATTAATGAAGAAATTTATTGCCGAGATTGCAAAAAATTGCTCAAACCGAAGTTCTTTTTCTATTATTTTACAAGTAATCATGGACATACTCATTATAAATCTAGGTTTCCATTTTCAAAACAGATTTAGTATAGTATACAAACATTTATCTGTTATGAATTATTATCGTAATATGTATTTTCCCTCCAAATTTGTCTGAATATCAAAAAAAAATTGCAGGGATGCCAATGCTTTTCTCTGTATTAACTTATGATACCAATTACCTGTTAAAGAAGTCAAACCTTTATCTGATATGGCAGCTATGCTTTTTTTGTAGCCAGGAGTGCTTACTAGCGCACCTCTGTCATCTCTCTCAACATGTCATCCAAGCTAATGACGTATCAAAATACTTTTGATGATGCTGTATGAAATTGCCGGAAAAAGCCACTCATGTTTTTAAGGGACAGAACCTATGAACACTTGAAAACATGCTGGTGATCTCAAAATGGATTCACGAAAATCTTTTAATTAATGATGTGAAATAAAATGTTCCTTTAATATACTTCTTTGGCAGATTAATGAGGTTTTTTAATGGATCTATATTCAATATTTCCATGAAACACTAATATAGGCTTCCACATGAAGGACAGGTTGCTAAAGCTGTAATCACCAGTATTAATATCTTCCTTTGGGACACAAATTAATAGGAAGGATATGGAAAAATATCCAGTGATATACCCACTTAGAAGTTAAAGGAAATGGAACTGATAGTATAGGTGCATTTGATTTTCTACTGTAGTGAAGAATAAATGCAAAGAACTGATAGAGCCTGTTCATGTTTCCTGGTACTCTTGTTTATTTTCAGCAGAACCAAATTTCACAGCAGAAACTGAACATGAGGGACCAATCTGACTTTTATTTATGCCCCAACACATGAGGTGAGGAATGTCTCCAGGGGCTGTACTGTTTTCTGCAAGTTCCTAGATAGTTACAAGTATTTTGTCAAATGTGTGCCAGATAACAAAAAGACCTGATGACACAAAGACTGTAGAAAGGTTTTCTGTAGCTCTTTAAGTAAGAGGTTTTAAATACGCAAGTTTATAAACAGTTTTTCTGAATGTTTGACCATTCACTTAAATACCTACAATTGTTTGGACAAGTTTTTCACAGGAAACTTCCAGTGATAGAATAATAGCAACATTTATCTAAGGGGATCTTGCATATACTAGAATAGTGCCAGAATAATGATTAGTGCTGTATCTTTTGCCAGAGATCTCATTTTTTGATGTTTTTGTGCTTCTGATATGCAGAGTGTTGTTCTATGAAAGAATCACTAACATCCATCGAGCTGCAGAGAGGACTGTAAGCTTTTTTTAGTCTCTGTGACAATTTTTCCTATGCATCATCCATGATGTAGGATGAGGCTGTTTGTGGAAACCTTTATTATTTTAAGGGTCTTGAGAGCTCTTCTTCTGGAGCCAGCTCAGTACCAGCATGTGCATGGAGAGTCTGGTTCTACTGGTTGCTGAGGGGAGAGGCTCCCCAGTGCCCAGAGTGCTGGGTTGTGGACAGGACTAAAGCCCTGCCCATGGAGGCCAGGCCTGCTCCTGGCTGAGGCTGTGGGACCAGCCCTGGCTGGTGATGCCCTGCCCTGCCATTCTCACAAGCATCCCCCATAGTTCCCAGGGGGCCTGTAGCTTCTGCTGTGTGCTGACAACTATTTGCCATCTTTTCCCATAAGTCCTCCTTTTAAATGGTGTTCTCAAGAAATCGATATGGAGTAATGTTTCATTCCACAGCTTCCACTTACATTAATATTCATTTTGTGACAGAGCTCTGACCTTGTGAAACGCCCTTCAGAAGGTTAATATGAATCTCGAAAGCCTCTTTGGGTTTAAGTACAAAACCTGGGATTATCCCAGTCTAAATCAAGGCTATGGATTAATGAACATAATTTAAATTTATTAATTTAATTGCAATATTCTGGCATCTGTTCTGTTTTAAGTTTATTATTTTTAAAAAAAATGTTTCCAGAAAATATATTTCAACTAAAAATAATTTGCATTATGACTGCATCTTTGTAAACTGCCCATGCAAAAGGAAAATAAAGAAGCATGATACATTTAGCTCTTTTTTCATTTGTTGTTTGTTTGACTTGTTTTGTTTGACTTTGAACAGCTTGCGTGACCTTTCCATCATTGTTTTCATTCATTAAATGCACTGATATTTTTAATACAACAAAATTGCCATTTCCATATTTTTGATAATCTCAGGAAGAGTTTCATTGTAAATAAAATTTCAGTTCTAATTTACTGTACTCAGTGAATTCGATACTTCCTTTGCTTTTTCAATTCCCATTCTGAAATGTGTTAGGGAATGGGGTGTGAAAGTGGAACCTGTTGTGTCCTCACTGACACCTCAAGTGATATGCAATAAATGAACCAAATGGCAAAGAGGAAACAGTGAATGAAAAAAATGAACACTTTTAAATAATTATCTGAAAAACAGCATTATTAAGAAAAGTGGGAGGGAAAAAAAATATAACCATGATAGTTTTTATTTTTTTATGTGTGATTTAGTCAGTAAACTCTGAAATAATAATAACAAATAACAATACAAACACCTTTTTCTATAAAGTATTCCCACAGGAATGGCTTCCAGAATAAGACAAACTAAGTAAGATTGAACTCTTTCCATTTTGAAAAGGATAAATAAAACCAAATATACCAGGAGATCATAAAACTATGCAAAGGAGGTGAATAAAAATATCTATCCAGAACTACTTAAAAAAATATTTCAGTTCAGTGAAGTTACCAGAAATTACGTTAGAAATAAATTTTAAAATAAGGAAATATTCTGAACTGGAAACTGCTTGTCATAGATAATTATGAAAACATCGATGACAATATCTCACTTAGCAGCTGTGAAACCTTAAGCTCAGAAAATCCCCAGGTCACTGGCTACAGTACTCTCAGATGTTATCTCCAAAAAAGTATGTCATATATTTTATGTGCTCCATTCTGTGATTGGTTGCAAAGACTTTATTAAAAACTCCACTCCACTTTTCTCATGTAGGAACTTAAGTATTTTGGACAAGCTATATTATTACAAAGACTACCATACAGGCACTGTATTTCTGAATAAAATTTCTTAGATAATATAGGTGGAATATATAGGCCATATATATTCTCTTGAATGTTCTCTCAGTTTTACAAAGGTTCATGAAAAACCCATTCCATTTTATGCATCTATTCCTCTTATCCTTCTTTAAAGAAATTTAGGATAAATTTAATCGTAAGGAAATACTAACATGTTGTGTTTCTCTGGGGAATGGTTTTTCCCCCAGGACCCCTGAAGTCTGTAACCATGTAGTTTGACCTTTCCTTCCTTTCTTGACCTTATTGGCTGAGGTCCAGCTATCTTTTCCTGAGCAGAAGACTAGAAAAGGCGCTGTTCTTCCTTGTTCATTCTCTTTCTCCCCTGGAACCCTTTGAGAATAAACACCTTGGAATAATCCCAGGGGAAGAGCCTCTTTTGGAATCTTTTGTCTTGTTCCTGAGATATTCCTCCAAAGCTTCTCAAGGAACTGAGCTAGCCAAGGAGACCCGGGAGGTTGCAGGAGAATTTTTCACTAACATACTTCCTTAATTAAAAAAAATAAAAAGTAATAATGAAAGGTTATGACTGAGCTTCAGGAATACATCAATCTGGTGTAAAGAACTTCATGCTTGCTGTTAACTAACTGGATGCATGGTGAAGACCAGTTTTTGTCTCATTACCTTATAGGTGTCTTCAATTTTACAACCCCTATGAGAAAAAAGTTAAGACCAATTCAGAGACACTGTTAAGCATTCACTCCTGAACTCTTTGGAGCACATCTGACCTAGTCTGTCACCATACTCTTCAGGCACTCTTTAGGATTGGTGATAAGTGAATTACTTCAGTTTAAGTGTTTTAAACGTTTACTTTCTTTGTGGTCAACTTCTATGGTCTGTGGTCTTTATAGTAAACTTTTCCATGTCTTTCTTTACATACTTGAACAGCCTCAGAGACATAGGAGAAAAAAAAAGGCATTTTTTGAATTCCCTACTGTAGTAATGCACTCCCACATTCAAGCAGGTGTTTCTATATAAGGAAAAGAGTTTTGGTTTACCTTTGAACTTAAAAGGAAAATGGACTAGAATCTTCTGTGACACTCTCACTGTAGTTGGTCCAGTGCCAGCACAGGGGAACTGGTTGGGCTTTAGAAATGTCTCTCAACATCTGTGGCTGCTTCTATTCGCAGCAAGCCAAGTTGCCCCTCCTAAATCATTATGTATTTATAAAGGTGCATAAACGAGTTCAAGTCCTATTTGGGGTGTTTCAGCAAGGTGTTGGGCTTCTCTGACATCTGTGCTCAGCTTTTCTTTTGTTTCTGAATTGTTTGTTGCTTTGTCTTTATTAAACCTTTTGCTTTACTAAACACATCTGAAGAGGCCTCTGGCAAAATTATTTTAAGCCATTCTGAGAAGTGCAAAACACCTCAGAGCTTGATACATTTACAAGGGGCTTATAACACTGGCCACGTGTTAAACTGCATCACCCTGCATTTCTCTCCCTGCCAGAAAAGAGTAGCACTGAAACTGGGTTATAGGATGCCATTAAATTATTGGCTAATAGTATGGAAAAATCCAAAAGCTGCATTAGTACCATATGTATTTGGGATTTTTTTTTTAATCATGTATTTGTTATTAGCTTTGTTTTAGGAGGTCACAGGTCAATGAGATTTCAATGTAAGAAAGGGTGATTAAGTAGATTTTGTAATCTAAGTTTCATTGTACTAACAGCTATTCATTACATGTTATATGGATATTGTAGTATTCGTAGAAATTTCCTTTACCTAGTGTATTTGTCATTGCTTAGTTTCCAGAATACATTAATTAGGAGTCAAACAGCACCATAATAATTCAGGATCTGACAGTATTCCCATTATGAGACTCTATCATGAGAGGACCTTTAATATTTCCATAAAATTTCAATCTTGCTGGAATTTGCCACAGTGTTTCAGCCTCTGTATGAGCACGTATTCACTGAAATTGATAAAATTTCAAGCATTTAAAATAAATAATTCTGAAATTAAAAAAAGAAAAATTCTATCCCATTTTCTAGTGATTAATAATGAAATATTCGATTTAGAATACAATGATTTTGTGAGAAATTGTAAAGGTTGGATAAGAGCAGTTTATATCAACCATATGTTTAATGAGTGGTAATTTAACTAGGTTCGATACAGAATTTAAGTCTGATTTTCTGTTAATCCAGTGGGGAAATACCTTTTTTTTACACAGTTAATTTCTTTTTCACCAAGGAATTGCTTTAACTTTAAGATCTCCAAATTTTTATTAATTCTTATTTTGCAATGAAAATGTTTTATAAATTTAGTTTTTACCTGTTATTGGCTGAATAGTCAACAATACTTTTTTAGAATTTATGTTTTTAATTTACAAAATTGAGGGAGATCTACCACTTTGTCAGCCAGACAATTTAAGTAAACAATATAGCCAACCAACAAGTCACAACAACAGCAACCAAAACAGAACAAAAACTCCCACACAATAAAAAAAAAACCATCCAACATTTAAAATGGCAAATCATCCTAGTTCCCTTTTACTTTTTTAGTAAAGAGTCTGAAGGACACTAGAAATCAGCAATTTTAGGTTTTTTAAAGGACAGCAAGCATTAATGGAATAGTTTAAGTGTTCAGCATGATTTGGGATTATGAGACCAAAAGGTGATAAAAGGACCTTTCTATTGCAAAAGGACAAAGCTGAACCAGGAAGAAGGTACATTTATATCAGCATTAAGAATGCATCCCATTAGTTTTAAAGTTTGTGAAATCACTTTCCTTTGAATCTCTCAGGGATAATTCACCTAAATTAGCATTAGCTTTAGGAGGGAGCTGTGATCTGAATGCTCCTCTCTTAGTTTACTCAAAGAGAAAAACCTAGGTTTAATTTATTTAGTGACCTTTGTAGATTTCAAACTTGAATGATTTTCTTTCTTTACAGTCCTTGGTTGACTCAAGTCAGGAACTACCACTTTTAAATGGTGATTGCCTTATTCACAGAAATAGACAGAGAGCCTAGGGGCTCTTTTATGCTTTTCTGACAGACACTTCAGCAAACATAGTGCTTTATTCATGTAAAATATTCCTTGAATTCTTGAAACAAGTAGTTCTGTTTTCTAAAACATTTGATGTGATGAGTGTTCAGGGTAGCCTAATGAGGTGGACGTATTAAAAATGCAATGATAGCTATCAAATTCTTTTAAAATTACCCTGAAAGAGAAGATAATGATGACAATTCCAGTTCTGAATTCCTGTATTCAATTAATTTAATGCTGTTTTAAAGTAAAATGCAGAGTAGTCTATGGATTAGAATACTCTTGTCCTTATGCTGCAGACCAAAGATCCAGTTACTAAGCCTGAAGATGATCTTTGTCTCAGGCTTACTTATCTCAACAAATTAACCTAGAGTTAATTAAGTCAACAACTGAGTCAACAATTTGCAGATGACAAGTGGTGGATATAGTCATTTCAGAATGAAAGCAATGCTTGTTAGTCTTCCTGAGAGACTCCCTCTTTCTCTTTAACTCCTGAAGATAATGAGTAAATGGTAGCAACTTTCCTGCACAGACAAGTTAAAACAAGGTAGAAGAAAGATCTAACCCACAGTATTTCACATTGCCTTCCTAGTGAAGACTTAGACAACTAATTATTTACATGATTACTTTTTACATGAAGAGAGCTTCTAGTTTAGTGTTTAGTGTTTGTTGGGTTTTATCTTGTTTGTTTCTCAAGTCCAAACTTTGGCACTAGGCTTTGATCAGGCATTGTTAAAGGCTTTACCCACATCTGTGTACTAGTCTAAATGACAAAACATTTCAGGGCTCAGGACTATGACACATGAATCCCCTTTTTGATTGGATTTGAACAATTAGAAAAAAATCCAACTAATTGAACTTTAATAAGAAGTCTGAGTCCCATAAAGAGGGGTTCTAAACTTGCAGACCATTGCCAAGAGCATATTGTGAGCTTACTTGGTTCCTGCATGTAGTATTTGTTAAGGAAATATTTATATATATATATATATATATGTATGTATGTATATATATATATGTATGTATGTATGTATGTATGTAAAAAGCTGCTAAAACAGGAGAAAGAACAAAATAGACTGTAAAAAATATTTCTTGTAATTATCTGCAACAAGGTGCAACACCTGTGATGAAACTTATCACATTCTTGTCATGTATGAAATACAGTAACTTTGGAACAATTAAAGCTTTATTTTTTTCTTATTTATCATTTTGGAATGGATGTATGTACTTTGATACTTTGACAAATAAAATGGAAGGAATATAATGACAAAAAATTAATAGATTATAGCATTACTAAGGAAAAGGAATAAAACAATCTTAATTTACTGCTGAACAGAAACTTTATGCTTTATTCACTTACAGAATACAGAAAGATTCTTAACTCAAGAATCTTGCATTTTGTTTCAATCACAAATTCACTAAGTAAAATTTTATTGAAGAGATCAAATCAAATAGCAGGTGACAAAAAGTAAGACTACTCACTGAAGCCTTTGTTCAGAAATCAATTAAAGCTTGTAATTACCAAATGATAGGCAATTAACTTATGTTTTATTATCTTAGTTATTGTTTGACAAAACTACTTTTCCTTGATTTTTCTTCCTTTATTTTTTGAAATCAAACCCTTTTTTAACATAACAAGATTATTTCCAGGTAAGACTCCTATAGGTATTTGATTACAAAAGCTCTGTGATTTCTAGTTCACATCCTTTCTTTCTTTCTTACATCTGAACTCAATCTGTGAGAGGGTTATTTTGCCTTTTCCCACACCCCACCAGTATGACTGGCTTTATCTGCAGTATCTGTAAATACACCTACTTGCTTGGGTATGAGAATGTCCTTGTTTAAGCAATATATGATACATATGATACACACAATTGCAACCTTCAACAGTCTTCAGAAAAGTATGCCTTTCTGAAAATATGACAATGCAATATATTAATTACTTAGATTTTTTAATATTTCTATATTAAGGAAAGGATTAAGTAAATGAAAAATACAATTATATTATCTGAATTTCAAAAATTTATCACAATTATTGGGTTTTAGACAACTTTTCATTAAAAGATGTAGAGTGAACTTGATCAGATGTAATTATTTTGATTTTCTTAAAATAGTATTCTCAAAACTACATCAAGGATCCTCCAAGTCAGTCTAACTTTCTGCAGGGGATAACAGGAGAGGTACAAAGATGATACAGAGATGGTAAATGTTGTCCACAAAAAAAATTTTCGTTTCTTCATTCCCCTGACAAAATGTGTTCTGCAGACTGCTGTATGTGAAACTTCACAGTTTTCTTTCACAATGTTGGTGTGAATATTTTCTTCAGATCTGATCCATGTCAGTTGGCACCTCCTGACCCATTATTTCTTCAAGGGTCACTTTGAGTCTGGTTCAGAGAAAAGTAAAAAATACAAAATGAAAATCTATCAAAACCATTGACTTTCATTTTGTTGCATGGCAAAACTGTGAAGCTTGCATGATGTTTTTCTGTAACCACAGATCATCTCACTTGATTTCAAAACTGGAAGTAACTACATGCTAGGTATCAATGCGATTCAGTAAATCCCTAAGTATATAAACCCAAATTACATATTATACTGCAAACTGAGCTAAGGCTGTGTTTCCAAATGTTTGCATTTCTGTATGTTTGCAGTGGCATTTTAAAGGCCACAAACATGTCCTTCAAAAAATAACCCTGCAAGAAAAACACAGATTCAGAAAATATGTAAGAAACATTCAGCAAGGAGATTTTTGTAATTAAATGTCTGCAAAGAAAAAAGTTAGCACCTAATGAATATGATGTCAGTTGTTTACACAATATCAGGAGAAAGAGGAGATGCAAGAATGCCACTGATCTTAGAGCAGTGGCAGTTATATTCTGTTCTTTCCAAAACATGGAAAAAAGTGTTTCAGGTTACTCTTCTTACATCATGGATAATTTTGAATTCAAGTTAGAAAATTATGGTCTGGATGAGCAGACAGCTGAACAGATAAAGCATAGTAAACAGATAAATTATAGTTTTGAGGACCTGCCTTGGGGTATAATGGTTAATAAGTCTTTCTACCTAGTGGTCACCAAAAACTGCAAGGGTTTGTCTTTATCAATGACAAGGAAAAGTTAACAGTGTGTACTCATCTTTTCCAGATGACACCAAATTGGCAGGTAAGGGGTAAAGAGAAGGAGGGGAACCAGTTAATACCCTCTATGGCAAGGCTACCGTGTAGGGGCAACCTTGACCATCTGAAAGAATGGGCTGCCAGTAAGTAAGCTGATGAAATTCACACAGAATGATACTAAGTCCTACTGCTGGGCAGGCAGAAATTCCCTTGCAATATCACAAGCTGGGGCCTGACTGGCTGGGCAGCAGCTCTGTTGAGGAGGACCTGGTGTGCTCTGGCACATGAAAGGCCAGAAGGGTCCTCCTGGGCTGTCTATAGGAACCCAGACAGGAGGTTAAGAGTGATTACCCACTTTTCTCATAGCATCTTAGGCTGCATCTAAAGCCCTGTGCCCAATTTTTGGGCACACTGATAAATAATGATATTGATAGACTGGGTGAATGCAGTAGAAGGTTTTCAGGAGAGGCTGAGAAAGGTGGGATTGTTTAGCCTGGAAAAGAGAAAGCTTTGAGGGGTCCCTACAGAAACCTGACAGCACCTATGGAAGGGCCATCCAAAAGACAGAAACAGGCTCCTTCACAGTGGTGGCAAGAGGACATGAGGAATTTGCATAACTTGAAACAAGGAAATGGTCCAGCTGAATAGAAGGAAAAACATTGTCCTCAAGAGAACAAGCAAGTAGCTGACCATACTGCTCAAAGAGGTCGTTCAGCTTCCATTCTTGGGGGATGTTTGATAGCTAACTGGATCAAGTACTGACCAATCTTGTATTATCTCAGAATTGGTCCTACTTTATGGTGCAGGATGGAATTCAAAACATCCTGAATTCTCTTCCAAACTCAGCTACCTTTCAACTGGATTATTCTATAATTCTGTTATTGATAAGGATTTTCTAATGACATATTATTCATACTGAACTTAACTGAATGTCTTCCTTTGATTTCACTGGGGCTAAATGCTAGAATGGTTTTATTTTATTCCAACATGAAGCATTTCTCTGAAAGCAAAACACAACTCTTCCCTCTCTCCTCCATTCATTTCTACAAAAATACTTGATCTGACAAAAGTAGACCCTGTGGAACAATGTAACAAAAATGAAAAAATATTGCACATAGAAAAGGAAAATTTTATTACGATTAGTCACATAACTCAACAGGAGTTGCAAAGGTCTCCACAGTATCTTGCTTTGTAACAATAAAGTGGCTTCACTGTATGACAACACACAAAACATACTTCCAAGGTTATGAAGTAAAATTACTTCTGTGGGGTTAGGAACAAACTGATAATAAATGTTATGTGCCTACCGATTACAGTCAATTTTTTATTGGCTTCATTTGTTATTTGATTTTTCCTCAATGAAAATAGATTCCTCACAGTGGTGCGTCTAAATATGTATGTTTTATAGCTTATTTGATAAAACCTGAAGATTTGTTATGATTTAGTAATCTGACCTCCTGCAAAGCATAAGCAAGTTTATAGTAATAGATGATAATATGTAATACAAAATTGAGTTAGAAGATGGATGTTATTCCTTTTTTTGAATACAGATTTGCCAGATGTAGACCCATTTCTTCACATACTTAGTACCTGACATTTCTGTGATGATAAATTTTATGCAGTTACATCCTCCTTTTGAAAGTCTTGCTGTAATGGGCAAAGTCTTCAAAATACTTTGCTCAGCAAGCAGGTAATCCTGGATTTAAGGTTTCTAGGATGAGCAGGGCTAAAGTATCAACCAAGCATCTTTTACAAGTGACTACAGGACATTAAACAGTCCATAATCAATTGGTGAAGAATATATTAGGTTTGAATATCAACCACCGTGCTACATATAGAGTGATAAGAACTAATTTTATTCCCTTCACACAAAAGTTCATGACAGATATGGTATATAACAGACACAAAGCTATCTATGTGTAAATAGCATTTTAAAAAAATAGGTGAAAAAGAATTTCCTCATCAAGAAGGATGAACTTGTCACAACAGCTGTCACTAGATTCCTGAATTTTGTGATTTTCCTGAGACCAGGCATGCTTCTGGCATTCTATGATTTTTACTTTGGTTGGTGGAATGAGCTGCTATACAGTTGTACGCTGCAGGCTTTACATGGAGCTTTCAGATAACAGCCCTTAAGACTGAAATGAAGGTGAGCAGAGAGCAGCTTCAATGACAAAGCAGCAGAGACACGATGGCTCAGGTCAGTGGATTCAAGATACAGGTTCAATATAGTAGACCATTGTGAATAACAAGGAAAACGATTAAATATATAGGATCTAGGCACATATCACATATTAAAATCCAAACATGTTGTTTGCTATTAAAAGATGTTTTAAAAATATATCATAATTATGATGCTGGTTGTATAAATATGGGAAGGAAAGACAAAACTTGTGGAGTCAATAGATTAAAGAAATATTTGCAAAGCTGGGACTGAAATTGAAATATATATTGAAATATTTCTAAAGTTTCAGTCATTTTTATCTTCACATTTTCACTTTTGGTCTAAATTTCAGATACAGGCATTCACTTCAGCATACAATTTATTTTCAGTTTTGCTTCTCTGTATCTATGAACTCTCTAGATGTGTGTGTTTCCTTAAAATCCATAGGTTTGAAGATACCTGATCACCTTAGAGGTTTTTAAAAAATATACCTATTTTCTTTCAGAATAAAATATATTCAAGATGGTGTTTTAAGAAGCTTCTGAAATCCATGTTTTTATTAAAAAATGTATATAACTGCATTTAGTAAAATAGTAATATTCCCATATTTTATTTCCTTGAAGTATTATTTACTCAACTATTCATAAATAAAATCAGTGATTATGCTTTCAAAATTTTGTTTCCCTCTTACAAATAGACTACATCATGAATTTCGAGCATTAGCATATGTTGGCATTACAAGTTGTCCCATATTAAACAGATTAAATTATTTGGGAAGCAGTTGTCTCTAATCATTCTTAAAACTAGAATGCTGGGCCTAGCACAGAATGTTCAATGTCTCAAAGTATACCAATGTATTGAGGTACCTCAAGTAGCTGAAATTCAGGAGCTGGATATGATTTTATTATGCTTTTATGTTTAATAAAAAATATTAACCAGGAAAATATATAACATATAGCATGGTAGTACATTCAAGCCCAGTAGCTCACTAAAAGAAATCTCAAGGTTAGCTGCAGTTTTGTTCAGAGCACTAAGTTGTGAAAGAAATACTTTTTGTCACCAAAAGTTTTAAGTAAATCAGATACAAAGGATCAGCTTTATTTATTTCCTGTTTGTGGCCTAACATACTAAACTTTTATTTTAAAAATTTGAACCAATTATATTCTTACTAATTTTGGGTTTTTTATTAAAAGTACATTTTGTCAAAGAGTTAAAATCATGGTATTGTGTGATTTATTTATTCTTGGTTTTTTTTTAAACTCAGGTTCAGTTAACCTTTGTAACTTATTCAATGAGAAAAACCAGTGATCTGTATCACCATACACAATTAATGGTTGAGCAGCCTATTATAAATGAAAATGCCGTCATAGCCTAGCAATTAGTGCATGGAACATCATCAAAAACTTACACACTTTTCTGTCTGTAGCATTTAACTTTGCTCTCTGACTAAAATTGTATTCAAAGTGAATGGCAATATTCAATTACTGTGGTAGCGTATTATGGGAATTTGTCACAATCGTGATTAATAGGCCTCGTGGAAAACAATTAATTTGGTGTCCTGTTGCTAGGTCAAGTATAAAAGCTAATTTCCTGGAGGAAAGAAAGATGTTTATCAGCATATCTTCTTTGATGTTTTAATCTGAAACACCAAGTGCTTCTTTCACCATAAAAAGTTTTCTTGCATATATTAAAAAAAAAAAAAAAAAAAAAAAAAAGAGATAAGAAGAGGTAGTAACAAAAGTTTCATTGAAAATATGCGTGAAGAGTACGGGAAAGAAAAGTACAAAAAAAAGTACTGTTCTCTCAAATTTTATCACAGGAAAATTTTCATACAATGCATAAAATTTGTCAATGCTATCTATCCCTTTCCTCTAAAATGCAAGCCAAAATAAAGCTCCTTTCTGTGCCAGCAAGCAGTAAAAGGAACATTATTTTTTTATATTTTATATTTGAGTCCAAGAAAAAGGAAGGAAGAAAGAAGAGTCTTCATTCTTTACCACCATTATACACTTTAGTATATTTCTTGATATATATTTAGTATTTAGTATGTTTCTTCAGCATATTTCTTTACTCTGATTTCCATTCCTTCTTGAGGAGATGGTTGAGGGGTTTTTTTTGCTGTATTTTCACCCCTTGATCAAGACAGTGATCTGTTACCATTTTCATGAGTGGCCATGTAGTATCTCTAAGTTACAAAACTCAGGGTGTTTTTTAGACTTCTATTAGAGTAATACATTACCCATTTTGTTTTCTTTAATGTTTATTTATAATTTATTCCAAAAATGCAGGATGCATTTGCAGGATGAAATATTTACATGATGAATATATTAATGAATATTTATACCACGTAATTCCAGATGCCTAAACTATATGCCTGAGTTAGGAGGAAAGTTTCCAAACAAGCCCATATTAATAATTTGAACAAAGCAGGAACTTAACATAAGCATTTTTAATAATGTCTATCTCCCTCTCTCTCCTTCTTCCTCACTGTTGTATACCTAAGTACTCCTCAGTAAATTAGCTTACTACACAAATTATATCATTGAAGTTATCAGTCTTGATAATTCACATCCTTTTTACCTTTTACCTTAACTGCATTTTATGAATATTACTTTTATCATAAGCCAAATTCCAGTACCTAAACTGGGCCTCATGAAGGGCATGCGATGATATGACAAGGAGTGATGGCTTTGGACTGAAAGGGGGAAGGTTTAGATTAGCTCTAAGGAGGAAATTCCTTACTATGAGGGTTGTGAGACTGTGGAACAGGTTGCCCAGGGAAGTTGTGGATGCCTGGTTCCTGGACGTATTGAAGGCCAGGTTGGATGGGGCTCTGAGCAAACTGGTCTAGCGGAACGTTTCCCTGCCTATGGCAGTGGAGTAGGAACTAGAGGATCTTTAATGTCCTTTAAAACCCAGATGATTCTGTGATTCGATGAATCTCGTAGCCAAATAGTTTCCTGTTTGGGCAATGCAGAATCCTCATTATCTGAAGGGTAAAACATAATGAAATGCATTTTGAAATACATGACTGACAATAACTTCAACCTAGTGGAAGGAAAGAAAAGAGAAAATAATTATCAAATGGTTAAAGGTTAAAAGTGTATTACCCCTACTTTAAATTATAAGAAACTAAATGGCAAGGAAAATGAGTCACAGTGCCTGGATGACATCCCACAGCTATGATATAACAATTGTTTTATGATCTGAGTGGTTTGTTTGGGATGTTTAGACTTAAAGATCTCCTTTCTCCTTCGGATTTTTGAAACTACAGAATCTATACTTAGATTATTTTGTCTTGCATCCAAATGCTCTTATAACTTATCTTTGCATTCCTTAATTTATTGTGACATCTTTTTTTCTAAAATTGTGTCACCAAACTTGGCCTGACAGTACAGTTGTGAATTTCAGGGACTGGGAGGTCAGAAAAAAAGTAATTAAAATGGAACTGGAAAAACAAAAGTTTTGGGTTTTTTTGGGTTTTTTCCCATGACATTTGACATAATTAAACCAACAATTTTACGTGGCCCAAATTTATTAGTGACTAGAAATGAGATCTCTAAGTAAAGAGATGCAGGACTTTGACAACCAAACTTTCACGATTCAATTTGACATATTCAAGTTTAGCAAGTGTAATAAAGCAGTCACTCTACTAATATTACCTGATTTTATTTTTACAAACACTTACACATAGGGAATTTTTTGCTTATTCTTACAAAGCATATAGAATCAAACTCTGCAGGGTTTGGATGTCTATGGTGTCAGAATGTTGTTCTAGAATTATATTTTAAATTATTTTCATATTTAAATAGATTTTTCTGTCACTATTTTACCTGTTAGAACAGTCACATTATTATATTACCAATGAAGACAATGGAAAATGTTGCTTTGCAGCTCTGCCTGCCCATCTTGAAATTAATTTAGCTCCTTTACATATTCTCCATATAATATAATAAATATTTTAAATAAATAATAAAATAATAATGAATATTATCTATTCAAAATTATAAAATGCAATTTTATTTTTTTGATTAAGCATAATAGAAGTTAATTTTTCCTATTGCTGGAAAGAAATCTTGTTGATTCACAGAGTGATATAGAATAACCTATCTCTTTTCAAACATGGCCAGTTATGATTCAAGGTTGGATTTCCTGTGGATTCTGCTTTGCTCTTTATGAATTTAGTTAAATCAATTTTCTGTTTTCTGTATTACATCATTACTTCTTGCAAGTTTTGCAGAAAGTGAATAATTTCCTTAGGAGAATTTTCTCTTGACTCCAGAAATTATATCTTTCAGTGTTTTAGGAAAAATAAAATGTTTAATACCAGAAAGGCTTTACTTCGTATTTGGGATTTTTTTTTTAAACTGTAAATGCTATAACAAAATGTACTGCTGCAAATTTGCATTTCTCTCAAACCCAGGAATTTAAAACAGAAAAGTATTTAAAATTTGAATATAATGCTCATGTCATCTTCTTTCTGCTAATATGTGTATTTATTCCAAAAGAAATTAAATTAAAAAAAAACCTCAAAATTTTTCTATGTGCATTGTAGAAGAATTCTAAACAATACATTTTATTCCTTTAAAATACAGGTACTGCAATAAAACTTTTTATCCTAAGTGTCCCTGTGTTTTCAGAATAGAAGTGATGAATAATACATTATTCTTCATGTGGCAATGTTAGTAGGCCTTAGAAAATATGTAACCATTTTATTACTATTCATTTATGCATACAGTTAATCATAAACTACAAAAGATTGTTAGTTTCAAACCCTTAAGAAAAATTTATGAGGTCAATTTTTAAAGAATTATTCCTCTGGGCTGTAATTAGTATTTTGTAGCATATGCAACCTGATGTGATCGTAGGAGGCAATTTGAACATCTGTGTGCATTATTTGAAAGGTTTAATCCCAAAGAACCTTCTTGCTTTGTGATGTTAGGATGCACATTAGACAAAAAATGGATAAAGCAAAAGGACTCATTGCTATTGCATTTGAGTACTGAGAACTATACAACAGCTTTGATTTTGCTCTGCTTCTTAACACACTGGAGCATATAGGACCATAGGAAAAGGCTTTATATTGAAGCCTCATTTACTTCAGAAGTCAATTTAACTATTTAATGAGTTTTTCACAGCTATGGAAGTTTATAATACAGATTTTTTAAAATAGGTAAATATATTTATACAAAAATACACATACACACCTAACATTCAGGACTAAATATATTGCATATGGAAGCTGTAGACCACTAGAAATAGATCTATTTCCATTTAAGTAAATTCTTAGGAATTCAAGAAGATTAGAAATAGGGCTGGTACATTTCAGAAATTATTTATTTAAATAGACCAGGGGAAAATCTTAATAATTTTTTCATTTACTGATAAATATTAATTTTAAGATTATAAAGAACCCATAATCTATACCCACAGAGTTATTAGAGAAGTCCAGCAGTATGGAAATTGTACCGAACTAGAGTCAGTCTTTGATAATATCTCACCTGTAGAAGTACAGATTCTCACAATATACAGTATTGATGAAAAATGAGTCCGTCTTCAAGTCATCTCTTCAGTCACTCCACAGCAGGAAATTTTATATAGCAAAACAGGACTCAAATATTTGACCCTTGGAGATAATATTCTAGGATTCAATAATTGTGACCCTGCAGAAAAGCATTGTATCCACAGTTCCTAGTCCTGCAATATCCTGCATTCTCCCATTTTTCACAAGCTTAAATATTTTCCTTATTTTTGTTTAAATTACTTCTGTAGTTATATAATTAATTATATTAAGTAATCAGTTATTTTATTTGCTTAATTTGTATCGCTAACAGTTGTTGGGTTTTTCCCTCGAGGGAAAACGTTAAGAGTTGCAGGATGACTTCTTTCAGTATATAAATGGTAAAATACTAACCAGATTTCATTTATAAATAAAATTCATCTCCAAAAGTCCTGGAATCCTTTTACCTCTGTAATGAGTCGACCCTAGCTGGACACTTGACACCTACCAAGGCATCTCTACCACTATCGGGGGGAGGAAATATAATGAAGGGTTCACAAGTTGAGAAAAGGAGCAGGAGATGTTGCTCACCAAATGCTGTCACTGGCAAAACAGGCTTGGATTTCTTATTACTGGCAAAATCAGAGCAGGATAATGAGAAGTAAAATAAGACCTTAAAAACATGTTTCCCTCACCCTTCCTTCTTCACAGCTCTGCCTCTCCCCCAGCAGCGTAGACAGACAGACAAGCAATGGGGGATATGATCTGCTCATCACAAATTATTTCTTCTGCTGCTCAGGGAGGGGAATCCTTCCCCTGCTCCAACATAGGGTCCCTCCCATGTGAGACAGCTCTCCATGAACTCCAGCATGAGTCCATCCCATGGGTAACAGTTCTCTACAAACTTTTCCAGCATGAGTCACTCTTCCACGGAGTGCAGTCCTTCAAGGACAAGCTGTTCCAACGTGGGTCACCCATAGGGTCACAAGTCCTGCCAGCAAAGCTGATCCAGTGTGGGCTCCTTGCTCTCTATGGGTCTGCAGATCCCTGCTCCAGACAGGCCTCCCACAGCCTCCTCTCAGGCATCCAGCTCTAGCACAGCCCTTCTCCATGGGCTGCAGGTGGATCTCAGCATTCTGGTGTTCCACCATGGGCTGGAAGGGCAGAGCTGTCTCACCATGGTCTGCACCAGGGGCTGCAGGGGAATCTCAGCTCTGGTGCCTGGAGCACCTCCTGCCCCTCCTGCTCCACTGACCTGGGTGTCTGCAGAGTTGTTCCTCTCACATATGCTCACTCTGCTCTTTTCTGGCAGCAATTACATGTGCACAATAACTTCTTTCCTGCTTTTTAAATATGCTATCACACAGTCATTACCACCATTTCTGATTGGCCCAGCCTTAACCAGCAACATGTCCATCCTGGAGCCAGCTGGCATTGGCTCTGCTGGAGATGGGGGAAGCTTCTGTCAGCTTCTACTCCACCCCTTTTGGCCCTCCCTACCAAAACCAGGTCATGAAAAACCAGTAAATATTAGTAAAGACACTAAATATTAAAGAAAATAAATGGACTGTCAGGTGTTCCATAAACTTGATTTTTAAAAAAAATTGTTACAGTTTTCAAAAGAAGTACTTACAGTATTTACTTTAAAAATGGGCACCATTTGAAAATGTCTTACAGAAACTTTAGTATACATCTAATATTTAATATCCTCTAGGATCTAACAATTGTGAATTGGTAATACAACCAACTAAATTATTCACTTAATGAATCCTTCTAAAGAAAAGGCATTCTGTTTTCTAATTTCCCATGGAATTATTTTAAAAATAGGAAAATCATAGACCAATGTTATGAGAAAAACTCTGAATTTTTCTTTTCTGGGAACAGACAATTCTTTCTGTAGAATAAAAAGAAGCTATGTTTCTGTGCAGCATTATAAAGAGCCTGGATCTATGAAATAGCAAAAAGTTTCAGGAAAATTGTGAAATTCAAAACTTCTCTTTTTCTAGAAACCATCCTTCAATATCCTCACTCTTCACACATGCTTACAAATACTGTCAGCAGGGGATAAAATTCTTGGCTGCTACTGGGGCCTTTTAAAAGCAACTATTTAATGTGACTAACGTATGTTGAAAAACTGTTTATTCAAGAACCTCTTTTCCCTTCCTCCTCAGCCTCTTTTACTCCTCCCTGCCACAAAATAAGAAAACACATTGCTTCCAAAATTCCCCACATATCCAGGACAAGAATTATTGATGATGTTGTGATGAATGTGTGTATATAAGCACAAGCCTCTGCACACATGTGCAGAAGGAGACATTTGTGTGTGTGTCAAATAAAAATATCTTAAAAGATTGATCAAATATTTAACACTTCAAAGACCAGCTGCACGTGTGACCACTTTATTGGAATGAGCTGATTACAAAGAGGCATGTGACAAAAGCAAGCAAAAAGGTGCTGCTTGCGCACTGACTCATATTTGCTAGGCTAGGTTGCAGAGAACAGTTTTATGGACTAAGTCATTCTAAAAAGCCAGTACCTATGTCCTTCAATAAAAGCTGCTCATCCCTGTGGAAAAGAGCTGTGCATTTCAGTTCCATATGAGAAGAAAGTGCTGGTTAGTTTTATCTGTTTGGAAAGTGCTGATTTAGTTTTATTTGCTTACTCTCTTCCTCACTGAGGAAAGAATTCACTTTGGGATGAACTGATTATCTGTAAAACGATATAAATGTAGGGCAAAAGTCCAGGTTTATAAATAAAGAATTTGGGACACAGATTTTTCCAGAGCATTTATTACTAGCTGCAGTTACTCTTTACAGAGAGATTTTGCATAGCCAGTCCCAAAACGTATTCACCTCTTGAGCAGAAATTACAAAGTTATAGCATGAAATTTCAGGTATTTTTATTTAGTTGTAGGACATCAGGACAAGCATATCCTCCCTGTGAAGCTAGAAATAAGTTCTACTTATTTTACTTGCTCCTTATCAAATGTAAGGTTTCATTTGATTCACTCCTGGATTTTTACCGGGCAGAATCCCAGTGGAGCACCGCTGTTAGCTGACAAGATTGCCCATAATATCTCTATTACACTTGTTATATCTTATCATGTCAAAGACTTCTAGCAGAGTCTTTAATTTGTGAATCATTGACAAAATAGTCCATAACAGCACCTTGAAGTGTTGAGCTGTTACAGAAGAAGTGGTCTTTATCCTTAGACAAGACAGAATAATGAAGGTCAAAACCTTTTACAGAGGAATACAAGTTGTTCTTCTTTTTGCCATTAGATGAAAGACTCCAAATGAAAAATTAAAATTAAAACAGGAATGAGACTTCATAAGAAGGAATTACCAGGACAATTTAGAAAAGAAAACAAGACAGAGGCAATAATTATTTTAGAAAGCTGGTTGAAAAGCTATTACAATGTATTACCTTCAGCAATGTCCAATAACTGAAGAATTAATTTACCTGCTTTATAAACATAATCAAAGGAAATGCCTACGAGAGTGAAAGATTAGAATGAAAGGAAATCCAGGGCTTCCCAAACTAAAACACCCTAACCACTAGTCTGAATAGCTCATTGTTAACTCTTGCCTGACACTGAGAATAAATATGGGGAATGGCCACAAAATGTGCTATTCACTAAATATTTTACCTATTAAATTTGGTTGATTTAAAAACTTCTAATTAGGTTTTATTCTATTTTCCTTTTCTTTTGTAATAGTTTGTGGGTTTTGTTACTTTTTTATAATTTTTAAATCATAGAGAAGTCACTCTCTACCTGTTTTGACTATGTTTTATTGAGTTCAATCCTTTAATTCCAAGTATTGAAAGAAAATACTTTTTTAAAAAAGCATTTAAAATTTCTAATGCACCAAAACATCTTTTCTGAAATAAATCACATATTCATTGACAATAATGAAATATCAAAAGCCATGAAAATATGACAGGGTTCGAGTGAGCTTAAATTGAATGTTCTGTCAAGTTTTGCTGCAGGCCCCTAAAGCAAACCTGTAATAAATCAGCAAGATAAGAGTTGAAAGTAACTTTCTAGAAAGGCAGAACAGAACTTAAGTAATAAACTTAAAACAATGAAAGTAAATTATCTATTCTCAGGTAAAGAAACTATCCAATATGTTTTATGCAAAAGCCCAGAAAAGCCATCTATAATTACTTTTAAAGGTTATATATACATTTACATTTTGTCCTTAAATACTTTTCTTCAAATATGTGAGCTAATCCAAAGTAGAAATTAGTAACTGAATATAATTAAGTCCCTTCAATTTTATAGTGAGCGCAGAAGACTCCAAAACTTCTTTGGAAACATGCTAGTGCTCAGTAACTCTCATGGTAAAAGACTCTCCTGATGTTCAAATGAAACCTCCTGTGTTTCAGTTTGAACTCGTTGCTTCTTGTCTTGTCACTGGGTACTACTGGAAAGAGCCTAGATCCATCTTCTTTACTTTCTCCCATCAGGGACTTGGATCCATTGATGTGATCTACCCTGAGCCTTTTCTTCTCCAGGCTAAATGGTCACAGCTCTCACAGCCTCTCTTCCTTTGAAAGGTGCTCCAGGCCCTTCATTCATCATCTTGGTGGCCTTTTGCTGGACTCCAGTGTGGCCATCTGTTTCCTGTTCTGGGGAGCTCAGAACTGGGCACAGCACTCCAGGTGCTTATTAGTGCTGAGTAGAGGGGAAGGATTATCTTGCTTGACCTGCTGGTAACAATCTTCTTGATGCAGCTCAGTGTACCATTTGACACCTTTGCAACAAGGGCACACTGCTAGCCTGTGCTCAACTTTGTGTCCTCTAG
Organism: Sterrhoptilus dennistouni; assembly: GCA_013397095.1. NCBI lineage: Eukaryota > Metazoa > Chordata > Aves > Passeriformes > Zosteropidae > Sterrhoptilus > Sterrhoptilus dennistouni. The sequence continues at coordinate 4,283,767 of VWZU01000755.1, forward strand.
AATCTCCCCATCCTTTCCTAAAAGGCTGCTTTCCAGCTCGTCTGTCCCCAGCATATAGAGGTACATAGTGTTTTTCCTCCACAAGAGCAGGATTTAGCTTCCCATGGACAATAGCTTCATGAGGTTCCTGCCACCTCATTTCTCCAACCTGCCTCTGGATGGTAGCACAGCTCTCCAGTGTATCAGCCACTTGTCACAGTTTTTCGTCTTCAGGAAACTTGATCAGGGTACACTCTGCTTCATTATCCAGACCATTCATGATGGCATTTTGAATGGGATTGGACCCAGTGTTTAGCTCTGAGGTATGCTGATAGTTTCTGGCCTCCAACTAGACTTCATATCACTGATCTCCACTCTCTGGATGGGGCCATTCAGCCAGGCTTTAATACACCTCACTTGTTTTCTCACCCATCCTTTATCAGTTTCTCTATGAAAATATTATGACATACAGTGCTGAAAGCTCTACTGAGATCAAGGTAAACAATATCCTTTGCTTTCCCTCATCTACCAAGCCAATTTTTTCATTGTCTGTTACCAGGTTGGTAAGCAAGCATGACTCTTTTTGTATCCATGCTGACTACTATCATATTTTTCTCCTTCACCAGGAAGGAATTGTTTTCCAGGATTAGCTACTACATCACTTTCACATGGACTGAGGTGTGTCTGATTGATCTGTATTTCCCATGAGTCTTCCTTCTTGCCCTTCCTGAACATATAAAAGATAAGGCTTTTGCATTCTCCCAGGTTGTGGTTAACCTTGGCTGGCCACAAGGTGTCTATTAAGCCAGTCTAACACGCCCCCTTCTCAGCTGGACAGGGAAGAGACAGTATAATGAAAGGCTCCTGGATCGAGATAAGGATAGGTAGAGGTCACTCACCAATTGCTATAATGGGCAAAACAGGCTCAACTTGGGCATATTAATTTAGTTTATTGACATTTGAAAGTCAGACTAGGATAATGAGAAAGAAAGACAAATTTTAAAATATCTTGACCTCCTGGGTTCAGCTACACTCCTGGCTTCTCTACCTCTAATCCTTACATGGGACAGGGAGATGAGGAATGGGGACTGTGGTCAGTTCACCTTTGTCTCTGCTGCTCCTTCCTCTTCACACTCTACTCTTGCCCTCTGGCATTGGCTCTTTTGGACTCAGAGGAAGCTTCTGGCACCTTCACACAGAAGCCACCCCTGTAGCTCCCCCACTCTCCACTAAAAAGGCCTTGGACACAAACCCAATGCACCCGGTTCTCAGGCCCATCTCACACTTGAACAATCTTTCAAAGATGGCCAGGAGCAGCCTCTGAACACATCAGCTGACTCTGTCAAGCACAGTTAATCCTACTGCTATTTACTGCATTTTGCTGAAGAATGACTGGATTGATGCCTTCTAACATAAGCCTTTCCAGTTCAAGTGCTTGTTTTCCGCACTGTTTTTCTCCTTCTGACTTAATGGGTGATATGAAAGATTCACTTTTTTAAGAGATAGATCTATATTTTAGTCCCTCCATTGCAGATGTATTGCTGTATCAGCAACAGAAAGTTGTCTAGGGAAATATGTAGAAATAAAAGGCAAATGGAACTTGGGAGAAGGGGAAAGGGAGACTGAAAACAAATTAATACAAATGTGATAGATATTGACTTGATAATGTAAGTCCCTTGCTGAAACCAGTCTAAAACCTCTGTGACTGTGAGGTATTCTTAACTTTAGACAACATGGTAACCATTATACAGTGTGTTGTTGAAGTAGAAATTACTTGATCTTTGAGGCATATTCCTGGAAAATTTTGGATTAGATTGTCCATTAGGTTGATCAGGAGAGAGAACAAAATACCACTCAAAATATTGTCATTTAATGCAGTTAATGCAGAGATGCTGTGATCATCTCTGAATCACCTGGCAAATTAATTCAGTCTTCTCAGAATGATCTTTGGGGATCCAAATCCATAAAAATTAAAAAAGAAAACCAAAACAACCCCATGGAAAAAAAACCCCACAAACAAACAAACAAACAAAAATGCAAAGAAAAAAACCAAACCAAAACAAACAAACAAACAAACAAATCCCCACCAAAACCAAAACAAAACAACCAAGAAACAAAATACCCACAAAGCACTAAAACCAAACTAACCAACCAACCAACCAACAAAAAACCACAAGAAAGCCCACAAAGTTCATTTCTGTAGTCTGATGAATGTTTTATTGTGGTTCTTAAACAAGTAAATATTATTAATGCTGAAATATTGATCAGAAGATGACAGCCAAACTGCAAATCAGCTATAATGCTACTCTACATGAAAAATACCTGTAACATATAGGTAGCTGAAACTAATAGGTACTTTTTATTAATTTTTTCTGTATTTCTATCAAAAAGTTTTATAAAAATCTTTATTTTGTCTCAGTCTGGTAAAATGTCAGGATTCTGGAGGTGCAACTCTGCCTTTATGGTCTCTTTCCATGGACTTCATAAATGCATGACTAGATGGTTTAGGCAAGATTTCAATCAACAGATTTAACTTGAAAGTTAGATGGGTACTAAGAGTGATACAGTGCATATGGTTCAATATATGGCTACCATTTTATAGCAAATGATACTGATATACAAACTTGCTAAACCATTAGAGATTTAAAAAATAAACTTTTTATTTTTCTTTTAATTAAAAATTATCTCTTTCCTAACATATCAGCATCAAGTCTTCAGCAATTTAAAAATGCAGAAATGCTCTACATGTTTTCTATGACAAAGAAACTATTGCCAATTAAAAACCCAATTCTGCGGTATTACTTACAATACTAAATCTGATAGCAGCATTGATAAACATTGATTTTGCACAAGATGTTTGAGAGATTTCTTTATCAGATTCTTTGTCCGAAAGGACTATTTGCACATTTTTAAGCTTTAAAGATCATGTCCAAATTGAGTTAATGAATTTGCTCTTTTTCTTAAAAATTAAACAATTTTACTATTTATTTTTAAAGAGCAATATTTTATATTGAATTATTTGGTATATTTATGGAGATATGTATTCTCATTACCTTCAGTTAGAGGAAAGTAAATTAATTAATGGTATTTATCTACCTAGGACAAATCTGAATATCCAACAGTCAAGAAAGCAACAACTGAAAAACAATGTCACTGCGTGCACAGTGAACAACATTCTAATTGTCAGTGTATACTATCCTTCTTCTTTAGGGGGTTGATTTTTTTCTTGTGGGGTTTGTTGTTTGGGGTTTTTGTTTGTTTGTTTGTTGTCTTTTTTTAATATAATGCATCACCTGTTGTTCTATATCCAAGCCATTATTTTCATTAAAAATTTAAAGCTGCAATATTGCATCAGGTCAGACAATATGAAGAGCTCATATCATGAGATATTGCATTTCTCCAACTGATACAGAGCTCAATATATTATGTGACAGTGAAGCTCTAGAAAAATGCTCACATTTCTTTGAATGTATGGTGCAATTAAGGTATTACTATATTAATGCTTCATTTAACTTTATTTTAATTGTTCAGTACTTAAAATCTGTGACACATTTTATGTGGAAATTAGTTTGGATCCTCCCTCCATACAATGGTTGACATGTTACAGGGTTCTTTAAGAAGAAAAAGGTATTTAGAGACCTTGTTCATATCCAATGTATGGTTATTTTACTGCATTAATTGATTTCTTATCAATTATCAATTACATTAACTTATGATAATATTTTGTCCTACTTAAACTTTTTTTTTACAGCTGATAGTTCAGTGTTTGTGGGTCTTTAGGGGTCTGACATTCACGTTACTATAAAGTAGATATACATCAAAAGCATTTTTCCTAGACATTTCTTAACTATTGATTCACTCAGAACTCTACTTAAAGCATCTTATTTAGATGTGATTCCATATTAATCACTATCTTAAATGTATGTCAATCTGCTATTAATGTGGTTTATATATTTTTTACGAAGCACTAAAGAGAACATATTTCAATGAATCTGTTGAGGATTATCACAAGTGCATCTTTAGTATACCTATACTTACCATTATCAACTTGGTCTCTATATGGAATGTAAGCTTTGATAAAATTAATTTTGTTCCAGTCTCTCATCCAAATAATTGAAATAATGTATACAATTTTTTCCAAACTTTTTTCTTTTCTCCCATGAACTTAACTGGAAATAAAGAAAAATGCCTCCTCTTCTTACATATAGGATCAGGATGTATATTTGACAGCAACCAAATGGCAGCTGTATGAAATTATTCTGATTGCTATTAGAATTACATACTTTAGGGTATTTTGTTTATTCTTAATATAAACTTGTATGTTACTTTTTCTGAAAATACATTTTTGCATGAATATGATTTAAGGGACAGATAGATGAATCCAAAGCACAACTTTTTTGTGTTCTTGTGGGGAAGACCACTTATAAATAGCTAAACCCACCAAAAATTATTTTAAAAATATGCAGAGGTGGTTTAGTAAATCTTAACTTGTACCTCTACCACTGAGAAGGTGAGGAAAAAAAACTTGTAATTTTACCTACTAAATTTTTTGTAAACAGCTTGAGGGCTTTCCATAGACGGCCAACTGCAACAGCTTGTAGACCTTCTGCAAGAAATAAAATAAACCAACCTGGGTGCTGTAAAGGAAGACATTTTTTAGGGCTTTTTGGGGTTTTTTAAGCTATTTTTCTCTATTTCTGCTTTATTTATAAGGTTTATATAAGTAAATTACTTGTCTGGAGTGCTACTCTTGGAGCACACTGATTCTCTATGGGGAAGAAGAGTACCAAAGCATTTTGTTTCTGTAGAAAACAATTGATATTTAACTCAAGGGATAAGATCTGCAATGTTAAAAAGCTTTGCTTTCTAAAAGAAGAATCAATCTAATTTGAGAATGGTGACAAACAAGCTGAAAGAAGTTAAGTGCTGTGGAAATTACCTGGTCTAATACTGACTTGGAATAAATAGGTATGCCCAGAGCAGCTGTGGTTTTGTAAGCAGTGGTAAGCTTCCTCCTTTGAGCCATAAAAATCAAAGAGGAAATTAAAAATAATAGAAAAAACACTCTAAAACAGCTCAAAATTATATTCCTTGGTGAACTGTTCCATGGTACGTCAGATGCTGTACTGAGTTGACCCTGGCTGGATGCCAGGCACCCATGAAAGCCTCTCACTCTGATCCCCAGCTGGACGGGAAGTAAAAATATAATAAATGTTTCATGGTTTGAGATAAGGACCAGGAGACATCACTCACCAAATGCCATCATGGGCAAAGCAAGGTCAAATTATGGGATATTAATTGAATTTACTACTAACAAAATTAAAGCAGGATAATGAGAAGTAAAATAACTTAAAAACACCTTCCCCTCATCTATCCCTCCTTCACAGCTCTACCTCCTCTCCCCCCAGTGGCATAGGAAGACAGGTAGTGGGGGTTATGGTCAGTTCATCACTTGTTTACGTCATTGCTAAGGGAGAGGAATCCTTCCCCTGCTCCAACCTGGAGTCCCTCCCATGGGAGACAGTTCTCCATGAACTTCTCCAATGTGAGTCCATCCCATGGGCAACAGTTCTCCACAAACTGCTGCAATGTGGGGCAATTTTTAACAGGTGCAGTCCTTCAAGGACAGGCTGTTCCAGTGTGGGTCCTCTACAGGGTCACAAGTCCTACCAGGAAACCTGATCCAATGTGGGCTTCTGTCTCCACGGGTCTGCAGGTCCCTGCCAGGACCTTGTTCTAGCACAGGTCTCCCGTGGAGTCACAGCCTCCTCTAAGGCATCCATCTGCTCTCACATGGCTCTCATCTGCAAGCTGGACCTCTGCATTCCTATGATCCTCTATGGGCTGCAGCACAACATCTGCCTCACCATGGTCTGCCACCATGGGCTGCAGGCTCCAGCTTTATCACCTGGAGCATCTCCTGCCTCTCCTTCTCCACTGACTTTGGTGTTTGCAGAGTTTTTCCTCTCACATATACTTCTCTGGCTGCAATTACATTTGCATAAAAATCTTATTTTTTTCCTTCTTAAACATGTTATCACATAGGCATTACCACCACTCTTATTTGGCTCAGCCTTGGCCAAGCTGCCCATCTGTCTTGGAGCTGGCTAGCACTGGGCTCTGCCAGACATAGGGGAAGCTTCTCAAAGCAGCCACACCTATAGTTCCCCCCTGACAAAAAGTGGGGATGCAGACCCACTATAAAGGATTCTACATTCACAAGATCACAGAATTACCAAATAAGCTGAGTTGGAAGGGGCTCACAGGGACCATCAAGTCCAACTCCTGGCCCTGCACAACAGGTGTTGGACTTGATAGTCCATCCCCGAGAGTTTCAACATGTGCCTGAGGGGATTATCTAAACCCTTCTTGAACTCTGTCAGGCTGGTGTTGTGACCTGGGAGCCTGTTCCAGTGCCCAACCACTCTCTTGTAAATATTTTCCTGCAAAATCTTACTTGTTGCCTCTTTACATCCTCAGCTACTACAAGCTCATTACTATTAGTGAGACAACATTTAATTCTTTTTGGGTAGGTAAGGAGATAGAAATACATTGCTTTTCACAGGAAAACCAACTTTTTAAAACCTAAGTACTACATTTCAATGATTTAAGCAAGCAATTTAATATTATTAATTTCTTTCAAAATTTATATGTATACCCTCAGCTGCCAAAATGCCCCAGGAAATTGTTTGTAAGCAGGGTACCCATCTAATGGTTAACACCTGATTGCAATAAAACACATCAAATCCAAGCATTTAGAGTCTGACAATCAATGTTAGTAATCTAATGAAATATATTACAGGAACTTAGCCTTTGACTTTACTGTCAAATTTCAATCTTAAATGAGAATCTTGACCATTTTTAAGTAAGAGATATGAATGAGATGTGAAAGATATTTTTTGGACACTTTCTGACTGAAAAATACACCATCATTAAAAAGGGTTACTGGAATTTCACACCAAGATATTCAACTTTTTCTCAACTAGCCTCACACTTTTTTCTGAAAAAGAATCACATTAAAATCAACACTCAAGGATTAGTTTTCCACCATATACTTACATCGCCTTTTGAACGATAGCAATTTATCATCTTCCCTCCTTCTCTCTTGTTTTCATACTACAATGATTGACTCCATAAGGAGGAAATTTCATCTATTTTACTCACTGGCATCTAAAAGACTGAAAATTTAAACATCAATGTAAAGAAAATATTGCTCTTGCCAAGGTTACCCACTCTTCTGGATTTTGCTGAAAAATATTTAACATAGGAAAGAGCAACAGCAATCATAGATAAAATTAAATAAATCAGCCCTTCTTCCTTTCGATAAAATTTAGTTTTAAAATGTCCAAAATTTTTAACATTTTTAAAGTAGTTTCAATAAATATTCAGTTGTTTGAAATGCAACTTATATACGTGAAATCAACAGTAAAAATAATAATGCTATCTGAAAATACACTTTAAACTGCCATGGAATTCCAGTGTAAACATAAAGCACTGTACATCCTGGTTAGCTGAAGGTCTTTAGCCTAATACTTGGGTTTCCCACTGTTATTTAAACCTCAGATCTTTCTGTTTGTATTCGAAGTGTTTGATTAGTAGAACTGATTTGAAATCCTAAGAGTTAGGCTTGTAAGATTGCTAGTTAAGATTCTATTTAAACATAGATGATGGTAATTTAACCTGGTTTGAATGGGAAAATATTTGTAAAACTATATAATGAATATTTTTTAATAGCTGAAGTTTCCCTGTTTTGTATCTTGGTTAATGAGAAATCAGTCAGATTGCCACAATATATTAGCAGTCACACACACCATGGGTTTTTCTTCCTAAATGCACTGTGCCTTTATTTATACAGAGCAGTAGTACAGCACAGAGTCATTGTTGTTCCAGGTTTTCTCAAAGCCTCTCAAGGCAATGGTGCACAATCCTTGTTACAACAGATGGTCTTTAGCTGTATCTTCGCACTTTGTGGAGCTGGTACCACAGTGGAGGATTTGCCCTGAGCATGTCCTTACAAGACTTCAATGGCCTACCTGTCAGCCATTCACCATGCATTTAATGCGCATAAAGAAAAGGCTTAAGGCACTCATGTTGTTCATCATATGTGCCAGATGTCCAGAGCAACGGAGCTGAGCCTGCAAGAACATTGCCGTAATATTGAGCACTTGATACTGATGTGAGATAGCAGTACCCAAGACTGACAAATTGTTCAAAGACTAAACTTATTAAACATCTCAACCCTCAATTTTCATTTTATCAACAAATTTAATTTAACATTTTAAATTGTTAATACATTTAAAGATACACAAACTGACATATTTTAAGATGAAAGTATTATTTACAGTAATATTGGATATTCCACACTCATTATTTCAAATATCCATTTCTAGCAATAGTAAAAGATAGTTAGCATTATACTTTTGACAGAGGAAGTACAAGATGACATTGAAAAAGATATTGAACTGAATTTTTATACCCGTCTATATTGCCACATTTAAAAGCCTATGTTAGCAAAGTTCCATTTTTCTCTGAATTAAAAACTTTATCTTTTTCAATTCCAATTCAAAAATGAAATTAGAATTCAGATTTTTGTATTCTTCCACTTCAGCTGTTAAGCAGTTTTGTGAGTATTTTACACATTCAGGAATATGTTCATACACTGTATTAACCTGCTGCTTAATTATCTATTTCTGATAGATTTGGGCACCTTGAAGGTTTAAAACCCCAGTATAGTTGGAAGGGAGTTCCCATTCTAATGATTGATTTAATAAATGAGTGAAATGATTGCTGGCTGTGGATATGTGTGCTGCATCAGGGAGTTGGGCAGAGTGCAATGTTTTTTTTTTCAGACCACAGTAAGAAAAACTGGGCAGTAAATAGTGAAGTAAAATTGGAAGCAGGAAGAAAAATATAGATAGTGAGTAAATAATTTGCCATCAATCTCTGAGAGCCCCATTGTTTCCCACCATCAGAGAGAATCCAAATGAATTCCCATGATACACTTTATATATCCCATCCATGGAAAGGTTCTTTGTCTCTCCTGTGTTGTGATCTTGTGTAACAAACGAAACCATGTGTCTTCTACTGACGGGTAGGAATGCTCTCTCTTTCATGCTTTCCACTAGAGTGCAGTGCAGTCCATCCACCATGGGGTTGTTGCCTAGGAACAAAAGGAAAAAACCTTATAACAGAATTAAAGTGGTAGAATAAAAAAACAATTCATTAATGAAAGCTTTCAGGTGCACAAAATATGTTATTGTGCCTGCACAAAATCAGATTAATACAATTTTTATAAGGTTAATCAATTATTATATCTAGCAGGTACATCCAAGAAGAGATTCAGTTGCTGCCTTGGGTCTGTTCCTTGGAATAGTTCCAGGGGCTTCTTTGCCTTATTTCCTGTTATGTCCTCTCAGATTCTGGTTGCAAAGCAAAATGTCCTTATTAGAAGTTCTCTTCTTGAAAATAAGACTAAACAGAATTTCAGAAATGTGTTTGTAAGGAATTAGCTAAGCTATGAAAAAGAGTAGGAAAAGTACTGGATGTTATATTACTATATATTAAGAATCTATAGAGCTACAAATATGGAAAAGGCTTTAAATTTTTAGACATGAGTGTATTCCAGCATGTCCCAGAGGTGCATACATGGGCATAAATATCAGTTTCTCATGCTAACATACAGACTTCTCAATATCAGATTAGATTGTAGAAAAAAAAATTAATCACCAGAGGTTTATAAAGCATTGGAAAAGATTGATTGGGAAGTGGTTGAGTTACCATCCCTGGAGATATTTAAAAGATGTGTAGATGTGACTATAAGGACATGGTTTAGTGGTGGACTCGGCAATGTGAAGCTACTGCTTGGACTCAATGATCTTAAAGGCCTTTTCCAAAATAAGTTTTCCTGTGTTTAAATATTCCCTCTCATGTCCTGCATAAATGCTCACCAGCTTATCAAATCTGCTTTTTTGCTCTTAAAGCCCCTCTTTGATATTCAGATGTGGTAATATGGCCACAGAAAAAACCCAAATATCTCAACATGTATTTGTCTAAGGGAGTATGGACAAAAGGGACAAAACTATAGTTATGCATAAAGAATAAAACATACATACAGCACAATTTTTTCTACACTTGTACAAAATAATGAGGAAACAATATTATTAAATTATAAGACATTAATATTACAAATGTGTATTTTGTTTCTATAATTTCACATTAGTTTTTAAACCAATGTAAATAATTGCAATATTAAAGGTAGTCGGGAACAAATAAAACATCACAATTAAGAAATGCAAATTCAAATTTGACTCCAATTAGATATCCCTTGTTCTAAGCAAAGACTTTTTTTTAAAAAAAGGAACAAGCAACAAGGAATAAAAAATAATTTCTCACAGTCACTGCAGTTTAATTTCTCAACAATAGTCATTATTTGAAAAAAATTAAGTTATAAGACTGAAAGTTTGAAACAATTTTTCCTCAGCCTGTCAAACTGGAAATAAGAAAATAAGAACATTTCAATAAAATTTAAACGTTGAATATTCAGAGACAACACATAAAATGGGCAATAAGCACATTTAAAAAAAAATAATATTAAAAGGCATGAGTTTTATACGAATTTGCATGTTTTAAAAATACTTCTTTTATACCAATAATTGATTTTCTGAAGGTGGTTAATATTCATTAACTTAAGCAAACTTTAAAAAAATAGCTGAGAAATCAAAGTGGTTTGGGTTTTTTTTTAACATACTTAACTTTTTACCTTCTTTTAGGATGCAATTAAATTAAGACATTGACTTGTATTACCAAATATGATTTGAAACTCATATTTCTCCACCAAAGAAAAAGTCTATAATTTAAACATTATCCTGAAGAAAAGAATCTGACTAATTTATTCATTAGAAAGAACTGTGACCATGTCTACTTAAAAAGAGACAGCATCTTCTGAAATTTCCTTTGAAACATGTATAGCAGTTTTTTCATCTTTGGAGAGCTCTGTTCTTAGGCTTTGGCCTTGCAAGACGATGGGGGGCTAGTTACATGAAACAAACTGGATCATCTTCAAATAATTTTTATAGTTCTCTTACAAACTTAACCTTAAAAAGTGAAGTGATTTTACAAAGAGTGGAAAATTGTGTGTCACACTTCCTTAAAACAGCTGAAGGCTTACTGCCAGCAAGAACTGTTATTAGAAATGTTTGACAGGCTCTGTGGTTAGGGAGCAATTGCTAAATTGTGTTGCCTTCCTTCAGTGTTGTGTTTCAGTATTCATAAAGTGACAATGCAGAGGTGGCTTTGGGGGAGAAAACATAAAAGATGGAAAAAAGACAGTAAGTTCTAATGACACAAAAAATTAAAAGAGCTTCCATATTTTCTTGTGCAAGAAACAGGCATTTAAATTTATGCACATTTCTGTCTTCTTCCTGTAATCAATACTGTGCTGAGAAACTATTAGTAAATTAGTTAATAAGTCACCTGATCAATTTGGTAACATTAAAAATGTCATCATGAAGAATACTATTTATAGAGAAAACATTAATCCAAACCCATTTTTAAAATATGATTTATCTTTACATGGGTTTAGCACAAGAACCATAACTCTATACACTCTGTATGCTGTACACAAGAAACAAGGTAAAATAACAAGACTCATTTTTAATGAAAATTCTTAAAGGTAGATCTAGGTTTTGGCAATATAAAACTATTATTTATTTCCATGACTTTTTTTTATTTCTTCTGAGTTCCTTTTGTTTTCATCCTTGGTCTTATTGAGAGGGGTCCCTTCTGCTCTACCTAGTTTCCACACTTTTGAGATGGCATTTTATTCTATGAAGGTTGGTGTTAATTTTTACAATTCAGGATGGTTCGTGTAACGACACATAGAATTCCGATTCTTCAGGGGGCTTATGGCACCAGTTTATTGAGAGACAGACTGTTTTGTACAGTGTTTCAGTACAATCAATATGATTGGTCATTTAGAGCAACACTCCTTGACCATCTTCTTACAGGTAAACAAGAAGTTAGAAAAACACCAGGTGTCAGGAGGAGGATATCTACAAGATTGTTTTGGGTTTCTCCTTATGATTTCTCAGGCCAGACTGAGAGAGTGCTGTACTTGGCTTTCCCGCAGCTTCTGCCTGGAGCCGAAGAATCCGTGTTCTGAGCACTGTCAGTTCCCACCGGTGTATGGTGTTCAAAATGCTCAATGGGTGAGAGACAAGCGTCTGGATTGTTTGGACTAGATTTGGGAAGAGTTAACCAATTCATGATAGAAACACAAAGCATCCAGTACACATGACCATGGGCAGTCTGTGCCTACACAATCAGTTGTGTAAAGACGAGTCAGCTCCTGAAGACCTGGGTTTTTCCATTTAAGATAGCTCTGTGAGATTTTTTTCTGGCATAAGAAATCTCGGTCTAGACTTCTAAAGCAAAAACTGTGTCTGCATATAAACCTGGTAGTAAGTCTGTGCAATTACACTGTCCCTCAGTAGGGCTTGTTATTGTGGACTTCAAGTTGCACTGACCACAGTTATATTGTGCTGAAGTACCCTGAAGCATCAAGGTAGAAAACTCCTGTCCATTTAGAATTCATAGCATAGAATCATCTCCTGAGGATGTCTACAAAGTAATTGTTAGAATATATCAGGTTGTTTTGATCAATTTGCCTTCAGATAATTTTTAAAAGGAAAGAGGTGACTACCTTTCTGTCAGATGGCAGCATGTCCTTATGTGAAAAATTTCTTGCTTTTTATAGCACTAGTTTATTGTTAAACAGATAGAGAAGAAAAATAGTTTTAGATATGGCAAAAGAGAGCCACATCAGTGAATAAAAAGATAACAAAAACTTGAGGAAAAACAATGAAATTAAAACAGATGCTGTAGAAAGGGAACAACTTTTGTTGTATTTGAAATGATAGCCTAAAATAAATATTGATAATTGTTTTGCATATTAAATTGAAGTGCTTGAATTATACTAATATTTGCCTCAAACAATGCTAGCTATCTGAAAAGCATTAAGATCTCAATATTGCAGGAAAGCAAACAAACCGAGAAAGATTTTCAATGAAAGACAAGCCATATATATGGTTTTTCCACACATTCTATATAGAAGTATTTTATTTCTTTCTTATTAAGCCCCATCTTCCCAAAGGAAGAAAAATAAAAGGCTCTCAAAGATTAAAGCTGGTGCGCAAATATCAATGTCGTTGTGATATGATCTTACTTGAATAGCTGAATCTACATCTAAATATATAATTTGAATTAACATCAACTATATGCACAGCTTCCTTAAAGTTTAGGAATTGGTAAAATTATAATTAATACAGTGATATATGTGTTAGCTGCTCCACCATCAGTTCAGTAAATATTGGGTTTTGATATTGGAAAACTTCTAACTTATTTATATTCTTTAAATATTTATATGAATGTTTGTTTTCTTTGAAAGGTTGCAGCATTGTAGCTAGTCTAAAAATATAATAAAAATATCTCCAAAGGTCAGCATGTCATTTTTATTTTTTTTTATGCCAAGTGTCTGTAGGTGCATTCACTTAAGGGGCAGTTCCTATTTCTTTTTCTCCAACTTAACAAATGTTGGGTCTTTTTCAGCATAGATGCTTTATTTATTATCAATTATCAACTAAAAAAATCAAGTGAACTGGCTATTACATAGGTTTTCTGCATCTAATTTCTTCCAAAGAAAGGAACAGGGGAAGGAAATATAGCTAGAGAGGCAAAGGTTTCAGAAGTAACCAGTTTCCTCAAGCAGTTAATAGAAAATATCCAGCATGTCACAGACCTAGTCTCATAATATCTAGGTTCTCTGAGGTCATCTGCAGAATATCTCTGCTTCCTCTGTGTTGAAAGTTCCAAAATAGGACAGCAAGTTAAAAGTAAAACATACTCTTGATTGATTGCTCAAAAAATTGTTAATCAGACAATTCTTAAAACTTTATTTATAATGAATTTTTGATTTGTTAATAAATATTTGATTTCTTGGTAGCATGTTTTCACAGAGCCACCACCTGAGGGACTTGTCTGTGTCTTGTTGTGTGTCTCTTGAAGCCAGCTGGAGCCTCCTGGAACCAGCTGTGCCAGGTACGGCCTCTCCTCACAGAGGCTGACCTGCAGCCCCCAATGCCATGGACACCCAAACAATAATTTCATACTCTCTAAATTAAAACTAAGCTGGTTTTCTATAATTGCTACTGCAGTTTTCTGTGACATTTTGTAAGATTCTTGGTTCATTAGATATTGGACTTTCACATACATTATCTTTAGCTGCTGATTGAAACAGGCAGTGGTCTGTCTTCAACACACTTCCAAGTGTTCACTACCTTTTTTCCAAAATATGTATCAGATTACTTAGGTTACAGGGAAAGATTGTATACTTCCTAACCCACACAGATACCAAAATTGTGATCTTACAAAAATTGCTAGGTGAATGCCACCTTTCTGTTAGACCAATAATCTATAAAATAGCTGAATTGGAGTCTTGAAGAAAGGACATTTAAAGCCACCATTAGAAAGTACATTTAAAGCTTCCCCCTTAGAAAGTAGGACAAAAGTTCAATAGTGTTGGAAATGCTGTAGGATTTTAGGAATGGTAAATTATGGGCTAAAATTTGTTTGTTTCTTGGCTTCTAACAGGAGTATTAGCTCTACAGGAGTATTAAATCTTCAAGCCTTCAGTGTGGTGAATAACTCCCTGCAACCTACACATTAGTACTCTTATTTGGTGTGGGAAATGCATGATCCTTTCCTTATTTGTTAATCTATAATATTTTTTTGTAACATTAATTCATGAAGGTTCCCATAGATGAATAAGATGGAAAGATTAAATGTATAATAATCTTGGTCCTCTAACTTTCAGCTAGAATGTATTTCCATATTAGTTGATCCTAGGCTGCGAATCTTGCCATGCTAATCATATTGCACAGATGAAAATGTTAACTTTTTAGCATTAAAACTGTATTTCTGACTTCTAGCATTCTTATTTATCTCATGTAGGAGGACTTGTGTCTCACCAAATATAATAAATGAGCCTTGTCATAAGGTTGTGTACTCTCAAAACAGAAAGGCGAGACAGAACAGAACTGGGTTAAGGCCCAGACTGAAAGAACGAGGATAACAAAAGTTAGATTATTAATCATGGGTGATGACTTTAAAATGTCAGATTAATGTTTTGTTTGGGGTTTTTTTGTTTTGTCTTGCTTTGTTTTCCTTTGTTTTGTTTTTGAGGGTTTTTTAAAGTACTAATATGTAGTTTATAAATAAATGATATATATAAACTTAAGACCTTAGTCTGAAAACAAAAGTCTGAATTAAATTGATATTGAAATTACTAAACCAGATAAACTTAAATCTCTACTTTTCCCTAATAATATGAGGCAAGTTTATTACATTTATTTCTTTCCAATGTCTATAGGAAAATAATGTGAATCATGATTGGTCTGTTAAAGAGATCGTGTCTCAGAGTGGCACATCCTTCTTTCAGTGTGGGCAATATATCACCTAGTTATAGAACTATAATACTAATTTAAAAAATCATAAAATTAGAATTACTGGTAAAGTAAGACTGAAAGTCTGTATTAAAAGCAACTGACCTTTGATTCCTAGATCCTGCTGCAATAGGTATTCCTGCTACTATTACAGCTTACTTTCAAAGAAAATTAAAATATCTTGGAAATATAAATTAAAGCTGGACATAATGAAATCTGAAATTCATCCCTAAAATAACCATTAATTTATTTTAATTTATTAGATTTAGACTCTTCCTTAAGACTGATTATCATGAAAATCTTAGCGCTTGTCTCCAGCCATATCTGTACAGAAGACTGGGTAAATATCCTTTTGTCCATATGAAGATATCCTAGCAGACAGCAGGCTCTGTGGTATTCTTGGACTGCATTTTGTTCACCCACGAGTTTAGCCTTGATTGAGCATATTCTTGCTGACATGGACTTGGGCTAAGGTGGACCACATGCAAACGAAACTTGCCAAGGTAGTGGAAGTGATTTGATTTAACTAGCAGTTGTTACCTTTCTGTTCTTTTGAAAGATTTTGGCAGATTTAGAGCTTTATAAAATACACAAGATGGACACAGCAGTGACCCGCACTATGCTGCCCTGTGATAGCCCAGCAAAACAAAAATGTTATCATTTCATTGTCAAAATAGTGAGCTCTGAGAGAACTTGAAGGGACAGACTTTGAATAAGCATGTTTTTTCCTACAATTAATAGTAGTGTATCTGGTACAAATACATACTAATTTCTTCTTCAGGAATGCTGGCCAGAAGCCAACCAACAGAATACATCTCTGAGAATTTTTAAAAACAAATTTCAAAGCTCACAGTTAAAATCTTATAATAAAAATGACCGTGTAGTCCCAAAATAATAATTATTAATAAGTTGTTCTTTAACTGTTCAATAGGTCCATTGGCTAATGATGGATTTCTTCTTTATTCAGGCCAATATTCATATAAAAGCCAGAAAAAAAGACTCAGTGTTTGCTGCTAGTCTTATAAGAGCAAACTGTGTTGGTTCTGTTTTGTTTTTCTTCATCATTGCAAAATTTTAAACGTATGTGAGATTCTACTGTGAGTAAAAGGTAGAGGAATGTCAGCAACTGATAGTAAGAAAGGGATGCATAAACCTATATATTCTGCAAATTAAAATTATTTCCCCAATGGCTTTAGCAGAATATCAGAAAACTGTTGCAGTCAATAGACATTCATAACAGAGATGCACAAAAAGTATAATACAAAGAAAAGGCAGACAAAACAGTCAAGCATAAAGATGACATAATTTTTTAGTGCTTGTGTTCAGAAAAATGGAAACCACACAAAACAAAATGGCTTAAAGTTTTCATACACATAGCTATGTGAAACTTCACTGACCATAGTAAAATAGACAAAATAGATACAGATAGAAACTTCAGTTAAAATATTTTCCATATACATTTATTTCTTTGAGAGGTTCAGTGAACAAAAAGGTAGAGCACTTCTCAATAGCTGTGAATATTTTGTAAAATATCTCTGCAAGAGCTCTTGATGGCATTGGTGGATTGATGAAATACCTGACATTCAAAGCTAGAAGCAGTGTAAAATAAGAATGGGAAATATAGAATCAATTGTATATAGTATTAAGACCTAATTTTTTGCTATTTGTAAGAGTCCTGCTAATTTTACTTTACTTGAAAAAAGGGTGAAAGATTTAGATTCTTTTAGTCTTCTGATATTGGTGCGGCATATACACTTTGTTATTGTAGCATACCATAATTTTCTTATGATTAAAACAAAAACAACAAAAAATAAGAAAGCAACAAAACCTTAGGATATTGCATACTAAGGGAAAAGGATTTACTTTAAACAGTGAATTTGTTTAGAAATGTTCTGTATTCAAACTTTACTGCTTTATGGGTTTAAAACTTTTCAGACTATTTATAATAGGCATCTTAGGATAGAGGTTGTATATTATCTGGACAGTGTGACTTGCAAACATCAATTTGTTTTAGAAATCACTCATCAAGTTATTGATCTCATCTATATCATATTAACTCTGATTCTCTTGAATGAGAAATGGTTTTGATATTTTTTGCATAAAAAATATTTTTATTTTTTATCTGCGTTTACTTGCTTACCATTAATTAAATCTATTAAAATAACACTGTAAAAAGGTATTAAGTTACAGACTTGATTTCTATGACATAGTCAAATTCCTTACAAATGCATCATAATCAGGATCACAATGTCAAGGGAAAAAAAGGTATTGTCAAGTAAAAGCAGTATTCGGCCTTGTTCTAATTGTCTTTATTGGACTATTTCTTTCTCTTTATACCTGAAGATTTATCCTGGAAATTGGTACAAGAACTCGTTGATGTTAGTCAAGTCATTCAAGACATTTTTAACAGTGTAGTCTTCATTTTCATGCTTTCTTGATAGGCTTCAATTAAGAGTTTGATTTATTGAAGCATAAATTTTGCATGGGTTTTGAGTGAAAACTAGAAAAGCTTATGTCTGAAAAACATTGGTTAGAGTCATAACTTTTAAGCATTTCTTTAAATCTCTGCTATTAAATCTCCATTTTGAAAGGCTGTCACTTTGTAATATGTAGCATTTTAAATGGCATGTTGGTTAAATAAATTTTCCAAGCAAATATAACATAAAAATCAATGCTCCTCCACCCTCAAGACAAAAAAATCCCCAAAAGATTCAAAAAACCAAAAACCAAAAACAAAAGCCAAAACTAACCAACCAAAAAAACAAACAAAAAATTCCACAAAATGGAAACTGTTTTCTTTTTCTTTCTTTTTTTTTCTTTTTCTTTTTCTTTTTCTTTTTCTTTTTCTTTTTCTTTTTCTTTTTCTTTTTCTTTTTCTTTTTCTTTTTCTTTTTCTTTTTCTTTTTCTTTTTCTTTTTCTTTTTCTTTTTCTTTTTCTTTTTCTTTTTCTTTTTCTTTTTCTTTTTCTTTTTCTTTTTTTCTTTCTTTCTTTCTTTCTTTCTTTCTTTCTTTCTTTCTTCCTTCCTTCCTTCCTTCCTTCCTTCCTTCCTTCCTTCCTTCCTTCCTATTGATTTGCGTTAAAATGTATACAGCCTGGAGCATGAAAGCACATTAAGTCTGTGTGCTTTCTTAATTCTCACCCTGACTGGAAAGAGAAAAAAAAATTCTTCTGAAAAGTAAATATAAAGGACTTGCCAGGAAAATATATTGAAATATCTTTTAATGGGGCTTTTGTTGTATTTTAGCCTTTTTTGTTTTAATCTGCTTTAAGGTAAAAAGAACCAACAAAATAACCCAGATACAAAGCAAAACAACAAAACCATCCGTGGCATATTTAGGGAATTTGTGTTTTGAAACTTTTCCACCACACATTTATGTATGGAATTTACTTCACTTTATATCCTGGAATCCAGAATTTTACATATGAATACAAATACCTAAGCTAAAAGAGAATATTTCTATATTCACAATCTATTGAAATCATGTCAAAATGTTCAGAGTGGAAGAGGTTGTCTTTGACTCAGCAGGAACTTGAACTTTGGAGAAAAAGTTCTTAGTGGTTAAAAGAAAAGCTTGTTATTTATTAATCCTTTTTTATCAATTGCTTTGACCTCTAAGAACATCTGTCCAAACTCTGCACCTGTAATCCATCATAAGATATTTAATTTTGAGGGTTTTTTTCTAACTTATATTACCTGAATTTTTAATTAACAACCGTTTATATCCTGCAGCTTCAAAATTGCCCCTGGATTGTTTTGGTGCAAAGCTCCACAATAAATTATTAAAAATGGCCACATTATTAATTGTAAATTGGTAGAAAAAAATGTGTCTGTATCATTGCATTGTGTCTGTATCGTTGCAATTCTTTGAAAGCACTCTATACAATACATTCCTTTCCTCAGTTCTTCCATGCTGAGTGAACAAAAAATGCAATGTAGGTATTTCTTAATAATAGACTGGAAAAGATCTCCAAGATAACTGAGTCCAACCTTTAACTAAAACCATCCTGTCAACCAAATCGTAGTACTAAGTGTCACACCAGTCCTTTCTTGAACGCTTTTAGGGATAGTGACTTTACCACTTCCCTGGGAAGTCCATTCCAATACTTGACAATAATTTCAGTAAAGAAATTCTTCCTGATGTCCAACCTGAACCTCTCCTGGTGCTGCTTGAGGTCATTTCCTCTCATCCTATCACTGGTTACTTGGGAGAAGAGGTTGACCCCCACCTTCTTACACCCTCCCTTCAGGCAGTTGAGGAGAGCTATAATATCTCTCCTAAGCCTCTTTTTCTTCAGATTAAACAGCCCTGACTCCCTCAGCCACTCACCCTCTAGAGCCTTCACCAGCTTCATAGCTCTTCTCTGGAAATGCTCCAGTGGCTCGATGTCTTTCTCTAAGTGAGGGGCCCAGAGCTGGACAATGGACACAGCTCTCAAGGTGTGGCCTCACCAGTGATGGGTGCAGGGAGGTAATCACTGCCCTGCTGTCCACACTGTCTTTGATATAAGCCAGGTTGCTTTTGGACTTCTTTGCCACCTGGGTACATTGCTGGCTGAAATCTGATTGTGTCTGCTTACCATGTGGAACATTCCACACTTAAAATAATTTAAATGTAAGGAAAACCAAACAAATATAGATATTTTTTTACATGTTCATGGCTAAGAAGGGTATCATTGCTGTTAAGCATGTTAAGTATTGACTGAGAGAAATCTTAAAGAAGAACTGAACTCGGTTAGTTGTGAAGCCCTATTTCTAAGCCTTCAAAAATTACATCATGGAAATTATTTACAACAATATACAATTTTAAAACAAATAAAAGAGTTTTACTGTATCCAAGCTCAAAATATAAGGTGCCTCATAAATTCTGTGGGGTTTATTACTGATTCTTTTTCTTATTCGTTAAATTACAGAATGTCCAACTTGTTTGTTTGAAAATTTCTGGGTGGTATTTAGAGACAGAATGCCGAGAATCCACCTCTATGTAGTTCTCCACTTGGAAACTTTAAAATATCTGATTTTGTTCTGTAGGACATTAATACATAGAAAACAGAATTGTCCTCATCTATCATGATCTGACTAAACTATGAGTTATTTGATCACCTAGCTGTTATTCAGTACACTGCCTTACTTTTCCACAAGTGCTTTCCACATCTGAAAGCATTCTATGAAATAAATTCCTTTCATCAGTTCTTCCATGCTGAATGAGCAAATATGCACAAGAGCTTTCCACAGCAAAAGCAGAAGTTTTGAATGGACTTTTAAAGCATTTGCATCTAGCAAAAGGAACTTGGAGATTTATCTTCCATTTCCACATAAATATATTGCATTTGGGGCTTGGGATTCTTTTTAATAGCTATTCTGTAAGGCTTGTTGTGGGTGACATCAGTGGAAAGGTCAAATATCATATGTATCATAGTGATTGTCAGTAGCAGGAACAAGGGAGGTTTGGGCAGCAAATTATCCAAAGAGCTCCAAAACTATAATCATAGTAGTCACAAGCTCTGATGTGGGAAGCACAGTTCAGTGAACATGCCTCACAATAAGGATTTTTTTAAAGATATTTTTGTTGGTGGAGAGACCAAAAAAAAAGACTGTTTCCAGATTAAATGTTTTTGTGACACTTCTATTTATTTTTCATACATGTCATAGCTAGAACATCATTAGGAATTGCCAAAAGATTATGTTAATTTAACATGCCAGACTAGACATATTGGATCAGAAGGGTCCACCTCTCCCTCCTCTCAAATAACTTTACTGAAGATTTAAAATAATACTTTAAGAATGATATTGTCACTAAAATAGATTTAATCCCAAATTGTATTGTTGCCTGTTAAAGAGGAACATCTAATTTACATGTTGCACAGCTAAAATTGTAAAGTATCTCCTTCCAAGAGAAGTATAAAAGACAACTAGATACATTGCAATGTTTTTTCTTTGATTTGGATTGTCCATTTAAAAATTCTTCAAAGAAAAATGTACCCCTTGAAATGTGTTCAGACTGCACACTGAAACATCATTGGTTATATGTGTCCATCTACAATCTTTTTATTTTTGCATGTGTTTAATAGTTGATTTGGTTTTTTCTACTTTTTTCAAATTTCTTATGTACAGACCTTTGTTTCATTGATGTAATTTGCTCTTTATGAAGACTACAGAGTGCATAATTATTTTTGAAAAAGTTACTCTTTTTTAATTTGACTCCCTAGATTGTTTTTTTGTTATTTTTACAAGAGCTAAAAGTCACATAAACTGAAAAAAAGATTGCAAGCCTAACTACATTTTGTCACTTCAGGACATTTTGGATATTTTTAGGACTTTACAGACCAAAATTGAGTATTTCCACTCCTTTACAGTGTTTTTAAAGAAGTATAAATTCTGCTGCTTGGAGCCATACATTCTATTTCCTTTTGTGGTTTGGGGTTTTTCTGTTGGTTTTTCTTTGTTTGTTTTTTGGGTTTTTTTTGTTTTAGTGTGGGTTGGTTTGAGTTGGTTTTGGTTTTTTTTTTGAGGGGGGAGTCGGTTTGACTTTGGAGGGTTTTTGAGCAATACACTGTTTACTATTACAAGAAATTGGAATCCTGAATGGAAAAGCAGAGTGAACTTTTTACTTCAGACCTATGAAGTGTGAGTCAATGCCATGCATTTGAGGAAGATTAAAGGTTGGGTATGTCAGACAGGCAAAGTCATTTCAAGAGGATAATCCTGCATAATTTATGAGAAAAAATGTGAGACAGGTTTTGTGTATATGCATAAACAAGTAGTTAGCTCAATCTATCAAAACAATTGTAATCCCATTCATCAAAGGTGACACAGTGAACATACACTCAGGTTTACTCTGCAGCATAGCTCTGGCGATAGTGATTTAAAATATCTGCATTATATCTGCATATTGATGTAGCAGTGCTGGCTTCAACACCTTATGTAAATGCAGTTAATGTAGAGAAGTTGTATAAAAAGTGATTTGGGTGACAAGAGACAAGCTACTTCATTTAAAACCTCAAAAATTGTTCATTTTAGCTGTTAAGCTACACAATGAGCTATTTTTCAGAAACAAAACAACATTTTGTTTTGTTCACACAAAATAGAACAATCACAAAGAAAAAAGAAGCCTAGATGAACAAAGAATACACCTTCATCAATTTTCTCTCTTTTGCTTTTTGAAAGAAATATTGTAAAAAAGCTGTTACCTCTTCAATTTGTCATTTTTCCTCCTTGGCTGGTAAGCTCTTGCTGGCACAATAATTATGAAATCTGATTTAACACCTCAGATTGTCCATGGATAGGATTTTTTATGCAGTCAGTACAGCAATAGCAGGATTTCTGTTTTATTAATGGTTATTTTATGCAAAAATATTTGATTGGCATTATTTATTTTTCTTTCTTTTTTTTCTTCTTTCCTCAATCAAAATTATTTTTTGTCTTTTGAGACAGAGTCTATATTTAATCTCAAGAAGGGTAGACTATTTATTTAGTGTAGTTCCCAGTTTAGCATACATTGAGAAAAGGCATAGACAGAAATTAACTTCTCTGCATTTGAGTCCTGTTTGCTTTATTTTATAATTGTGATTATTTCTTCCTCACACACTTCCTGGTCCTAAATCTGGTGATACTCATAATAGGGTGCTTTTTCTTTTTTTCCTGATATCACTCACATCGTGTTCTAGCTGCCTACAAAGCACAGCAGTTTCATGATGCACAAGCAATCTCAGAGAGTGTATGTATGGCAAATGTTGCTGCTGTAGTCCATGACAAAAGGATCAGATGTCACTGCTCCTTCAGAGTGCTACAGCACACTGTTATCCACTTCACCCATTTTCCAGCCTTAGAAACTCAGCAGAGAAATATTTGGCTTCCACTGTTCTGTTTTGACAGCAACCCATCAGTGTCCTTTCCCTTGAGCTGCTTGAGGCAGCGGAAAGAGGTGGAAGAGTTAGGAATGAGGAAGTGGAGTTTGATGAAGGGTTGCTAGGGGAAAGGTGTTGAAGATTTTGCCTTTGCACCTCACCATTCTAGGTTGTTTTTAATTGGCAATAAATTAAACTTACTTTCCCCAAGCTGAGTCTGTTCAGCCTGTGGTGGCTACTGATAAATTATGTCCATGTTTATTTTGCCACATTTGCTTCCTTTCTTATTTTCTTCCCCTGTGCTTTTGAGTACTTGTGAAGCCAAGTGTAAGGTCTTGCACATGGGTAGGGGAAACCCCAAGCAGAAACACAGGCTGGGTGGAGAAGGGATTGAGGGCAGCCCTGAGCAGCAGGACTTGGGAGTGTTGCTTGATGAGAAGCTCAATATGACCCAGCAATGTGTGCTTGCAGCCCCAAATGATGACTGTGTCTTGCATCAAAAACAGCGTGGTCAGCAGGCCAAGGGAGATGATTCTGCCCTTCTACCCTGCCCTGGTGAGACCCCATCTGCACTAGTGTCTTCAGGTCTGAGTCCCCAGCGTAAGAATAATGTGACCCTGCTGGGGCAAGTCCAGGGGAGGGCCATGAAGAGGATCGTAGGAATGAGACACCTTTCCTACAGAGACAGGCTGAGAGAGTTGAGGTTGTTAAACCTGGAAAAGAGAAAACTCTGGGGAGACCTTGAAGCAGCCTTCCAGTACCTGAAGGGACCAACAAGAAAGATGGAGGGGAACTTTTCACAAGAGTATGCAGTGATAGGACAAGGGAGAATGGCATAAAGTGAAAGAAGTTTATGTTTAGACTAGATAATTTAGAATTCACTAGGAAGAATTCTTTGCTCTCGTAGTGGTGCCATACTGGAACAGGTTTCCCAAAGAAGTTGTGGCTGCCCTATACCTGGAAGTGTTCAAAATAAGATTGGATGGAACTTTTAGCAAACAGGACCAGTGGAAGGTTCCCTGTGCATGGCTAGTAAGTTATTATCTATTTATTTCTTTCAGTAGTTTAACCTAGTTTTTACCTAGTTTCTATGACCTCAGTTAATGCTTTTACCTCCATGAGAATCATCTGATTGTTCCTGATTATAATTGATCAAAAAATAATATCTCAATTAGGTTGATTATATGTTACATTCAGATTCAATGACACAGCTTTGTCTAATGTATGAGCATTTGTAAATGACATGTTATAATTGTGTTATTTCTAGTGTTTTGTTTTGGTTTTATTAGTTAGCTGAGAGAAAGTCTTAAAGATTACAGTTGTAGAACATTTGGGGAGGATGTAATTTATTTCCTCCTTGCTAATGATTAGACATTCATTTACAAATTAGAACTTTTATAATAATAACACCCATTTCATATTGAGGTTTATTTTTTATTTTTGGTTCATTCTGTTTGTTTTTTTTTTTTCTTCCCTCCTACATTTCCAGAACAATACCATTTATTTATTGCTTGCATAAATGTTCTGAAGAATTGCTTTTCATTTGTATGCTCTAGAAATTTCGTATTTTTACCCTGGTCAGAAATAATTTCCTTTACAAAAAATTTTATTTAAATACTCGTTTCATTAACCATCAAAACTACATTTTAAACCATTCATTTTTTAATGCTCATTCAGCACTAAATGAGTACAAATTTGGCCTCAACTGTTCTTATACAGCTGAATCAATAAACTGAACAATAATGAAAAAGGTAAGATTTAAAGGTATTGTATGGGCAAAACTTTGAGTAGATGTGACTTCTAAAATGCTGATGAAGATTTTAACATGAGTTACATTTTCAAAAATCTCTTCCTGATAGTTCAAAACGTTCAAGGTTCAAAAATACAAAAAGATTCAGATTAGAAGTTGTAATTTTATAATTTGTAATTCAGTAAAATTATTTATATTGTTATTTTCTGAAAAATGAGGCAGTCAAAAAAAGACACAGCAAGCATATTTCCAAATGGAGGTGAGATCTCATATTTCTAACTGTCACATTGATACTCAGGGATTTTTACTTCCTCTTTAATAAAAGTTAGAACTTCCATTGTTCTGTGAAACTCTTTTACAAACTATAATATCTTCTTCACTAAATCAAAACAGCCATTTAAAAAAAAAACACCTCTTTATAGCTCTTTCCAAAGTTGTGCATGTGAGATTCAAATTCCCAAAATTATTTCAATAGTAACAATAGATGAAGATATTTCCACAGAATCTGGAAATAGGTTCTCTTTTTCTTAAAATACGATCAGATTACTTCTTCAGATTCTGTTTTCAAAACTGTTTGGGGTGCCTATATACATTGTTTGGTTGTTCGATCAGATCAAACTTTCAACATCACCAGTAAAATCCGTTGCATGATGAAGGACTTGCCAGAGTAGGCACTTTACTAAAGAGAGTATATTTTTCAAAAAGCTTGCAGTGTAAGAAGTATGGATTCAGAAAGAGAGAGAGAAATACAGTGAAACAATAAAACAACCTACCTCACCATGAAGTACTAGATTTTACCTAGATTTTTTTAGGCATCAGAACCATAATAAGTTTTAAGGAGAACTAAAAAGGAGATGATTATTTGGAAACCTACTGGGTACATAAAAAGAGCTTTGAAAAATTATGTTGAACATGGGCAGTATAACTTCAGAAAGGAAAATGCAAAATGAGAAGTGTTTGAAGAGTTTAAAGATGTAAGAAAGTTAGAAGAGGTTTTTCATTTAACTTGAAAATGGTAAATAA
Organism: Sterrhoptilus dennistouni; assembly: GCA_013397095.1. Classification (NCBI taxonomy): domain Eukaryota; kingdom Metazoa; phylum Chordata; class Aves; order Passeriformes; family Zosteropidae; genus Sterrhoptilus; species Sterrhoptilus dennistouni. Next base: position 4,309,862 of record VWZU01000755.1, read on the forward strand.
TTTTACTTCAAAATAGTAGAACATAAGACATCTTCATTATGCTTCAAAATTACTTTGCAAACTGATTTTGTGAAACTTGAAGAAAAATACCATACTATGCTATAATGATTGTCTTTAAGACTTAACAACATGATTCACAATAAGGCAAATAATGTGAATTCACTGCACACAAAATATATACTTCTATTTTCTTTTTTCTTTAAATAGTATTGAGAAGTTTTGTCAAAAGTTTATATGACCCATATTAGGAACTTTTTTGTATGGTCAAACATGATGCCAATCGTAAGAAAGCCTCTAAAACTTGTTGGTCTTGAATCAGTAGCCAGAATGAGGGCAGGTTAGCATCAAAGTAGATATATGTAACTTAATACATCCGGGAAAAGTAATAAAATCCCCTTACTCGTGATACTGTACTGGGAGAAACAGGTTAGGAAATACATCTTTGTGTAATTGCTGACGTATGTCTAAAAACACCAGTTCTGTCCCTGAAAAGAGATAGAAAAAAAGAAAAAAAAAATAATAATATTGAGTATAATTGTGAAAGGAACTGAGAAAAAGAAAAAGCATATTTTTCTGTAGAAAATCTTGGTGGACTCACATCCCCAATTACTATAAAAAATGTTCTTTGCATCTGAAAGAAGTAGTAGCATTTGAGATTGTACAGAGAAAGGCAATTGACAGAGCAAGTGAAGCAGCTGCTCTATAAAGAGCTTGTGACTAAGAGTCTTGTGACTGACTACTCAGTGGAGGAGACAGGTAAGGTGAGGATATGACTGAAGTGGATGGAATCAAAGACAAGGTGAGAACAAAATTTTAGAACAAAATCTCACTATGCCAAAACTAGGAGACAGTAATTTAATGTAGTACAAGATCTGTTTAAAATAGTTAAGGTATCACTATTTTACACAGCTAATAGTGAACTTTTTTCATTCTTTGCTGCAGGAGACTGTGAAAGTAGATAGCATCTGCAAGGGCAGAAAGGGATTTGAAAAAAATCATAGACAAAAGACAAGAAAAGAAGGAAGAAGGTAGGAAAGGGAATTTGCCCTAATTCATTATGTACTGTCTGGGCAGGGAGTGGAAAGGGAATGGTAATGAGAGTGACAGACCTCTTAGGATGGCATGTTTTTCCTATGAAGTGTATGCTGCCATCACAGGAAGAAAAAAAGGGCAAGAAATACAACATGTTTGAGGCATTATGGCATCTTTCCAATTTTTCGCATGGTTCTTCCCATGCTATATGACTGCAAACAAAAATCCTGCCGACTGCAATGCAATCAATGATACAAGATAACCTGCGGACTAAATTGGCCAAATTGTTTCAAAGTTAATTAAACAACAAGCTATTGTTTACATAAGCATGAAACTATACTTTACAATTCTTATCTCCACTGCAATAGTTGAAATGTTCTTCATAATGCGAATAGGACATATCACATATATTTACTCAAATAACAGTGAGAAATCACTTTAACATAATGTTACTCTATGTATTTCTTTTCAAATTAAAATTAAAATATTACAGAAGCATAATTTAAAAGAACTACTAATGTGTTTATATCATTATTACACAAAGAAAATTAAAATTAAACTTTCTAAAAAACCCCACAAACCTACTGTTTTAATTGTCTGCAATACCTCTGTTAAAACTGATATGAAAATGGGGATTTATTTACTGACTAAGTAACATGAACTCAGATAAGCTTTCCTGAGAAGCAAATTATAGAAAAGAAAGAAGTAATTAAGCATATGTAGATATGTAAATATGTAAAAGAGAGGGAATAATTCATTTCAATTTCACAAACTCTCTCCCTCCCCCAAAAAAATCAAATAGATGATAACCTTGTGAGAGCTCAAGTTTCATGTAGAACAAAGATTAAGGCTTCCTAAAGCTGTTTTGAAAACATGACCAAAACCATATTGAATTGGGTAGATTTAGTCTGTGTATATTTTTAGCAACACTATTTCCCTTGTTTTTCTGAAGTATTTAATGTAAACATTACCTTAAATATCTAGTCAAAATTTTGAAAAATGTTTAATGTGAAAAGATATGATTAAGAGCTTTTACTCGTTATACAACATTGTGGTGTTAATTGACAAATTGGAGTATCGCATTTGATTTGGAAATACAATTGATACTGAATTTATTGCAGATGTAATGTGTGGTTTTGCTTCTTTTGACATCTATTTTTTCTTCTCCTGCAAAAGTAAAAGTGATATGGATATGTTTGAATATCAACAGGGATATAAATCATGAATTACTGACATCAAGAAATCTTACAAACCACACTCTTAAAAAAAGTAGTGCTAAGTAAATTTGATACAGGCTGTGGATAGGTCTTTCAAAAGACATTTATAAATTATTCATCCCCTGAGATGGTCTTCCTTCTCAATCAGAAAAGTTGCACTTGAATCAGTTATATTTCCTATTGAAACCTATATGCTGATTATCACACCATATACTACATGTATCTTCTTCTCAAACCTACAAATAAGGAAGATTTCATACTGAGGCAGATACATGTATCCAGAAGTAAACCAAAGTAATTTCTTATCAAATTATAATTTATGCTTGTTTCATTATAAATTATGCAGGTTTGTCACTTTTTTCATATTTATATATTGACCAGTCTATGTATGTGGTCTTTAAGTTTAAATGCACTGCTTACTGAAAAAGATGTTTAAATACATTGTCTTTCTAACAACAGCAAAGAATGCACCAGAATTCCACACAAATATTTTGTCTAGCTTTAACAACATGCATCCTGATAAAGGAATGTGTCTGTAAATTCATTTTCCAATCATGTAAGGAAATGTATAATAAAAGTACTGAGAGATCAACAGATATTTGTAGTATGAAATGTGGTTTTCTGCCACACACAGGTACAATTTCAAAATTAATCTCTATTTAAGCTAGCTTTTTCAAACTAGAAAAGTTACTTTGAAATCCATAAAAACAGCTGAAAATATGAGAAACTGTAAAACATTAATAACATAAAATTTAGAAGAACGTCCTTAAATATTATGAAAATACATGAATACTATTTCTTTATGGCCTTGAGTATTCATGAAGGGAAGTAATTGACTCTGCTTTCCTAGAAAGAAATGACCCACATGGGTGGCAAGAGGAAAAACTCTTTTTATGTCACATGTCTTTACCCTTTTGGGATTCTAACACAACATGTGTATGTAATTATTTTAAGTAGCATCTCATAATAGCTTTTCCAAAATTAAACCGTGTGGTATTACTTTAAATTAGTAAACATTTATTTAAGCAACATTTTATCTTTTTCTATTTCTACGTCCTACATTCCTTTAATTCTCTTTTTTTCTTTTCTCGTGTATTTCCTGCAGCATGTATCTGCTCTATTCTCCCTTCACTCCCAAAATCATAACTGGATCTTAAGTATATTATGGTACTTTCAGCTGTTCTTCTGGCAGAGACATTATTTAGCCTGTAAAACTATTTTCAGAATTATATACTAGATACATTATAGAAAAAAAAAATTTACAATATATATTGTTGGAACTGTAATTTTTATCTATTTTTTTCTAATAAACAATTATTTACAGTCTTCCTGAATTAAAATGACATGGTACTTTCTCATCCTGTCCTTAAATTCAATTGGTTAAAAATAATATTTAAATGTAAGAAATTTAATTATTTTTAAATCTTCAGCTATTGTACTGCATAACACAGTAATTTTGCATTTCAGTATAAAGACATTTCTAATTTTCAAAAGGATAGAAAAGCAAGTGAAAATACACTGGATATGCCCACAAAGTGACTCATTTCTTTTTCTTCATGCTGGTACTGAAGGAAAATAAGAGCTAATACTCTAACTGGTTCTAATTAGAAACTTTTAATTGGTTTTCAGCTAAATAGAAGCATTGAGTGTATTCATTTGGGTCATTAGCCTTGTAAGTTTAAGACAATAACTTCAAGAGTCTCTGGCCAATATCACTCACAGTGTCTTGCTTCTCAGTAGGTTCAATAAAATTTCAGATAAATTCTTTTTTTTTTTTTTTTCTTTTCCTGATGTAATTCAAGAGACACATTATTTTGCAAGGTGAATTTCTCTCTCTGGAACATTACAAACATTATATATTGAGGATACTGGCTGATGGCATCTGTAAAAACCCTGTGAGATGCATTTCGGCTGCTGGAGAGTAGGACCTAAAGTTTCAGAGATTTATGTGAAATCTTTCAGCAATACTCTAGGTCACAGGGTGTGATTCTTGGGGATGGTCCTGTACATGGCCAGGAGTTGGACTCAGATGATCTTTGTGGGTCCCTCCAATTCAGCATATTCTGTGATTCTGTGATTTAATGAGTCTTTGCTATACCTGAGCACAGGTCCACAGTATGACTTGATGATTGAACTTAATGTATTTCAACATAATTCTGACAGGGTCATTGCAAAATCTAACCTCCAACAAGAGAGATAATTGTGAAAAGATGGGGAAAATAGTAAGGATAATTATTGTGTGAAATATTAGGAAAATTAATTTGAAGCCTAACTGGTGATTAAATTTTGCAGTGCCTAAGGCCAGTAAGATCTTTGAATGTTATTCTCTTTAGATCAAGTAAAACATCATTCTGCTGGGAGATTTTTTTTTTTTTTTTAGTTACCTGCAATATACTGAAAACTATTTCATTTTAGCATAAGGATTTTCTCATTCATTTCACCTACCACAAATTGTGTAAATTAACTAGCAAATGCAACACATACAAAACACTTTTCCCTCATTGTATCTCTTCTAAAGAAAGCAAAGAACCAATAAAGTAAGTAACAGAAGAAGTTAAAGTCCCCATGGGGTGGGGAGTCCTACCTGATAAGACTGTATTTGGAGGTTGCATCTAGCTAGCACTTTAAATTAGTGTAAGCCTTCAATGTGCTGAAACACTTCTCAGGTTAACTTCATGATTTTGTAAGTGCAGTTAACAATAGGGATAAATCGGACCTTCCGGGTTTATTTCCTAGCGTTTACAACCATTTCATGTCCTTTTGACTGGAAAACCAGCAGTTACTTAGCAATAACTGAGTACTAGTAACAAGACATTCCCTTTGACATAAAGCATATCCAGTTGGAACAAGTTACTCACAGCAATGTCAAGTTCTGAAAATTATCAAGGCTGGAGATTCACAACCACTTTAGGAAACATGTCCCCATGTCTGACCATTATCAGAGTACTATCTTTTTTTCCTTTTACTGACTCAGTTTTTCTCGTGTTCCAAGACGACTTTCATGGTCCTTCAATGATGTTGCACAGTGATGTTGCTCAAGGTTGTTGGTGGATTTCTTACAGTGGGGAAACCAAAACTGGACACAGCAGGCAGCATACGAGTGAAGAGACAAAAGCACTCTTTGTAAAATAAATTACTATGTGATTAGTCTTTCTGTCTGAAGAGGCATACCAATGATTTGTATACAATATGTTTACAACAATATTCAGATATTTCTCTTCAAATGCTTTCCAGGTTTTCATCTCCATGCCTATACTCTTTCAAAGGATTAGATCCCAGATTTTTGTGTGTACCTCTCTGGAATTCTACGTATCCACTATCAGAATATGGGCAATGTTTCCTATATATATTACTTCCATAGAATGATATATTCTCTCTGGAAAAGGGATTCTCAACTACATTTTTTGGAACTTTTTGTAGCATTGTATCTTACTTTTCTTTAAAACCATCAAAGTGAAGTGTGGAAGTAAGTATATAAAGGGATTATGTTGCAATTAATATTTTTTTGTGGTATTCCTGGAAGAAATTCCTGTTCCAAAGTCAAATATGTGACGGCAATTTGCCCATAATGATGTTCGTAACCAAAAATGCTGATTGAGAAATATTATTTTTAGAAATGGAAAAAAGTTCATTCTCACTTCCAGATGATTTGTCTCTATGAACAAGCGTGAAAAAAATAATCATTAGATGAACTGGCAGAAAGATATTTTAGACAAAATTAACTGGTAGGTCTTGTCGACATGTTACATGATGTATTTGGTCTGTGTCAACACAATTTTCTTGGGTTTTCAGTATTTTAATTAAGCATAAGATGCTCATATTATTTGTGACCTTTTGGGTATTTATTCAAGATGAGAACTAATCTGTAGTGTCAAGGAGATGTTTAAAGAGGATCATGAAGATTATAAATATAACAAAACAATTTTTTGTTTGTTTGTTTTGTTTTGTTAATGTAATGTAGTGACAATATCTCTTCAATTAACATGGCTGGATACAATTATGCATTTCCCTCTCTACTCTCAGGGAAAGAATTAAATTCTTTCCCCCTTTCTCTCTCCCTCCTTTTTATTTTCTTACAGCAAGGTGGAATCGATGAAATTAACAATATTCTTTCAAAACCAAAGCCCTGTTTTCAAATGCCACTCATCAGTGTCTTCAAATAGCATTTCTTAGACAAAATCCAGAAACAAAATTACTAAGTTCTGGGCTTTGCATCTTGATGTTAACTAAGATTTCAGTTCTTTAAAGTCTTTTTCTGCAGAGACAGGGCTCTTGAACAACAATCTAGTTCAGGCCTCTCAGGCCTCTTTACTCTCCCTTCCATTTCTTTTTCAGAGAATATAAACATTCTTCTCTAAATCCAGTGATCTTACCCTCACCAAGCTTTTTGATCTTTCCCTGTGGTATCTCCCTTTAGTCTTCAACTGTACTTAAACCAGGCTATTCAAAAATTTAGGCTTATGTCTGGATAAATCTTGGGCAAACTCTGTATCACGGACACCTGCTCTTAGATCCTTTTGTTTTAACTCTATTACCCTGTTTAAGAAAAATGACAGCTCATTTAATGTATGTTGCAGTTATCATTCCAAATACTTCTGACATATTACCTGACTCCAGACTGTAGCAGAACTCTCATTGACCTCGAACAGAGCTGTACAGATAGACTGAAAGCAGATAGTAGTCTTTTTTAGGATTAAATATCAATCTAAACTCCATGGTAAAGTTTGTTCCTCTTCCAATACATGCCACAGTTAATTTAGGAAATTTTGTTCGAGTTTTGCAAGAAAGGATGATATTTAGGCCTGTTCATTTAGGTCAGTTAGATAAGTGAATCTCTTGTTTTAGCAACAGCTGAGCTATCCTGTACTGTTACAGGATTATTAGTAAGTTACAAAGTTATGAGTAAGAGAATGCCTTAAAAATCTTTTAGGTCTAGAATGTATATAAAATAAGTAAAAGTTAGTAATTGAAATCCAAGCACACCTCTACATAATCCAAAATACTAATTAGTCTATTGCCTGTTCATGACTGATTATGCTTTAGCTGTTTACATATTTAATACTTTCCAATAATGTACAGCAGTCCACTAAAAAGAATATAAAATTAAAAGAGCTCTTTCATATGTAGAAAATGAAGTGAAGAAGAAAAACACTTAAAATATGTTATAATATTCTGTAAAAGCAGGCACAAAGCATCTACAGGAAAAAATAATAATATAATCATAAAATAAGTACATAGCTTTCTCAAGGCTATATTTTGCTACTCATATATTCCATATAATTTGTGTTACACAAATGAGCGTATTTCAGACTATCAACTCCCTGATGGTTAGGAGTAAGACAGATAGAGCCTGACTATTGCAATGTTAAGGCAAGAAAAAATGGATATAAATTGAAACAAGTGTGGGGATGCTGGAATTGTTTTATAGATTTTAGTCATAAGTTTAGTATAGTTTTAATTGTAACTTTAGTGTAGTTTTTTAGCCACCTTAAGTGGGCCCCCTATCCTGGAATGTTCTTATCAAAAGTTGATAAGAGTTTCCAAGACAACCCAGATCTCTGCCTAGAAACTGTCTCCCATTGGTCCCTCCCTGAGATGAATCCCTACCCATCTTCCCCCACTCTGTCCATCAATTATCTCCAAGGTCCAAAGGTTCGGCCAGTGGTTGGTGGATCCCCCAGGGACCCCTCCCCAATTTACTTGATTTGTTAGTGTTTATGTAATTCAGTTGGCATTTGCCATCTTGCTTTGTTTTATTGGTTTATAACTTGTATCCACGCCCCAAATTGTTTTGGACAAAAACCCCCTGCAGCCCAGGTTCGGAGTCTCTCTCCTGAGGCACCGGGCCTGGGGCCAGGGGCTTCCCTGTGACCCCCAAATAAAACCTTTGTTCCCCGAGCCTCGAGAGTTTCCCCTCTTTCAAACCACGGCCGTGACAGCAAAAGTAAAGGTGCTGCAGAGCCAAGAACCCACACAACGGTTCTGTTGAGGCGTATCAGAGCTAGCAGGTGGTCCAGCCGAACACCGGGCGGACCAGAGAAAGATACACACACCAACAAACAAGCTTAAATAGAGAGCAACTTTTTCACTCTAGGAATGGTCAAACACTGGAACTGGTATTCCAGAGAGGATATGGGGTCTCCATCTCCATCTGCTGATTTTCAAAACCCAATTGAAATTGGTCTTTAGCAGGCTGATTTAGTTGATCTTGCTTTGAGTGGCAGATTTAAACTCACTTGGACCTCTCCAGAGGTCCCTTCCTACTGCCAACCATTCTGTGATTCCATGAGATCCTATTGAGAAAAAAAGGCAATTAAGCATAAAGCCATTACCTCACTTCAAAATATATCTCCATTCTAACAAGAAGGCAATGAATGAATACATAGCTCTATCCATGACCAGTTTTGCAGGTCATGGTATTTCCATGGAGAGTAATTCCAAGACCTTCAAATAGCTAATTGAATTTAAGTAATAAACACATGCAAATCTACTTGAGTGTAAGGGTCCCTTTTTTTTTTTTCTCCCATAATCTAGGGGGGAAATAGAGAATAGAAGAGCATAACAATTGAGCTGAGCCTCTAGAGTTCAGAATGAAAACATATGAAATAAAACACACATGCTGCTGATAGTAGAATTATCTATAATAATTTAGGTTAGAGTGCTATCTTCCTGAGGCAACAGGCTGTTTGTACCAACTCTTGTCAAAAATCAGCATTTGTTTGTACATTTTTGATTGGTGACACATATTAGAGTTTCATTTTATTCTTTGTACTTAAATTGCATTTTGCCTAGGGCATTCATTTAAGATAGAGTTCATTAAAGTATGTTATTCCATTTTGGCTTTTGTGTAGACAGCAAAAAAAAAAAAAAAAAAAGAAAAAAAAAGCTGTACTCAGAAGTGAAAGGCTTTGATACGTAATTTATTTTGACAACTATACTGTTATAGCAGCAAGGTAAGAAAAGCTATTTTAACAGGACTTACACAAAATTAAATTTTTCCATTTGCATTACAACAAAGGCAATGTATCTGAAAATATTTGTCATATATCAAAACAATTGCTATAACACTTGGGTATGTATTTGAAAAAAATTGAATTTTACGGGATCATTTTTCTATATGCATTATTTTTAAAAAGCAGGTAATTTTTTCAGTTTGAAAAGGTGAGAAAAAAATACATATTTTTCAAGTTGCAAAATTTCTTAAATTTGGTCAGAAATGGTATGCAGTGTAAGTAGCTTATTCAAAGGAAAAAAACATTTGAAATTATTCTGGAAGGCAGAAATTTGATGTTTGTGAAGGAAAATGGCTTTTATTTCTAAAAGGTACACTCTCCTACAGCTTGTATAATTTGATTCTTAATGATCTGAACAACCATTGTGAGGTTACGCTCCATTCACCACAGTGGAATGGGGAACTAAGTACAAACATTCAAAGCCTCAGTGTTAAATTCCATTTAGAAAATCAGGAATAGGAATGCGTATAGTCTGAGATCTATTTTGAGTATTTTTAATTATTAAGGCACTTAATAAATAATATTTTGTTTAGTTACTTTGCCTAAAATCTCTAAACTTACAGGCAATATGTCAGACTGGGAAGATATCCTAGAGAAAAATATAAGGACTATACTTCTGGGTGTCATAATTTCAAATGAGATATGCTAGAGAGCTGCTGAGGGAACAAACTCCTCACTAGCACTTGGGTCTCATTCAAAGTGTTAAGAGTTCTAGAGCTGCTTGAAACAGTGACCAAAATATACATGAAAGAAATATTTGCCAGGGCCACAAAAGGAACCAAAAAAAGGAAGAAAAAAAATGTAAAGGTCATATATGGTCAGGGATTTCAGGCCATCACTTAGAACTAGAGACTGAGCCTGTGGGCCTTCATCAGTCAGAAGAAGATGAGGTTAAGGGGTACAGTGCTTACAGCTATGCGGGGAGAAATTACAAACACAATATGGTTTTAAGCCAGGGGCAATAGCCACAGTTTACAGTTTGGGAGCTCTAGTTACCTCGAAGGAAAAGATGCATTTTTACTGGGGTAATAGTACAGCATATGACACAGGGGAGTGTAGAATCTGCATTCTTTGAGGTTTTTAAGACCCAATTAGCCAAAGTCACAGTGACAAGATCTCATGTTGACAACAGTTCTATTAGAGGCTGGATGTTGGATCAAACAACTTCCAGAGATTTCCTCCAAACAATACTGATGCAATTCTGTGAAGGAAATCAAAGCTAAAACAAAAAAAAAGGCATGGATGGACAACTTAGCTGTAAATGAAAACCAAGGAGACTCCTCTCATTTTGCTGACCTGACAGCGCAGGTTGTCAGGGTTAGTCTGGGCTTGCCTTGCTTTCAGCTGGTTTTATGTTGTTTGCATTGGTGGCTGGTGGCCAAGTGATCAGCATTTTCAGTATTTTTTCTATAATACTCTAAGGTCCCTAGACTCTTTCTTTCAAATCCCAAAAAAGTAAGGGTGTAAAGCAAGTAACAGCAGTATCTATTCTGCATCTGTGCTGGGCAGTTGGCATTGATTTTCAGACAGTCTCTGTCTTTTTTACTGGCAGTTACAGAATGCACAGTGGAGTATCACTTTCATTAAAATGATTAACTTCTGTAAGATCCAACCGATTTTTCTTTTATTTCTAATGAATTTCACTTTTTCTTGGCAATTTGACACAAATCATTGTATCCCTCTGGCAGTGATTCTTGCTTACTAGGTTAATCATTACAAAGGTAAGAAAAGCATTGTTACAATTACACTTGCTACTCCCTTTCTAACACACAGAGGAACTTGTTTGTTCTCTCTTCACCCATGGGTCAATGGCTTTATTCAGGAAACACGAAGTCTCAGTTCTAACTTATTATCTTACAAAATTGTTCATTTGAATGAACCGACAGCCTCAAAATGAGCATAGCAGAAGCAGTTGCTGAAAAGTGACTGTGTAAGCCTGTTCTGGAAACACAAAGTAAACCCTGCAACAGCATTTATATCTGATTTACATCCAGATGGACTTCTCTTGTACTGCATTAGGTAAGAACTAACAGTTTTAAATATATGCATAAACAAGTCTTAAATAGTGAGTTTAAAACCACTCAGTTTGTGTTGTCTCCTCCAAGTCTGCCACCTTCATTTCAAAGATAAAAGTATAGAGTACTTCAAGCATGAAATGAGTGAACTGACATCAAGAAATAAAATTTTCCATTCAACTTCTGCTATGAATAATAAAGTGATCCAATTTCTTTTGATGTAAGCCACCAGATTGCAAGACTGAAAAGCCTTACACAGTTATAGAGGTACCATTCCTATCTATATCAAAAGACAAGATTGTCAGAAAAACTGAGTAAAACCTACTGAGCAAGTTTATTGAACAACTTACTCAAATACTGTTATCGTGCCCCAAAATCAAAGAACAAGTAGACATCTAGATCAACTTACAGATATAATCAGGAGTTTCAATCACTTCTATCTGCTGTTGGAAGATGCTTCTCTCACCAAAATTTTTCTCATCATTTACAATTTCAAAATACATAGAAGAGGTTCTCTGAGTGATGACTTTTAATGTAGAAAGTCACTTGAAAAAGTGTATTGAGGTAAGTCCAGGTAGTACATCTTTAGTCACAAGAAACTTTGTACAACATTGTGTTACCAACACTATTTGAAGCACAAGTAATTAAAAAAACAAAAACAACTACACAAGCTACTACAAAGAAATTTCTCACACATAGTTTTATTGGCATAACTGAAATAAAATAGGTCATATATGTGGACAATACATTTTAATGGCTTTTTTACTATATGCATTTCTGTCAGCTAACATGCCATGTCATTAAATTCCAATATTTATTTGTAAACAAACTGGTCTTAAACTGATCTATAAATAATAAGAAAATCTCAGTATAGGCTCATTAAATACCCCAAACAAAAAATAATATTTTTCATAGTATTTTGTGTTAAACATTCTCAATAAATATAAGTATTGCAATATTAATCTAGTTTTTTCACTTGTGCAGAAATAATATAGAAATTTTAACATGCTAAATTCAAAAGAATTTTTTTTTCTATTAGGATAAACTACTTCAAGCAGTGCTTGAAATGTTCTGAAAAATGACAAATCAAAACTGACATAGTTAATGCAAAGAAGAGAAGCCACAGTGGACTATGCAATTTCTTTTTTGCTGACTTGTACAGAAGCAAACATCACTCTGTAATGATGCATTATGACACAAACTAGCAGGGGATGAGGAAGAGGGCAAATGCTGGGCTGGAAATCTTCCTGCAGCATTACCAAAAGATTCAAAGCCGCTCACTGATTTTTTTTTTATTTTTTTTTTTTTTCCTAGGATAGGCACAAATCATCTTAAGAGCTCAATTGCCAGTGTTAGGGAACATGGAAATTATAAAGTAATACTTATTAACACTGTGAGGAATCCGGAGTTAAATGAGAAATGAATATATAAATATGTTGCAAAAAGAAGAAGATTTATTTGCATAAGTATTTTAGGTTGGTGAGTAGAATATATAAGTAAAATTTTTGAAAACACTATATCTCCAAAGCCAAAACCAATTTAATTTTAACAATTTTTAAAGGACTTTCAGTAGAAATTTGGCCACAATTAGAAGTATGAATTAGGTGGGTATGTTCCTGAAAGCCTGTCCTTGTATGCTTTTTAAGGATATTTTACAAAACTGTGGAAGTGGCTTTTATGGAAGAATATTTTCCTGGAAGAATATTTTCCTAGGAGAATATTTTCCTTTCATGATTTGGAGGTAATAGTTAAAGATATATGTTTTCAGATTTTCAAAGTAGTGGAAAATACTGGGGTTTTGCATCCTTTGCTTACTTGGATGCAGCTCTTGGGTCACATCCACAATTTCAGATGTACATCAATTAGTAAACAGCAAACAACAAAGTGAGTGCGTTGAACAGTATTGATAAAGGAACTATCCACATCAGCTGCTGCAATAGCATGAGAATCAGGTTAGCGTCCTACGTGTATAAATTGTATAGAAAGTTTCATTTTACATGCAATATGGGGGTGGATCCAAACTATCCAAGTATGGTTTTCTTTGCTTTTCATTCACTTAGATGAATGAAATTATATCAGAAGAAAGTTTGTATGACAATGACACTAGAAAGACTTTAGAACTATAAAGAAAGTCTGTTAGTACTGTACACAATCCTGTGGGATTCTAGGATGACATATGAGCCCTACCTTAAGCTCAAAGTGGATTGCAGAAAAAATGGGGGGGAGAAAAAAAAAGACATGCTTGTTTAAGAAATATTTAAGGCTTGATCCAAATTACTCAATTTACATCAGTAGTGAAAACATGGCATCTGTACATGTTGTTGGTTAAAACCATACAGAATTATTAAAAACACTTTTGTACTTTGAGATATTTTTCTCCAGAAAGAAGGCTCAACAGAAGTTCTGTTGAATTTATTAATTAAGTGTACTTAAATTCTTGAAAATTGATACAAAGTTTTAACACTTCAAACAGTACCATAGCTATTCAGGATAAAAATTAGATTTTAAAATCATTTTTCATAAATTAAAATTTATAGAAAATTGCTTTAACTTATCAAAATTAATTATGGTCATGATAGATCATGTTATAGGATCATAGAATCAAGATATCAGAGAATTTTTGAGATAAATAGAGACCTTGGAAAGAGACCTTCTTTGAGACAGAAAGCTAAACCTTATAGCTCAGACTCCCAGCTCAAAAAATGGTCAGCTAGCACAAGCTGGTGAGGAGCAAGTTCAGATGGGTTTTCAGTATCTTCACAGATGGAGATTCCACATCCTCTCAATGCCTGAATTATAGGTGCTAAACATGCTCTTATTCCAGATTCCTGATTTATCCATTTTGTTTGATGTTTTAATAAGAGAACAAGATTGAAGCAAAAAGCTCTTTGGAAGTCAAATTTCATCCAAAGTAAAACAGCCTTGAGCCTATACAAATTTCTTTAGATGCAGACTTCTTATTGATCTGTCATCATATTTTGATGTAGTAAAAAAAACCAAACCAAAGACAAAATTATTTACAGAGTCCTAGAATTGTGTGCCCATGATAGAAACACTTTATGAAGTTCTGTTGTTTTCCTTAGAAACTGATATTCATGAAATTGCCTATCATATAACTGCGGCAGAATTGAAAAAGAAATTAATTAAACGTGCTGTGTAAAGTTAGAAAGAAAAAAAGAGTAATGAAGATATCTTTGTTTGGGTGCCTGTAGGGAGCAATCAAAATGAAGACTATATTAGAATAAACACCGCATAAACTATAAAATACATAATTAGCTATTCTAGAGATACAGTAAGAAAAGCAACCTGTCTAGTCAAATCTTCATCTATTTTAAATGAGATAAATACTGAAATTTTACTGGTTTGGACCACATGTAAAGGATCAATTTTAGTGGTGGTTTAAAAACAATTCAGTCTTACCTAGAAATAATTGTAACTTAATGGTTTGAATTTTATTCTAAACTTATTTCAAGAGTCCATTTTTAATGAAATCAAAAGGTCAATTTAATAATCTTGAATTTGAAGAGTAAACGAGACAATTAGTGGGTGCCTGGAGTTTTCATACTTCACCAGATACAGCATAGAGTGATAAAGGTTACCTTTAGTGTAAATAAACCAAAGTAATTGTGAAATCATTGACAATTCCAGAGAGAAAAACCACAGTAATTAAAGAACTTTCATCTACCTTTGACATATGCATTGATTATCTATTGAAAACACTCCAAAGTACTTGGGAGAAGGAGGGAGGAGGCTTGCTTTCTTTTTTTTTTTTTTTTTTATTTCATGAAAATGGTTTGCTTGGAGTCAAGACTTCAGATTCTATATTCAGCAGCAGACATCATTCTGTCACTCCTGCTGCTCACACTTCAAAATTTAAAGTTAGGTAAAAATACATTTTCAATGGGTTCAGTAATGGCTTTTCACAGACAGAATTCAGGTTTCATGGAAAAGGAAGATCATTAAATGGATTAATAGGACTTAAAAATTGTAATTAATATTTTATAATTAAAGTCCTATAGATAAATAAGTTATAAAAATATACATGAGGAGAAAAAAATCACTAGATTACCAGAAAAAAAAAGCACCCTTTGAAACTCTTACACTAAGTGATGAGTTGACTATATGAAATGTTAGTGAGGTGAGCAGCAACACCAGCAGCAGCAGCTACAGTAAGTTCTGGGGACTGAACACTAGAATGGGTTGGGCACGAGGTTCCTGCAATTTGGGGCACCTGAGTGGAGAACCCACCAAGAGTCAGCAGTGAGGCAAGTGAGGCTGGTGTGGTGAGGGCATTGCCAGGGGCAGCTGCAGGAGATTTTAGTGTCTCCTGGGAGCACTGTGAACAGGGCAGGTGAACAAGGTGTGGTGTGGCAGTTCTCACAGGAGGGCACAGGCATCTTCCCAGCCCCAGAGGGGAGCTCAACCAGTGGGCATTACCCATCCAGCTAGAACAGACCCAGCTTTGTTTTCATGTGGTGAAAAGCTGTCATCAGAAGGAATATGGCAACCCAGAGAGAACATCCACATAAACATGCAGCTGTCTAAATCTCCATCTGCAGGGAATGCCCAGCTTCAGAGAGTGTCTGAGGGTGTCACTAATATATTGCAATTTTTTTTGTTGTTGTTCTTTTCATAGGTTAGGGTAAAATGAAATTTTACAAATTAAATTGTGAGGGGGAAAAAGCTTTTTTAAATATACAATTTTCTTTTTAGTTGAATATTTTGGGTTGTTTTGTTTCTTACTCAGAAAAAAATCCACTTTCCCAAAGCTTATTTTCAGAAAGTTCATTAGGATAAATTTTGTGTGCTTCAGAGTTATCAAAAACCTTCAAATCTGAGTAGAATACCTCTGTTTCAGTAAAAGAAGACTCACCTCAATTTTTTTTTATCTTGTAGGAATTCTTCCCTTGACTTTGGACGGTAGTGAGATCAAGTCCTAAATGTTCTACTGGAATCAGCACAAACAGTAAAAATTTCATCTAGAACTGAAGGTTTTGTATGAGAAAAAATAATCTTAGATTCTTTTAATATTCAAGTATATTCAAATTAGATAACAACAGCATAGTAGAAAAAAAATGTAAACATTTATTTTTCATTAACTAAGACAGATATATCACACCTATAACAACGAATGTTTCTTTTATCCTTGAAGAAATTAGCAGATGTTTTTCAGTTGTAGCAAGAAACTTATTTATAATTGTTATTCTCTGCCTGTATGAGCTCATAAAGTGTACAATAAATCTACTTTTTTTCCCCCTGCAAGTTATCATTATCAAGCATGATATCAAATAGCTTAAAATTTATGGAATATTTTCAGGCAATGATAGGAAATACAATCATATTTTACAATCCAATAAAAAATAACTATGCAGCATCTCTTTTATAGACAAAACATTTCATCTTTATTGTAATATCATTACCCCAAAACATCTAAACTCTATTTTACTAGCATATTTTGGATATAGCCGTGAACAATTATGCTTCTTAGATACATGGTATTGAAAATATCCTTGAATTTCTGTAGCTACTGTCTTCTGATTTAGAATTCTAGTGCAAAACATGAAAACACTACTAACCAACACCATATCTGATAGTTGTTCAAATGTTGGTGTTTAGTTAAACTTTTGCCTCACATACTGGTACTATACACCACTGTAAGTGAAGAACAGGTTTGAGACTAATGCAATTGATCAAGCCTTTGGAGCCTTATGGCATGCCTGTAGCCAAGGGTTCTGATGGAACTGGCTGATGTTGTCAAACATCATATTTGAAAAGTCATGGAAGTAAGATAATGTTCCCAAGGACTGGAAAAAGGGTAACATACCTCCTACTTTTACAAAAGGGAGAAAGGAATATCCAGGGAACTACAGATCAGTGAGCCTCACCTCTGTGTGAGTTAAGATCAAGTAGATCTCCATTGAAGCAATGTTAAAGCACATCCAAGACAAGGAGGTGGTCTGAGACAGATATCATGGCTTTATCAAGGGAAAATGGTGCTGACCAGTCTAGTGCCTTCCATGATGGAGCGACAATGCCATGCTGGACAAGAAAAGACCAACCTAAAATTCTGTAAGGCCTTTGATATGGTCTCACTTCACATTCTTATCTTCAGGTTGGAGAGACGCACACTGGTAAGGTGAACTATTCGGTGAATGAGAACTTGACCGGATAGACACAGCCAGTGAGTTGTGGACAATGTCTATATCTAGGGGAGGCTGGTGACAAGTGGTGCTCCTCTGGGCTCTGTTTTTGGGCTGGTGCTCTTTAATATCATTATCAACAACACAGACAGCAAGATTGGGTGCACATCCAGCAGATTTGCAGATGACCCAAAGCTGAATGGTGCACTTGACACAGTAGACAGAAAGGATGCCATTCAGAGGGACCTGGAAAAACTTGAGAAGTGGGCTTATGGCAACTTCATATTCAAGTGCAATGTGCTGCACCTGGTTCAAGGCAATTCCAGAAATAAGCACAGGATGGGGAAAGAACTCACTAATAGCAGCTCTGTGAAGAAGGATTTAAAGGTTCTTATGGATGAAAAGCTGAACATGAACCAACAGCATGCCAGAAAGCATACTAACTCACACTCTAGAAAGCAAACTTATCCTGGAATCCATCAAGAGATGAATGGCCAGCCGGCTGAGAGAGATAATTCTCCCCTTTACTTGTGAGATCCCACCTGGAGTATTACACCCAGATCTGGGTCTTCAGCATAAGAAAGACATGGACCTGCTGGAATAAGTCCAGAGAAGGGCCACAAAGGTGATCAGAGAGTTGGAGCACCTCTCCTGTGAAGGCAGGCTGAGGTAGCCATGGTTGTCCAGCCTGGAGAAGAGAAGGCTCTAGGGACATCTTGTATGCTTCTAGTACTTAAAGAGAGTTTATAAAAAAGAGAGAGGATGTTTTATTACATGGGCAGATAGTGATAAGACAAGAGGATATGGTTTTAAACTGTAAGAGGAAAAATTTACATTGGAGCTTAAAAAGAAATTCTTTACTGTGGGGGAGGAGACGCACCGGCACAGGTTGCCCAGAGAAGTTGTGGATGCCCTGCCCCTGGAAGTGTTCAAGTCCAGATTGGATGGTGCTTTGGGGAACCTGGTCTTGTGGATGTTATCCTTGCCCATGGTAGGACAGTTGGAACTAGATGATATCTAAGGCACCATCCAACTCAAATCATTCTATGTTTCTACAGGTAAGTGAGCTGTAAGTGACCCACCCAAATGGTTGAAATATTTTGGATCTATGTCACAAAAATACAGGTCTGGAATATTCTCCCTCTGCCTTTATTTGATTTTTTTGTTTGTTTTCTTTTAAGACAAGTCTGCCTCTATAAGAATTGAAAGAAGAAAACCTGTCATCTCAGCAGTATTTGCTTCTTTGGTAAAGCAGCTCAACATAATACATAAAAAATTGTCTGCATATATATATATATATGCAAGACCTTACAGACATGCAGAAGCAGACAATTTATTTTTTTAATGACAACTGTAACAGTGAAGTGATTATCATGAAGGAAGATGGACAAAAAATCATAACAGTTACATTTAAGGGATTAGGAGCTATACTGAATTGTACAAGGATTATATTAAAAGTCACAGACAATCAGTAAATATCAGTAGGGATCTCTTGGATATAATACTATGCAAAAGGGTCCCACTGTTTCAGAGAAAACTTTACATTTTTTAAAGATCTTCATTTTCTAGATTTTTCCTATTCCCAGTCATCAGGTTCCTAATTTGTTATCAATTGCTGTTCATATAATAAATCATGAGAGCTAGCATTCTGCAGCAAACTTAATTTTATTCTGTTGTTACATTGAAATATGATATATGTATGTCAAATGGAAATCTAATAGCTGTAGAATTTTTTACAGCATTATGCACCAGTTCAAAAAAGTTTAACATGACATTTCAAAGTGCTACACTACATACTACTAGCTTAATAATCATTAAAAGTTTGCTGAAATCTCTCAAAAATAAAAGAACATAATAATTCAGACATTGTTTTGAATAGCAGTACTGCAATGTCTGCTTGTTTTTATTAGATACTGGCACAGTAAATGATGCTGTTATCAAGAATGATTACACTCCTTGCAGAGTTGATTCTGCTAAAAATATTTATTGATTAATAGATAAGAGTTGAGAGAAAATGGCAGTAAAAAAATAGGAAAGAAAGAGCAATGAGTTGATTCAGAGTTTCATGCGTAAAAAGATAGAGGGAAATATTTGTTCACTTTTCAGGGATTTTTTTTCTCTTAAAAACTTCTCTAAAATTACTCTCTTAGAGTCTGGGATTTCTAAAAGTAGAAATTTCCTGCAGCAATGAGTGGAGCATGATATTCTGAATCTCATTTGCAGTGAGGATACTCCTTAGTCCTGTGGACTCAGGGAAGATTCTATTTTAGATTTTATTGTAGCTTCATGTTTGCAAAGAAGGTTAAGAAACTCTCAGGCTCATGAATTGCTGCTCTTCCATATTGGAAGACCTTCATATGTTCTTGAACGGTCTTAGGAATTCTATAAATATGCATATGGAACATAAATTCTTCAAATTAAAAATAAAGAAAATATTACTCGTAGCTATTGTTAATGCTAAATACTAAGATACTGTGGAAAATAAACTGTAGAACTCTGACATGATGTCATTTGATTTGCTCATTTTATCTCCTGTGGGAGGGACTCACATTGGAGAAATTAATGAAGGACTCCCTCCTGTGAGAGGAAACTCACTCTTAAGCAGGGGAAGAAGGTGAGGAGGGAACAGCAGTAAAAACAGAGTGTGATAAACTGACCACAACTATCAGTGCCTGCCCCTCTGAGCCACTTGGGGGGAAGAAGCAAAAAATCAGGAGGAAAGTTGAGCTGGGGAGAAAAGGAGGCAGATAGGAGAAAGCATGTTTTAAGATTTTTGTTTCTCATTAGCCTACTCTGTTTTGATTGCAATAAATTAAATTAATTTCCCCAACCATAGTCTATTTTGCCTATGACAGTAATTGGTGAGTGATCTCTCCCTGTCCAGGGATCTCAACCAATGACCCTTTTCTTATTTCTTCTTCACCTGCCCAGCTGATGATGGCAGTGATAGAAAGGTTTTGGTGGGCCTCCAATGTCCAGCAAGGGTCAACCCATCACAAATGCATAATTAAACAGTAAATTATTAAAATGAAATTCAATTAAAAATACTTTTAAAAATAAACAATAACACATATCTCAGCCCTCTCCCCCTCCATCCTACCCCCCCAAGTATAAGAATATTATGGCATATTTCATTGTCATTGGGCAGAATAAGGAATTTATGCCAGACCTGATCTGGATCCTGTCTTTCTGGCTCCTTATCCTGGATCCTTTGCAAGCAAGGACAATTCTCTGTACTGTTTTTGTGTGGCTCTTCAGCTTTCTATGCAGAGCAGCCAGCCCTTGCTGCTTACTTCCAGTTATAGCAAATTGCCATCATCTCTCCCTCATTTGGCACTGCAGGAGGATGATGGCATTTATGGAGCAGGTTTCTTTATCCTTGGTTCTGGATTCCACCAGAGAGCTTTTTGTATGTTTTCTCATAAATCCGCTTACTTCTCAGCATCTCTCAGGGCAGACTGGCAAGTGTTAGTAAAATCTTTACTACGGCATTTATAGAGCTTCAGCTGGAGCAGGTGAAGCATCACCGATCACTTGGCCACCAGCCACCAATGCAAACATAAAACCAACTGAAACCAAGACAAGCCCAACCCTGACAACCTGCACTGTCAAGTCAGTAAAATGAGAGGAGTCTCCTTGGTTTTCATTTACAGCTAAGTTGTCCATCCATGGCTTTTTTGCTTCCTTTAGTTCTGGTTTCCTTCACAGAATTGCATCAGTATTGTTTGGAGGAAATCTCTGGAAGTTGTTTGATCCAACATCCAGCCTCTAATAGAATTGTTGTCAAGATGAGATCTTACATAGCTGTAAGCAGTGCATCCATTAAACCTCCTCTCCTGATTGATCAAGGCTAACAGGCTCAGTCTCTAGTTCTAAGTGATGGCCTGAAAGCCCCTGATCATTCAGATGTGACTTTGACATTTTTTGTTTCTTTTCTTGTTTTTGGCCCTGACAAATGTTTATCTCACATACAGTGTGGTTGCTGTTTCAGAGCAGCTTTTGAGCTCTAACCCTTTGCATTGGGAAGAATAAATCAAGGCCCCTGGGACCACCATGGGAGTCCTCTGGACATTCTCAAGCATCTTCAAATTCCTCTTCAAGGAGAAGCTCAAATCTTTTCTACTTGGGAAGGACATGGAATATTTATTTTTCCTTCTTTTTTTTCATATGAACATGTTTCATGAAGACAATTTGTGTTCTGTGGGCTTATAAACAATTTCTTTAATTTCTTGATCTTCTAACTATCATATATTAGGCATTTTGTGGGCAACCTCATCCTGAACAGACTACGCCTAAAAGCATTCCACTGCTCTGGAAAGTGATCACTAGTGCCTGAGCATAAAGCAATACTAAGGCAATGAGTAACAAATAGAAATTTTACATAATTTCAAAATGTTTTCGAAAGGAACTTCATAATTACAGGAAATACTAATTTAAAGGAGTAATTTTGTGTAATAGTCTTTAAATTCTTAATTTCATACAAATTTATGTTATAATACAGAGACCTCATGTAAAATTTATCAAACTAGTTAACTTTATTACATGTGATTTTTAAAATTCTTTATGTCTATTAGCTTTGCTAATATTTTTTCATGTATTTGAGCTGGTAAGAAGAACAAATATGCCTCCTAGAAGTAACTGCTGTTTTTCTCTATGCTCATGAGCTCTAAATTTTAAAAAACAATGTGTGGATACTTATTCTTGGAAGTTTTATCTGCATTTTGAATTTGGATTTCCAGTTCTTTACAATTTGCTCTCACTGATTTCAGAGAAAAAAATAAAACAGATTTATGTTAGATTCCTTGATATAAGTGTTCACATTAAAAAACCCCAAAACATAAAAACTTTCGATGCTGTATATAAGGAGTATAATTTCAGTATTTTAGACTTCATTATATTTACAATTCCAGTGACAAACATGAAAACACTACTAAACACCATATCTAATAGCTGTGCAAATGTTGGTGTGTTTAGTTAAAATTTTGTTTCTCTTATTTTTTTAGTATTTGAAGTTTTGCTTTACCAACTCTTACTTGGGTTTATATATATATATATATAAACAAAGATTTCAATGCCTGCCCCTAAAATAGCTGCAGTCAGATGAGAAGGATTCATGAGTTTCAAAGCCTAATAAGAAAACTAGTTTTCTGATAAGTGTGTCAACTTCTCTTTCAGTTTTGTACTACAAGACCAAAACATGACCAGATCATGTAATAGTACTGGTAGAAAAATGGCACATTGCTTATATTAAATTAATACATTAAAAAAAAAAAATCTGAGGACAGGAAGGTCTCCTTTCTTTTACATGGATCTCACAGTTTTTCAGGACTGCCAGAGCAGATTTTTTACAAGATTAGTCCTTCACTAGGATACACTGCTGTCTCATTCAGACTATTATAAGAAACCTGGGAGAAAAAAAAAAAAAAAAAAAAAGAAAAAAAAAAGAAGGGCCTCTAAATGTTTTTTTCTAGTAGAAAATTTAATAAACCATTAAAAAAATAATAAAAAAAAATCCAGTTTTCTTGAAAACAGAAGGCAATTACAAAATCTGACTCATTAAAATTTTGCCTAAGGTAACTTCCTATCCTGCCTCATCCTAGAACTGTATCAGGGGCTGTAGACAAGAGTTCTATTTGATTGATTTAGCATCATCAGTGGTGTAGAAGTGAACAGAGGAGTTCACTGTGTTCATTAGGTGCTTGCAAAGACTAATGTTCAGCAATATTTAAATGGACTTTTGCATGAATAAATGCAAACCCCCTAATTTCTCAGATCTCTTTATACCAGAAAATGTAATTAACAAAATCCCATATTCTTATATTTTTAAAAATTGCTAGTTTTATTACTAATGTGCTGAGGTGGATTGTGAAGCATCCACAGAATGACTCACCCACTGCCCTCTCCTGTAAGTTGAAGAGAAATTAGAAATAAAAAAAGACAAGAAGGTTCATGGATTGACCAAAAAAAAAAAAAAAAAAAAAAAAAAAAAAAAAAAAAAAAACCAAAAAAAAAACAAAAAAAAAAAAAAAAAAAAGATGAAAGGAAGAGAGAAAAAAAAAAAAAAAAAAAAAAAAAAAAAAAAAAAAAAACCACAAAAAAACCACCAAAAGAGTTAAAAAGGTTAAACCAAAACTACAGATGCAAGCAAAGTGAAGAAGGAATTTATTCCTCACTTCCACCAGTCAACAGATGTGAGCCACATCCTAGAAATCCAGAATTTCCATACATATAACAGTTAACCATGAATGTCCACACTTACTCAAGTTTTGCTGAGCATAACATAGGGTATTAAATACTCCTTGATCAGTTAAGGAGCACTGGTGTGGCAGTGGGTTGATGAGTGCTAATGGTTATCCTTTGTTGATATATGTTAATGTTGCATAGTTCATGACTTGTTACCCCTTATTCTCCCTATTCTTAGTACCATAAAGCAGTTACCTGTCAATCTTGTTGTTCACATGGCACCTGTACATGCTCATCAATCTGGGACCTCTCCCAGTGTCTAGAAGCTTCGGAGAAGGGTCCCGGGTGATTGGTTAGAGTCAAGGTTTCCCCCTCCTACAAGTTATATTATTGGTTATTATATTGATTGATGCTCCCTGAGTCACACCCTGAGTCCCTGTCATTGGTCCCCATGCTCTGCCGTCCCATGTGCTCCTTCCCCCCTTTAAAAACTGTAACGTTCAGGGGTTCGAGGTCTCTCCGTCTGTCTCTCCATTTCTCGGAGCCTCGGCCCCGAGGTGGAATAAACCTCAGTTGCTGTCTCAAAGGAGGGTCCCGTCTCTCAATTCATCCAGGCCATAGTAGTGACTCTGCTTCACTGGCTCAAAGACCCCTGTGTTGCAGTGGTGCCAGGGCTGGCCGGAGCCAGCAACACCTGGGAGGAACCACTGTACACTGGCTGTCCTCCTGGCTGTCCTGGCTGCTTTGTTATTCACTCTCAGCCTAATTATTGGATGAGAGGGCAAGCACAGCAAGAAAAATAAAAATTATTTATTGTCAACATTTTTACTAACAAATACAAGACACAGCTATATAGGCTGCTAAAAAGAAATACAATCCTACTCTGATCTAGAAAATCCATACCTTTTATTCCATATCAATTGTATAATTTTCAGGTCCTACACTGTCTAATACATGAACCACTACCATCTTCCCTGTCTTTGATGTGATATCATTCTCTTTGTGATCTGCCCCCATGAAATGAATGTCCATAAAAATTGAGTTCATTTTGTCTATGACTTGAGCTCCATCTGTTATGGTGATGGCTTAGGGCAGGAAAAAATAGCATAGACTAGATTTTAGCAAGAAGTTCTTTACTGTGAATGTGGTAAACAACAGGAAATGTTTCCAAGACATGTTGTGGATGCCCCAAATCTAGAACTGTTCAAGACCAGATTCTTTGTGGCCTTGATCAATCTGATCTAGTGGGTAGTATCCCTGCCCCTGACAGGGAGCTTGGAACTAGATGATCCCTAATGTCTCTTCCAACATAAACCTTTCTGTGGTTCTGTGATTGAAGCTGTTATGCCAGTTTCTCCTCTCCCTGCTTTTTTGTATGAAGAAGGTTTGTAATGTTTATTTATCACTGCTTAAAAATATGTTGGTTCTTTGAGTTCAGGTCCCTAGGTAGATAGCTTTCATTTTGAGTAGGGTTGGGTTTTTTTTTAATTGATTCAGATTTATAACCAATATACATACATATGTGTGTTGAAATATATTCTGAAATATGGGGTCCACATTATCCTTCAAATTAGTGGCTTAAACTGATAGTGTTTTAAAATCCATTTTAAATTACTCTGATGTATCTCTTTGAAAACAATAAGCTTTCATGAACTTTGTTAACAGCTTAGTTTTTTCAGATTTTTTCTTTTCCCCAGTAAGAACCTACTGAATTTATAAATAAAAAAAAGCAGTGAGAAGCTCTGAAAACCAAAAGTATTTTCTTTTTTATGTTTTGAAGGGATTTCAGATACAGTCATACAGTCAATAAATCCAACAGTCTGCAGAAAGTTTTGAGAGAAGACAGTTATTATTCAGGAGTCAAATGAGTAGTGATTAAAGCAATCTGAAAGAGCTTCCTTACAGATACTGCAAAACATATCTGATTATTTATCTTTGTGTAGTCTCCTTACCCTACAAATAAAAAAAAATTAAAAAAAAAAAGATAAAAATTAAAGTGTGGAATATATATTATTTTAATAAGAGAGAAACACCGGAAGAGAAACTGTAGGCATAACAGACCACTTACAAATAAGTGGGGAAAAGGCAGAGAATATAGGACAGAGAACACACAAGCAAGAAATAAGGAGAAGCTATATAAAAATCCTTGAAAGACTTATGGATTGGAAGAACATTTCTATGTCTGTGTTACAATTGGGATATTAAAAAAAATTAAAAGCTATTTCTCTTCTCCAAAATTAACTGATACAATATCTTCTGAAGTACTTATAATGATCAATATTGCCAAATGCCTCATTTTTGCTAATGAGTTAAACATCAAAAAGTGTCCTCATTTCTTTTGATAAGCAGGTCCTTCCAAGTCACCTGTACTGAGATATGTAAAAGCTACATCAAAGTGATAAGTATTCATTAAGCACTTTCTGTAGTCATGCTGTTCTATATTTTTGTAGACTATTAATACACTGAATAATGGTAATTATTCTTTTAGTGTATGGATATGATAAACACAGTGCTCGAGATTAGTAGAGTATGATCTGCAATTCCAGGTCACAGCATGCTAGTTGACATCTCAGAGTAGAGCTCAAATATTTTTCCTTTACTTTTCTGTTCTTCTTTTGGGGTGATTCTCTTTTGCTTTTCCCATATCACATCCGTCTTCACTTTATACCCTACCTTTTATAAGAAAGCATTATGTTACACTGGTCAACTGAAATTATTTATGCTTACAAGCAACATTCTCTTATAAACAATTAGTTGTTTCTATGTTGTTTTTTTCTTTTTCCTTACAATTCTAATAGTTATACAAATGAAAGAAACAAAGTAACAGCTGTATTGACAAAACTGTGTCACCTTATCACTAAACACTTCAATCATTCAAAACATAAAATAATAGTTTCTGACAGAGTGTTTCTAAGCAAATAGATTTTAATGTACAAATTAATATAAGCTTTTTTTTTTTGTAGACTGTAATGTCTGCTAATGTTCCATTTTATCCTACATTTCAGTTTTTTAAACATACTAGTGCTGTGCTGCAGTTGTTTTTTTACAGAAATAGCAGATCAACCTAAAAACATCTGTAATTTTTTGCCTTCTACAAGTAACAAAGCAAAACCACATGGAAATAAAAATAAAGCTACCCTTTGCATAGTGTATCATATTTATATTCTGAATTTTTTTGCTGAATTATTTTGCAACAATTTTTGTAGTCAATTAGACTTTACATTTTTTCCTTTGGAATATAAAAGCACTCCCCAGTGTTCCCACTGGAAAGCTGAAATACTTCAGCTTTGCATAGTCCAGTGACTGAGGTCAATAGTGAAGGGACCTGGTCTTGAACTGGATTCAACCACTTAATACCAGCTCCAGGTTTCCTGAACCATTGAGGTCTGCTGCATTTGAAATGCTGCATGTGGCATCCTGATCAATGGGAAAAGAAAAAAAATTCTGTTCTGTGCGGTGTGCTATAGAAGAGATTCTGAAGTACATGTTGCTGTAGAAAAATTGAATCTCAGTGTTCTCTTTAAGATGTTTCCTTCTCAAAAGCTGTGATTTGACCCTTTACTGCCTGTTTCTAAAAAGCAGGGTTATAGGTAAATTTTTGCAATTCTCTGACACAAACATTGTTGGTAGGTCTGCTAAAGGAAAACAAACATAATACATTACAGCAAAAAGTTATTAAAAATTATAAAAGCCAGTAGAAAATTTGCAACTCTTAGCTAGGAAACAAAAAAACACCTTTCTAAAAATACTAATTTGACCTGGTATTATACCTAATAAATGTGGTAGACTGGGAAGGAAAACATTTTGAGAGATACATACATATATTTTTATTTTGTAAAATAATTTTACTATTTTGTTATTTGCACACTATTTTGTAATAGTGTTAAAAATGTGTGAAATGTGATCTTTTTAAAAAACAAATAACCATAATAATTGCAATTTTTTAATCAGAAATAACATGTTTTCTAGAGTTGTGTTCATTTAGACTAGGTTTTTTAAGTAGCACTATGGTGATAGACTTTCCTTCTGCCAATTAAAGACTTTATTGCTGTGCTGAAGCAGCAGAGTCATCTCACAGAAAGGTCTCTAGTTTATGGTTTTCATCAAGATGAAATGTATGAGAACCAATTTTTTTAAAGTCTTTGATCCTGAATTTTCTGAATTTTTATTTTTGTCTTGTATTTTCCTGCTTCACACATTAAGGAAAAAAAAACAAAAAAACCAAAAAAAAAAAA